>VWYP01004439.1:30037-292703 GCA_013400435.1 Pycnonotus jocosus
TAGTATATAAAGATATTTATTATACAAAGATGTTAAGTGTAGGATTAAATCAATCGTAGGATTTTCTTTAGAAGCTTACCTGTATAACACTAAAAACATAGATAATGTTCTCTATTTCTGTGTGGACTCAGCACTACAAAAACTATTGCAAAAGTTTGAATACTAAAGTCAGCTAAGATTGCAGAGGAGGCACTGTCTCAACAGATTTGCAAAGCTTTTTAAACAGTTGACTGAAAACATTGGGCTGATCTCAGCCATTTACAGATTTATGTCTAATTAGATTAACAGAATACACACAAACCCCTTTTCAAACACTGGTTTTATTTGGATTTCCAGTTTGAATCTTTCTTCCTTTTTTTTTTTTTTTTTTTTTTTTTTTTTGTATTTTAATTTCCTTGTACTTAACAATAAGGAATAATAATTTTTTAAAATCACAAAGAAATAGGTTTGAACAGTTTTTCTTTTCTTTTATTCTTGGTATGCTGCTGATAAAAATTGAAAATCTATTTTGGGTCATCAAAAATGATTCTTCCATCAATCATTGGGGAAGGCAATGACCACATCCTGATCCCTTCTCTCCTGTATATGGTTTTAACCATGACTGTCATTACATAAGGAAATTACTACAACTGCTTTTATGCCTCATTTAACTATATTTAGCCATTTTTATAACTTTAGAAAATATTATTCCTAAGACTATTCCTGTGTATGGTGGCACAAGCTACCACCACCCACCCCAGGGAGAAGAAATGTTAATATCATTATCAGGGAAATATTTTAAGCATTCATGCTATCCTAGTTACAACTGGACATCACCTCACCACAAAAATATAGAGAAAAAAATAGGTTTATACACTCAAATACATACGCAAATACTTAATTTTTAGAAGGCAACACATATCTAGGTACCACTGCCATCCTACACTGTGGGATATGAAGGTATTGATAATGCTTTGGTATGGATTAGATCAGTTAATTACCAAGTCCATCACACCCACAGAAAATTTATTCAGACTGTCATACTTAATACCTCTGGAGCCTGGAATTAAGCAACTAAGTCGTTGTATTAATGTAAGGAATTATCAGCTTTCCCAAATGCATTAAGTATAGATGGATGTCCCTAAAGCATTCAGCAAAATTCCCAGACACTTAATTTTAGTGAATTTGTGGCCTCATGAAATATGGAGACAGGATCTGCACTCATTTTTCCAAAATATGACCTGAAACAGACATAAAGAAGGGGGAATATTTCTCTTTGGAATTTATTAATGCCAGCACATTTATGAAAATCACAAGAGAATCTGGACAGGAAGAGAAAAGCAAATGATCTATTAGTCAGAGGAATCAGCTATAGCTACATGGACATCAGAACCTCACTTGTGCTGTTCCCAACATCCTCACAGCATCACTCAGCACAGATAATGATATCCTGCTTTAAAAACCTGAAAATAATATGCAAGTGTCATTTGAGATGTGTCTAAGGCCATTTGTTCTGACCTCATCCTTTTTTTTTTTTTAATTCAAAAAAATGTCAGAATTTTCTCTCTGTTTATAATGTTATGCTGGGAGCTGAGAAAAACCTGCAAGCTGATGGCCATTTCAAAAGCTCTGTCGACCTCTTCAGTTTTTCTTCTCGACAGGATCCACCCACAAAGCCCCAAACATTTAGTTTGTGGCTGGACTTAAGGACCTAGCAAGATAACACAGAACATTGCACCTTCAAGTGCTTTGTTCCCTGTGCAAGCCTCTTTCCTCCAGGACATGAAGAAATGTCAGCACCATGGAATCTCTTCCCCTTGGGTTCCCTCCCCCACGGTTTCTGCTCTTTCCAGAACTGCTTCTACCTGCCACATGTTCTCCCACAGTCTGGTACTTGCACCACTGTGTTTTCAGATACAGACACAATCCGTAGTGATGATGTGTCTGAACACATCAAAGCCAGGAATGGACCTGACCCTCAGCCCATCCTCAACTCACAGCAGGAAAGTGCTCAGTTATTTATTAATGGAGAAGAATTGGAGAAAGATGGTATCATTTCCCCTAGGTCAGAATAAAAACTTATTTGATTTCTGGTCAATTGGTGAATATATCATCAGATGTTCTGGAGTGGACTTTAAGAAAATGGTTCCTATTTCTCACCCCATGCTCCTGTGCACTTCTAGGAGAGAGTGGTATAGTTGGATCCAAGGAAAAATTTCAGTTCTTTTCTTCCTTAATGCAGATGTCCTTGCCCATCATTTATGTTCCCTCTTTGGAGAAACTGGCAAGTCTCATAGCCTTCTTTCTTAAGTCCCTTTGAAGACTTTACTGTTCTCCTTCACAATAAAAAAATTCCAATCTGATACTTCATCTGGCTTTTAAAAATGTGTGTGTGTGTATAAATATATGTGTGTGTTTGCAAAACCAGACTGCAAAAGAGACATTTCAACAGAGGTTCATTAAATGAAAGGAAAACTATGCAAAGAAATAAACACTGCATGCAAAATTCTTCGTAACAGAATTGCAGATGTTCTAGGCAAAGAGCTTCAAGACATAACTATTAGGAAGTATCTAACTCTGAAGTAATGCCAGCATATAAACAAAACATAAGTTTCAGCTGTTCGAATCAAATGTTGATTACCAAATGAAAACAAATATTTAAAGACAAGTTTAGCTAACAGATTAAATTAAATAAATCAATAAATCACAAAGTACTTATTGAGTTATTCAAGACAGACATAGGAGGTTGATAATACCCACAGCAGAAAAAAAAAGGGCTTTGAAGAAACCTTCTGTACTAATTTATCAACTGAAAATCCCAAGAATTGTTTGATGAGAGAAAGTGATCTGCAGTCTATGAAACAGGCGTGCCTGTGAATGAAGATTTGGTCTTAATAACTGTAAGTGAGCAGAAAGGTTTCTCAGATTGTTGTCACCATTGTGTTTGGGGGAAATTTTCAGTACATAATACAGTTGTATCACCTACATTTTGAAGAGCTTTGATACGTGCTTGATGTTCAACAAAACATCACACAACAGACTGATGTAGCCAGATCCTTGCCAGCCACACACAAAAGCAGGCTGAACACTGCAACTTGCAGCAATTAGCCTGATTAATTAGATAGGGAAAGAAAATACATCTCCCAGCGGCTCCATGTGCCATGGAAATGCTTGGAATCCATTGTCTGGCTGCAGCAGCAGGACTGACACTGCTGCACTGCACTGGAGGGGCTGCAAGAGTGTCAGCACTTGGAAGCTTTATCAGGGCAGGGTGCCTGCTCTGGGCTCTCACCACTGAGAGAGGAAGGTCACACCCTGAGTCAATTTGTTTTCCTTTCCCCTGGCTCTCAGGAATCACACACAAAAGAAACAGAATGTATTATTTCATGCTTTCTGAAAGGAAATCGTGTGAGCCAAGCTTGTAAAACACACAGTACTTCAATCATAAAAATGCACCAAAGAAAGTGGTTAACGAGATCTTCAGGCTTAGCACAGCTCCAGAAAGTGATAAGGAGACTGAACAACTCTCGCTTTCTTTTCACGGGAGAACAGAAGCTCTGAGACACAATACAAGGATTTCTATCCTTCAAGGCTACTGAGAATCAGTGACTGTAACACACCCAGCCTTTTTCAGCCACCCCAAATGCAGAAAAATGCATTACAGCCATGTGATGGTACAGTTAAGGGTCACCAGCTCAGTGACACCCTCTTGTTCCACCTGGTGAAACAATCCCATTTCCCTGTAATCTCCGTGTTTATTTGGTGTGCTGGCAGGCACTGGGAAGGAACACTGGAAGGCACAGAGTATGAGACAGAACCAAGCATTGCTCCATGTGAAGACCCATCCTAAGAAAAGAGGTTGACACAAAGAGCTGTAACTGCAGGGGAAATATTTCTCCAACAACAAGTCACTGCCTAAATTTGGATGTGACTTTGCTCAGCAGCAGTTTGATGTTGTGCAAAGGGGTGGTTTAGAAATATTACTGTTCTAACATGGCATGAGCAACTTACTAAGAACGAAGAAAGGCATCATGCTATGGAAAAACACCGGTACCAAGTTATGTTTGCTCTACTAAATTTCACTGTATTTAAAAACGATAATGTGTCAGAATTTGAGACTTGATAAAACCAATCTGGGTTAAAAAAAAACCATAAAAAAGCAAATTGTAATAGATGAGCTTGGTCATTTAAACATGAAAGAACAAAATTAAAGCGGCAAGTGGCCTGAGATCCTTTTCTCTCAAATTGAACTTAAAAAGAAATTTTATTTGCAACTAATTAATCAGCAATTTATGCAAACATCTTGCCATTCTTTGGATTACTAACACTGCTCTAATTCCATTTACATGCAGATTTTTTGCCTGTGTGTACACATCATAGGGGGTAGTTTCAAAGCAGTGCTTAAGGTTTTAGACAAATCCCACCGGCTGAACAGAAATTCCATGGTTTGTCTTCCTTTGTGAGGGGCTGGAAACCCATCCCACCTGGATGGTGCCTCTTGAGGTTAATCCACAACAAGGCTAAAGCCAAACCAGAAGTCTTTTCTGGATTGTGCAGTGCAGTAGGAATGGAGTAGAATTGCTGGTCATGGTCAGTTGTTTCTGTGCCTGTGGTTTTCCATGCAACTGCTTAGGATTTGCCTTTGGTGCTCCACTGTGCTCCAAAGAGCCTCTAAGAACCATTCCCCTCCAAAAAATGCCAAGAACAACAACTAACAGCAAATCTTATCCTTTGATCTTGGCATAATTAAGGATATTGTTAGAGTATTTATATATAAAAGTGTCATAGGATAAGATTTTCAGAAATGTTGATGGAATATAGAAACATTAATGAGTCTGAGGAACTTTTGAGAAACTTATCCTAAGCACACACATATGTACACTTTGTCTTTCTTTTTCATCTTTGGTTTTTAAACACAAAGCAGGGGGAGATCTGGCTCTGCAATATGCAACAGGAGACCAGAATGGGCACCAGAACTGACACAATTTAGCTTCTCTGGGAGCTTAATATCATTGAAATCTTTATGCTGAACCAGATTTGACTGAATTGGCCAAGGAATGCAATATTTATTAAGAGGGACGGATAGACAACCATGAGATCTTATAAGTCATACTTGAAAATAACAAACCAGTGGGCCGGTTCAAGAGGCAATTGTACTGAATACTGTTTTTCTAAAGCCACCATATTTACACAACTTCAGTACTCCAAGTGAAAAGCCAATATTCAATGTGCAAATATTTTGCAGTAGAATGGGAAAATCAAATCTGATCAGGTAGCAAATATTAAAACAAAGATAGAGAAGTTTAATGTTCATTGTATCCTCTTTTCAATTTTTTAGACATCTTGAGTGTCAGTGATGTGGACAATTATGTTTTAAAACAATTAATCAATGAGCACTAGAAGAAACTTAAAATTCTTAATGCATTTTAAACAAACACAACAAAACCCCAAGGAAAAGTACATAGGTTTCATATACCTAGTTAAATTTCTGTCTACATGAAACTGAAATGTGTGCTCCTTCAAATGAGATTTGTCCTGAACACACACATTTCCCAGGATCTGTCATCTAAGGGACATGTATGGGTGCTGAGCACTGGGATACTGGAAGCTGTGGGATTCACTTTACAATAGTGAGCATCTGTTGAGTCAAATCCTTGTGATTTATCAGGGCCCTGGGGAAGAGCTTTGCCTGCTGGGGCTGATGAACTTTGGACAAGCTGGTGTGACATCCAGGGAAAAAAGTGGAAGCAGATACATGAAAAGAACACAACCCCTGTGCATAGAAACAGGACTTTGCAAACCATACAATACATAATTTTAAACCAAAATGGGTAGAAAAAACTCATCTTCTAATTAATGTTATCTTCATTCATTCAATGATCATTGTGTCTCCATAAAACATGCTCACATTTACTGCCCTGTGTAGAGGTCGTGTGTTCAACTACCATTCTTAAAATTGCACTCTTTCCACAGCTAACACCCCTGTTTTTGCCAGTGCTTGTTTTTATTCGGCAGGTGAAGTTTCTGAGCCAAGCCTGTCATTGTCCCTGCTACAGTGAATGCCATTTAAATCTGCTGCTTCAATATATGTAAGGAAACATACCCTTCACCTGATGTGTGCCCTCCAGGGCAACTGACCAAATTTCAGTTCATTGATTTAGTTCTGCCTGACCAAAAATCAGTGCTTATTGTTCCCAAACATGTAATCATCTCACAGTACGCAGCAATTGCTGGCTAAGTGGCTTAGTGTTATTGATAAGAACCCACCCTGATGCGAACAAAGAGGACTGCCAGAATACATTATGGAAAATAAAAAAGCTATTTTGCACACAATTTTCAGAAATGGTTTCCAGTGCATGAGAGTAGAGGCTGCTCTGTGGATAGGCTGTCATAATCAAATCCTTAGAAAAGGATGAGAAATGAGCATATTATTCTTGATTTACTATCACTTCATTTATGATTTCCAGTTAATACGGATTCACAAAGCTGTGCCAAAGAGATACTAAAGGCCTGATTGGGCTTTCCTAATTCAAGCAAAACCCATTCCCTAAGTCCTTTTGAAGCCTTTCAGGCTTCTGCCAACTCTTGCAATTTTTGTTGCAAGCCTTGCAGTACTCAGTGTTTAACTTAACATTTCAGCTCCTGGAGTTATACAACACGAGGATCTTTATTTTCAGTTTTAAAAGCTGTTTATCACCTTCATGACTGAATAGAAAAACTTGTAAATTAGACTTTTTTTAAATGTTAAAAATAAAAGACAGAAAGAAGGAAGAACTTAACTGTATCATTTTGCTGAATAACTTAATAAAAAGTGATATTCTTAGACCAAATTAATGATTTCTGAGTCCAAGCGCATACCTAAGGCTCCCTAAAAGTTTGCAAGGTGTACTTTCATTTAACACAAGTCCTGTTCCTGCAAAACATTAAGCTGGGGGATTTCTTTCCATGCTCATTAAGGTATGCAAAATGTTGAGCTTTCTCACATGCAGTGTGGGAGGAGCAAAGGATATCTCCTGCAATCCTCCGCTCCCCTGCCAGTGGCCAGGGCTTCCCCCAGGTGTCAATGGCAAAGTGAGAAGCAGAGGAAACTTCTCACTGACCACCCAGCTGGTGACAATTTCACACCAACTGCTTGATCAGGCAGCCCAGTCCTTAAATTTCCTGATCCTCTGATAGCTCTGTGGTGATCCTACAGCTGCCTGAAAAGCCTGGATTAAAAAAAAAAAAAAAAAAAAAAAAAAAAAAAAAAAAAAAAAAAGGCAGTAAAAGTGTCCATCCTACAATGGCTGCCCATCTGTACACTTGTCAACACTGAAACAACACAACGCTTGCTTTATTTCCCTCTTCCTCCTGCCTCTTGATTTCCTCTTTCTTCCCTTCTCCTTACCTGATATCTTTTGTTTATTCTAGGAGATACTGGAGGCAGGGACTTTCGCTTCCTCTGTGTTTACACAGTGCCTTGCAGGGAGGCTGACAGCTTGAATGCCATTATAATCAAAGGAGAAGTAGGGGGAAGGATTTAAGGCACTAAGGAAAATCAGGCATTCACCTACTATTGACATTCAATAAGCTCTGAGTACCTTTCTCCCCTTTGAAAAATTTACATTTCTCAGTGCAATAATTAAGATGTCTGTCATCACCAAAACATCCATTGTTAAAATATTTCCAAGCTGGGAATATCTTCATTTAGAGTCTTCAGCAAAAAGCATTTCTTTCTCAGAGGCACCAAGATCTCCTTCATCTAAAATCATGCACAATAGTATTCAGCATATTTTCTGGAAGTCCCATGTATATCTCGCATCATATACTGCTTTTGTTAACATCTATGAGGGAGCAGAGACTCCGTCAATTAAACATTGTAGGTTTTTTAAAAGAACCTTTCCTATAAATAGAGATTCAAATGATCTTCTTTAAGTATTGCAATCTTTAATTGAATTCAATACCTCTGCAAATGGAGCAAACAATCTCTGACTGATTAGATCATTTGCTTCTATTCTATTTCAACCATGCACTGGTTTGCAGTAATGTAGGGTTTTTTCATTAGCAATTGCTGTTCAGCTGCATATTTTCCTCAGTAACCTAATTAATGCTGGAAAGGTAACTTTTCTTCTTGTGCATTACTGTATGTCAGTGTAGCTGACACCACTTCAGAGGTCACATATAAGCAAAAATCAGAAAAAAAAAATGTAAAGGACAAAAATGAAAGAGAATGAAGAAGTCAAAGGTAGATTTTTTTTTTTTCATGAGATGGTGAGTGCCATCATCTCCAGTGACATCAAGGTGAAAAGGGATTACTCAGCACCCTGCAGGACAGAGCCATGAGCCCTATGGGCCACGAGCTCAGAAATTATCACATGCAGGTAGAATAAGAACCAGGTATGAATAAAGAGAAGAAATTGTGTCCCTAAGGTGATTCAGTAGATTCCTAGGTCTTTTTTTCATGAATCGTAGAGCATTCTGCAGACAAATTTCAGCTCTGACTTTGGGAGGTTATCAATTTCTTTAAATCAAATCGTGGCCCTGCTTTGCACCGTGTTCCAGTGCAGTCCCTGACTAATTAGGTGTACAAAATGACACACAGAGATTCTACCAGGCAGGACATTCAGACATAGATGGAGTCAAGAATGCTCATTTATCCACTCAGGATGCCCCAAGTGCTGCAGTGATGTTACCATGGAATGCTTTCCTCACAAAGGTTGCCTTCAGGCTCCTAAATCAGGAGTTTCTCATCAGGTGCATGAAGTCCTTCCTTCAGCCAGGCTAACAGGTGAGAGAGGCTGATCAAAACCTACACCCTGAGAACTTGGTTTGCGGAATTACTCTGCACCCCTGTGTGCTCCTGGAGCCTGCTGGAAGCTCCTCATGGTGAGGTATCAAAGAGCCCATGGTATTTTGACACGGCTACTTCAGCCAAAAAGGGATGAGGGAATGGCACAACTTCCTTGAGGCCACTCAGCCCCAGTGGCAGTGAGCTTCTCTGAAAAACTGAGTAGATGTTCTGATAGAGTTAATAAGGGCCACATCTTATTTCAGGGACCACAGCCTAGAAACAGATCACCTTTGGGAGATCATATTGCCCTAACTGACTTGTTTTCCCTCTTCAGAGAAACTTACACCTCACCAGAGCTGTTAGCTTAAGAAAATTTTCTTCCAAAAAACATCCCATTGGAACACCTCAGGAAGAAAAGTCTTAATGGCTAAACATGCAAATAGCATGCAAATTATACTGGGGAATACTCCCAGAAACTGAGGACAGCTGGCAAAGCAATTATACCAGTAAATTCCTGCTGCCTACAGATCATGCAAGGTGCCAACTGAGAATGGTCCCTGTGACATTTTTTCCTCCAAAATTGTGTCTGGGAGTTACATGAGACAGTGGCAGAGGCCAACAGTATGCTGGGAACGGACAGAAAAGCTTAATTTTGTTTAATTTTAATTTAGTAACAGTAATTTAGCCCAAATTATTCCGCACCATGAGGGTGTTCTACAGTTTTAGAGACTATCTTCACTTCGGTAAATTTGGTGAAGTCTTAGATTTTGTTGCTGCAAATACTGAGGTCAGACTAGCTGGATAATAGAGTGCAACATACTATTTAAAACAGAATTAAGAACAAAGAAAATGTATTGCTATTTATTAAAACTGTGTAACTCACTATGATAATTATTAAAACCTCCTGCAATCTGCAAGTCAAAATGCTCTTTTTTATGGATCATTTTTAACTTAAATGTACTGCTTCAAGTCTGGTAAATAACAATTTTTACTTTTACTTTATTGTAGTTTTTGATCCATAGTACAAAGCATAAAAGGATACTACTGTCAGGAAAGCTGAAGTGTCAAGTTTGATGCCTCAATCCACTCTGTGACTTGAGTTTTTACACAGAAAACAGACAACCTTACCTCAGCCTCTGGCTAATCTGCATGTGCTTAATTCTGGAGAATATTCAGCACATCCTGTCCCTCCCTCATCATGCTTTCTGTGTTCCTTTTCCTACTTCTGGATCTCAGGATTGTAGCTGTCTGTCATGGCTTGGTGGCACAGTGGGCACACAAACAAGCTTGTGAACCAAAAGAACATAAGAAAAGCTTTTAGCAGTGTATCTTTTTTTTGTTTGTTTGTTTTCTTGCTTTGGTTGAGGGTTTTTTGTTTGCTTGTTTGTTTTGTCTGGTGGGGGGTTTTTTGTGTGGGTTTTTTTTGTTTGTTTGTTTGTTTGGTTTGGTTTTGTTTTTTTAATAAATATAAAAGAATCTTCCCCACCACAGGAACATCTTGATAAGGTTTAGGTTTTTAAAGCACAACATCTGACTATTGTTATTCAGGGTATCCACAAGATGAAGGTACTTAATTCACTCACCTGTTTTTCTCCTCCCATTTCCCAATAGTTAAATTTCCCCACATATTATACAGTGATCCTGACAAAACCTGAAAGCAACTAAATATATCACCAAATTCATGAGATGCAAATAATCCCAACAAACAGCAAACAACAGCCCATGAATTGGAGGCTGTCTCCCATGGTGCAGAGTGCTCTTAATTCCCTCTGCTGCCACTGCATCTTATGAGGAGTACTGCCAGAGAAGATGATCAATCGTGGGACTAGAGAAAGTGCTAATTCCCTCTTTTGCAGCCTCTTGCAACTTTTTGTCTTCACACCTCCTTCCTGTTCTCTCTTAAAACTGGGTCTCTTTTCTCTATCTCACGGATAAAGCCACCACTTCATTTCATTATCTCTAATTCCAGACATCCTGCATTCCTACACTGAAAGTAATCGATGTGAGCCATCAAAGGAAGAAAGGGTACTTAAAAATATGCACCGCTATGAAGATGGATGAAAGAGCAATATAACTCAGCACCAGAACAATCTGAACTGGTAAGTTTGCCTAATTTAGAAGAAAAGCAAAGCCCTTCCTTTCCCTCAAAATACTGATGAACATCACATCTGTGAGCAGTCTATGGTACAGAACATTCAACTGTAACTCAGGCATTTCTTTAACAGGAACAATTTCATCTGCAGAGAGAACACGACAAAAGAAGCCACGCTCAGAGGTGTGAAGATATTTGCAAAGGGTGAGGAAGCTGACTGACCTGACCAATGGGTTCTTTGGTCGGAGCCTTTCCTCTCCTGGCGGTGCTGGTGGCCAAGGTGGTGGTTGTTTCCATGACTGACGTGGACATCTCCGACTGCATCGCTGTGGCTGTGGACTCGGTTGTCATAGAGGAAGGCACTTCACCAACAAGTCTCACATTTCCTTCTATCACGATGTTGGCATCATTTTCTGCTGCCATATTCAGAACTTTCAAGCCATTGTAGTAAAGACCAGAGAGCTGGCCTTGGAAAGGGTGGCCACGTTCCTTGCCTCCAATTTTTATGGTTGCTTGGCTATTGAAGATTGTGAGCTGACGCCCTGTGAAGATAATATTATATACATGCAAAAATGTTGACTGTGAACGCCGTACTCTACACGAGTGATAACAGATTGTCATGGGGTGAAAAATGAGAGCAATAAACTATAAGAAAAGGATTTGACTCATAATTCATTGCTTTTTAATGAGGTGTCCATGAAATGCATAAATTTTGAGAGCGTTTGCATTTTTCGTAATTTACGACGTTTTGGGATTTATATGTTTTTTGCTAAAAGGCCAATCAAAGATATTTGCAAATGTATTTGGCACTACAAGATATAACCCTATCCCTTTTACCTGAAAGCAGTGTTAACCTTTTGGTGTGTCTCAAGAATGCCAGGTTTTATAATTCCTTAAGATAACTCTTTCTTCAAGTCTGCCAACATTTAAAAGTCTTTTTTTTTCCCCACGTAATGCAGCATAGAGCCTATAGCTTTATGTACAACTGAGTTTATGTATGTATAGACATATAAAAATATGTATATACACACAAAATTTATATATATATGCCATCAAGTCACTAGGTCAAGTGAATTTTAAAGAATTTATGCAGTAATCCGTTGCATCTCTATATAAGTGAATATTTACATTTTTAATTAAATATTTCCTTTTTGTATTTAAATGTTTTATTTCCCTTCAACATACACACTGAAAAGAAACACATGGTTCATACTGAGTATCTCAGAGGCAGATTCGAAAATAGATGTCTGATTGGCTTTCAGCAAGGCTATCAATTAAAATAAAAGGTTTTAGATGTAAAAGCGGCTTCAGAAATGATACACATACCGATGGAGAAATCATGGCACATTTCCATTAAACAGAGAAATCCTCAGCAACAGTACCACTCTTAGTAAATGGAATAGTCACTTTAGTGACTATTTAGTTTCTGCTCACAAAAAGCATGCACACAACTTTAAGTTCTGTTTTAATTAGTGTTTGTTCCAAAATCCCCTTAGAAGGTTGCAAACGTTAAAGGGACTTCATTTTGATTGGCAATTCATATTGCCCACTATTTAAGATACCTACAGTTTAAACAAATTTTTTTCAGGACCATAATGAAGATATCAAAGCTACAGATATTTTTAGTTAATAATTTAGATGCTGGAACATGTAATATAATCTATGAATGATTTATAATTTTTGGTTAATGTTTGCTATGAGTACCTTCATAGATTGAGTTAGTGGATTATATTTAACAGTCCCTTTAACCTTAAGTTAACAGGGTAAGATTATTAAACAGCTGGTACTTCTAGAAATGTATAGAAATTATTATACAAGGTATGCAAATATTACTCTATATTTTACTTTTTAAAATTTGTTTTAATTTAGTTTTACTGAAATTTATTTTTTATGTTTATTAGTGTTACAATGAAGCACTACTTGGTTATGTTCAAATTATTTTTTTATTTGAAGTTTTAATCAATGTTTTTACCTTTGTCGAGTAGCCATTCATCAACTACTCGACCAAGTCGATATGGAATTCGCTGTCTAGCAATCGCCAGGCGCTCGTTATCATTGTTTCCTTTAAAGTTTAAAGAGACATTTCATTGGTTAAAATCTGTAAGGTCAAAGGTTAAAAGTTAATACTTAAAGCTTGAGCTATACAGTTGCCACATGATTTTTTGAAATTTGGAATTTTAAAAAGTGCTACCTAGAACATTTCATGGTTCAGACTTTTCATTCATTCATTTATTTTATTTTAGCAAACAAAATTATTCCTATGTTAATTGAAAATTAGAAATCTGCATTTGAGCTAGGTTATTAAACTTATGTTATAGACAGACCCAAAAAACAAATTTAAACATCATCGAATGGCTTTACAAAAAAATGATAGTTGACCTCAGGGTTTTGTCTTTTTTGATGTTTCTTATTAACTAGTTAAACATGTTCAGGTGAAACAGGTTTAAGTTTTCAAAAGACATCCAACCTCTCACTCCAGGTTAGTCATTTAAAGAAGAAGAACACAACTCTTAATCACCATCTAAGGCACACTTACTTCTTCTGTCTAATAATAGTCCTGCTGTAACTTATTCCTAAGCAGAAAAAACACACATCTCTTCACTTCATTTAAATAAATCCAGAAACCCCAAAACATGGTACAGAACAGAGCAGGGCATTCACAGTTTGTACGTTTTCTTAGGAATCCTTGACAATCTTGAAGGAACACCAAGGCTTTGACAAAAGTGACTTGCTGAAAGGTAGCCTGGTTCTGAAACATGGAAATGCTTTAAAATTTAGCAAGAGGCCATCTGTGGTGGGGCTTCATAAATTAAGAACTAACCAGAACCCAGCAATGCAAAGGACAAACTTATCATATTTTCCAACTGTATCTATTCTCAGTCAGTGCAGAGATCTCTGACTTCTTTAACTAAAACAGTGAGATAAAATAAGGCCGGTACAGTCAGAAATATAGCAGATGAGGAATACTTAGCAAAACACTTTAAATGTTTATTTGTAATTTGTGGTATAGTTGTGATCCCTCAGAATACCACTTAGAAAGCTACTTAGGAGAACAGCAAACCTAAATAATTACTTCAGTGTGTAAGCTTTTGGTGGCAGCACGGTTTTAGACCAACAAGATATTTTTCTTTCATTGTATTGGTTCATATTACTAAAGAATCTGAGAGATAAGAAGAGCAAGATGAGTCAAAAGCAGTCATTCATAAATCATGTCCAAATACAAAGTCACTCTTATTGGTTCAAACGTGCATATTTTCTTTGACTTCAAAACCCACCAAACCAACCAAGAAACCAAGTCCTGTATCTGCAGTGGAAACGTAAGCACACACTGCAGTAAGCCCACATAGTGCTCAGAAAGACATGTCCTTGAGCTAGAGGGATCCTACAGCTAACTGTCAAACAGAAATATTACCCAAATTCAGGAGATCAGGGTTCCAGTTTGTCACAAAATTACAAGCCATAACAGGCTTGCAGGAAAGAATCAGTACAATAGCACCCTAAAATTGCAAATGAAACCATGGTGGTTTTATGCAGATATTTATTCTGCAGTGCTGAGAACTGCTATTTTCCATGTTTCATGCATCCCTCCCTTGGTTTAGTATGGACATCATTCACCATGCCAGAAGCTGACCTATTTGCTTTTCAGGAGATGGGGTTTTCCTGTTTGTTCCCTTTCCAAGAATTGTTTGGGTTGGAAGGGACATTTGAAGATCATTTATTGCTACCCTCCTACTGTGGGTAAAGACACCTTCCACTATAACAGGTTGCTCAAAGGACATTTGACATGACGTTGAGCCCTTCCAATGATGGGCATCCATGACTTCTTTGGAGAACCACAGAAGGTGGTTCCACAACTGCTCTGAGTAAATATACTATGTGAACATCTAAGTGTATGCTATATTAAAAAGTACATGAACATATATGCATATATATAAAATATACATTTTGTTTCTGTGAACTCTCTGTTCTCAGCGTTTAGATATATTTTCCATAAAACAGACCTGAAACTGAACATCAACATTTTACTGCAACTTTCCCTTTTGTACTTCTCCACAAAAGTAAAAATTTAGAATTAAACACATTGCAACACAACTACTGTGATTATGTGAGAATACAGAAAATTTTAATCTTTTTTTCCTGTTATGATTTTAAAATTGCTTCTCTTCATCCTGGCCTCCTTTTCTTACAGCAAACTTCCTGTGACTAAATGGAAATTTGAGAAGTACCAGACAAAAAAAACCCCATAAGAAATGTCATGTGACCAACACAGGAACAAAAAATCCCTAATTATATGATCCTACATGTTTCTGTTCTGGATTTGTATCTTCCATCAAAATATGTGTGTATATATGTATACCTAAGAAAGTGAACTAGTAATTTATATTTTCTGACAGTCAGTTACTTTTAACACATTTAGCTTTTCAATAAGGTGTTTCGACAGTTTTTATCAAGGCTTTATCAGCTGAGTCACTGAATAGGTGAGAGAACATCCTATTTCTAAAAGGTTTCCTTAAAGTAAATGAATCATGAATTTTAGTTAGCGTTGTGTACCTTTTTTTGTGGTTATCTATTTTATGTGAAGAAATTTCTTTTTTCTAAGAAAGACTAAGTTGTTCAGAAGAGGTCTGTAGGCATAAGGAATGCATTAACATAATGGAAATAAGTCTCATGGATAGAGATCATCATTCACGCATCAGCTTCACGCAAGGTTGCTCACTGGATGCCTTTCATGAACAAATGCTCTCTAGATCCCAAAAGGACCAGGCACTCACAGCCAAGGGTTCACAACTGTCTTATGGGAAGGTACTAAACTGTGCTGTTTATTCACCCAGTAGGTGTCAATCAGGAACATGTGGTAAGAGGACCCCACAGCCACCAGCCTGGATTCTTTAGTGCTATTGCAACTCTCTGCTGTAATTCCATGACTAACATGGGGTCTGTCCTAGCCAAGGTCCACTCTCACTGCTCTGCAGCTGCTCCAGAACATCTCTATGATGATCCTGGAAACTCCTCTGTGAACTAATAGCCATCTGTGAACTAATAGCCTCTGTGAACTAATTTTGGCCATCTTATATATTTCTTTGAATTATTTCATTAAAACATACAATATGTATGTTTTTTGAGACTATTATAATGTGATTCTATCAATAAATTATGTTTTATACTAGCTGCAGCAGTACTGCACCACTGGGAGCAAAATTGAAATGAAAAGCAAGGAAATAACAATTTGATTTGTAAAGGTCACACAAAAAATAATTGCTGATTACATTAGCCCATTCCTCATCAGAGGAAAAGTGTGCTGTGAAATACATCTCAATTTGACACTATTACATTAGCTTAAATTCTTCTAGTGTACAATATAAATGGAAAGGCTAGGGGGAAATGGTGTGGAACTTATCTGGATTTAGTTTCAAGGAGAACACATGGATTTAGCAATGATGAAACCAGTAGACACATAACAACTACATGAAAAAAATTATATGCAGAATTGAAAATAACAGAAATTCCATTAAAAGCAACAAAAGTCTTGTTTACTACATAATGAAAAACACACATAGTTTCAATAACTGCTCCTTCCCAAACAGCTGGTTTGGGTCATGCACTCAGCTGCAATGAATCTGGATGGACCCAGTAAAACTGTATGCATTTCCCTCATCTTATAATCTCATCCCCAGTGGAGAAATCGTAAATACCACAGATTGTTTTCCTCAGGAATATTCAGTTCACGTTTCTCTACCTTCCTTTATTTATGCTTGTTTTTACCAGTATGGTGAACCACAAGGAACTTCTTCAGTAAAAACACTTCCAAGA
This sequence comes from Pycnonotus jocosus, assembly GCA_013400435.1. Taxonomy (NCBI): domain Eukaryota; kingdom Metazoa; phylum Chordata; class Aves; order Passeriformes; family Pycnonotidae; genus Pycnonotus; species Pycnonotus jocosus. The sequence goes on from VWYP01004439.1 coordinate 46,690, forward strand.
AGGTTAATAAATTTTTTCATACTCTAAATAAACCTGTGGCTTTGAGATTTTATTCTGCTACACATCTGAAAGATTAAGTGCTCTGGCAGGCATCCCTTCAATCGTAATTCATAAAAAAAGCCCCCGATGTGCCTAAACTTTAATTGTAGACAGCTATGTGACTATCCAGCATTACTCTTCCAGGTTATATGGCCAAGATTTCTTTGATTAAAAAGCTGTGTGGAAATGATTCACTCAGGATGTGCACCATGACATTGTCTAACCTGATTGAATTCTAGATGGCTTCATTCTTCTGCCAAATAGACAATATTTTGTCACAACAGAGTGTTAATTCCATACTGGCAGAAAGGCTTCAAGGGAATAACAATAATTCCAAAGAATCAAGGCAAGCAGAGAAGAGCAGCAAAGGTCAAATCTTTGAGTCAGAGTTAAATCTTGTGTCACAACTGAGAAGAAGCAGTCCAAAAAAACTTTAATCATACCTTTATATCTATAGGTCAGCTGGGACAAACCAACTGTGTGAACTTCACTAATATGTATTTTATCCCTCCTGATTTATTATATTGTCAGGGCTGGAGTGTAATTCTATTTTGTGCTCTGAAATAAAGGTGTCAGTTATTGATGTGAAATAGCAGCATCCTTGAAAGGGAATAAGTAAGAAGGTTGAAAATCGTGAGCCTGTGAAGAGCAACCTAGACTAGAGAATATTTTCTTTGAAACAAACCCTTTAAGAGAATACAAATTTACATTGTTAGTCCCAGTGATGTGTTAGGGAAATAAATAACAAAGTGATGAAACCAAGGTCTATCTCCATTTACAAACAACCCTCTCTCACCGGTTTTGCTCATCATAATCTTGACACCACTCTTTCTGAATCATGACTCCCCTGATATCTGCAAGAGGAAGACAGAGACCCACATCATTCCTCCAGGTGCAGTTAGGGATGAAATCTGTCTGAAATATCAGTTGCATAGCATGAGAGGAAGCCACAGCAGCTCTGGGTGGGATACGGGGGCAAAGAGTCCACAAACAGCTTCACATGGCCAGGAAATGAAATCATCATCTCAGCGATGGCACACACTAAAGTTCTTTCATGCCATCTATTTCCATTATTGTGCACACATTCTTGAGACTGGGTTGCATGGGGTAGAGAAGAGGTTCAAGTTCACTTCAGAAACTGTTAGTGGGGAACAAGTGCCCTGATATCTATTTTTGCTGAGTGCTTACAGACTTGTCTAGCCAGTATTTGATCCAGGAGTGAGCTCTGGATGGATCAGATGAAGGTACACGTCCTTTTTCGTTGCTGAAAGATGTCAGCTCTACTTCTGACAGTGTGTGGGGAGAGACACAGAAAGACGTAGTGGTCAGTCTTGAAGATGTTATATGAGGAGTTACACACTCAGAAAGCTGATTTGGGCCTCTTCCAGTGCTCGGAGGGAAGGTACACACAGAGTTTCAGAATGTGAACCTTTTGAACAAACCTTATCATCAGCTCAGTAAAAAGATAAAAGTGCAAAGGAACTCTCAATTTAGAGAAGGAACCTGTAGCAAATAAGTAAGAGTGAAGCACTTCAATGCCTACCTTCTCAAGAAATATTAACCTATAGATAGAGAAACCACCATGAAGTACAACTCCTCCAAACTTTGAAGTGTCAAGCCTGGCAAGTTCATACTAAGTGACTGTAATACAATATAACCCTTTACACCCTACAGGAACTCCTAAATTCCTTATAATGAATATTAAGCATCCAAAGAGACTATTTGCCCACAGAATGACTGGTAGCAATCTTCATAGCAGTGTAAAATTTCTCACTGGAGTCTTACAACACTGATGAAAACAGAAAAATTTAGGTTTGCCTCTAAGAATACAATTACTACATCTATTGAAAGAAGTCCATTTATCCTACAGACTGTACCAAAACATGTAATATTCACCTGTAAGTTCCTTATTTCATGCTTGTGTATTAAACAAAGCAAATAATATTTTTACAACTTTCTACAGGATTAAACTGCTAACTCTCATTAGCCTCTCAGGGGGAGCTGAACCTTCACTTCAAATCAACTACCTTCTGCTCAGTTTTATTTTTGATTATTTTTTCACTGGATTGATTAGTATTTAAATGAAGAGTGTGCTGTTCTTGACTCTCACTTCCTCACTATAATGCAGTATCTGTCTCAGCTTGTGCAGTGCTGGATGGCTTATTTTGAGAGATTGGTGTATTATATAAAAAACAAGCAAGAGAAGATGAAAAGCAACAAGTAACAGATAAGAAAACATGAGACTTGTCTGATAAATTAAAGGTCATATTTTGTTATCTGGAGTTTTACAAAGATGCTTTGTACTGCCTGCATAGTATTAAAGGAGCTAATATTATAGGGCTGCTGCTAAAATAGGCAGGAAAATTGATAGAAAACATTGAAAAAGAATGAATTAAGTATGGTACCATGCCCCACATTACACCAAGAATGGCATTTGGTAGTTCTCCAAGATAAAAGGACTCTGACCTGTTTCTAAATCATAAAGTCACAGCATTTAAGGTTACCTTTTCTATATAAATTTAACCAGAAGTTGACTGTAAGAAGTTTCTTATTCAATAATTTTCAACAACTGGAAAACAGAGAATGTTTCAAGTCTATTGCATTGAAAATTAACTTGATCTGAGATAGCAGCCACTGAGGGTGTTCTATTGACTTTTGCCCAGGTAGCAATCTGGATGATCTTCATTTCATGCTAGAGAAGAGGTGCTATATAGAATGTCTCTTGACAGAAACAGTACATTATATAAATGAACAATGGCAAATGGGAAACACTGTGCTCAGCTCTCATTTTAAATTCCCACTGGGCTCTAACTCCATGAATATCCAGTATTCAGGTAGAAGCCATCAATAAGAAAAGACTTTTTAACTGTGTGCTAAGTCTCCTAATTAAGTTTAATCACCACATAAGTTCTGAGATCAGAATAAGGACAAATTGTCAAAAGGTCACTGTTCTTATCCTTGCATTTAATTGCAGTCAGTGAAAGGCTTTGGAAAAATCTATTTTTTCCCATAAGTTATTTGTGGACAATTTGCAACATGAAAAGTTACCAGAAACAATTGGAAAAATCTTCTGGCGTTAAATCCTGCTCTTGGTTATGTGGTTGATAAGAGAAAATAGAGTATTCACTTCAGTTGTGATCTCCAAATCTGCTGTGATTGGACTGCTTTAGCAGACTGTTCAGGGGCAGTGCAGGGTACAGATAAAGTCATGCTCATTATTACATGACCAGATTCATAAACACTGTAAGAAATACAAGGCACTGGGCATCAACCTTCATCAACAGCACACGAGCTAACTTCACTGCAGCTGTAAATTTTTAAAAAGTCGATTTCACATTATTTCACAAAACATGAAGCTGTTGGAGTTAACCCCTATGTCCCGAAGTCCTGGGACATACAGGTGCTTTGTCACACTTGCTGCACCTGCCCAGGCTGTACCATCTTGTTCTCCCAGGGACAAGCATAATTACACACAAGCCAACAGGATCGAAACAGACATCATTATTTGGACCAGATTTTGCCAAGCAGAAAAAACCAAATGTGCCCATATGGACAAAAAATGGCATTTAAGAGACAAAAATCTGTTCTGTGTCAGCAGTGCAGGCAAAAAAAATCCCCAAAAAATACCAACCAAAAAAATCCCTAGCCTTTGGCCAAAACAAGCTCAAGACTTTCAGTTCTGTCTAAAAGTGGCATTTCAATTTGTGTATTTAAGCCTTGCAGACATTTTACTATAAAAGAATAATCTATTTCAAATGGAAAGGTTTAAACTTGCACATATAGGGGGGGTTTAATGCTTTTGGCAAGACGTAGAAACAGAAACTGTAAATAATAGAAACAGATGCTTACTGAGATAAAAGCAGAGCGGTGCTTTAGGACTACAGAACTACAATGAGAAGAACACCATGAAAAAACATAATGGCTGTGAGTAGACTCCCAGCAGAGGTTTAATTTTAGCTGTTAAAAATTGAAATAATCTGATTTCCTATTTATAATATCTTTTTTTTAAAAATCACTAAAAATCCCCCTGTAACCTAAGATATGTTGCATACCATTTTAACTTTTTATAAAATGCAGATAATTTTCTAATAATCTGCAAGATATTTCCAGTTACAATATTTTTCCCCTTGTAATTGATTATGTTTTATATTTTTTGTGTGTGTTTTACAGCCCAGAGTACTAAGAATTGTATGAATTGTAATGTGAAACATTCAATTTTGTTTTGAAATGGCAATTTTGAAGAGAATTGAGAAGTTCAGCACTCAGAAACTCCGAATTTCTATATTCAAAACTCTTCTATATTTTCCTTCTTGTGTGGTTTAGGAAGTTCTCAAGGGATGGAAAGTCTGGTTATCATAACACATTCATCACTCTCCTGACATCTCTGCTTCATGACTTCTCTTATTCTCTGTTTAAAAATGGGACAAAGACCCACGGCTGAGTAAAGACCCTGTGTGGGGAACAGGGAGGAGAAGGGCTCAGTGTTGGCACAAACCACATCAATGGAGAGTCCAAAGGCTGCCACTGGTGGCACAAACCACGTCTGTGGAAAGTCCATTTCAGTGTACCCTGTACTTCAAAAGTCCATACGGACACACTGAGCATCGAGCACAGAAGAAATTCTCTGGTGACTTCCTAAATCATGGCCTGAAGACATCTTTGAACACATCTCTCCTGGGATGTCTTCAGATGGCAGATGGTGTCCTTGGGCCTCCAGAAGAGAAAGCCAGTGACTCCAAAGGCAGGCCTAACACATGGATCTGCACCAGCTGAACCAAGACATCCCTGTGCTTTAAGCTCTTACTCAGGAGACATTTTCATATGAGGAGCTGCTCTGTTTTAAAAGCTAACGAGACCACTTTCTGGATAGGCAGTACAAAGCTGGCAGCTAACTTCCATGTAGATCTAAATTTATTGGCTTGATTTTCAGAAAAAATCTGAGCTGAAACACCAGAATGAAGAAATAATCAATATTGAACTATTTAAGCATATATGGATTTGCAAGGAAATAGATAATCACTATTCAGGTGTCAATATGTTTAATTTTTCATTTTGTTTTACAAAATTCATTGGCTGATGCAATACCCACAGTGTAGACCTGACTTCTACTTTGAAACACTTATGAAATGTTAAATGGGAAAAAGATCAACTTCAGAATGAAAATAGCTCTGCTAGCACAATTTACACATCTACTTTTTCTGAGGGAACCACTTGACCTTTTAAAAACATCCTAAAACCCACCACGTTGAAATTAAATAAGGCTATTATCATCTTTCCAGCTTTATGAACTCTTGTAGCTTCTCTAACACAAAGCACTAATGCATTATTAAATATAATGTAATATGCTATTTAAATTATTTTTATTTCTAAATGATTGTGCTGAGCAAGGTGAAGTATTAAGTAAGTATCTAATTCAAAGCAGATAATACACTAACAGCAAAAATGGGCAGATGACTTACTAATAAAATATTAATACATTCCAGTTTAATAAGCATATTTGAAGACAAAATTCAGGCCTCTGAGCAGGAAGGAGTCCATCAGTCCATCAATCTACTGTCCATCATTACCCAGGAAAGTACTGGCATAGACTCAATAGGTTAGATGGGAAAAGGAAGCTGACTCCTGTCCTTGCTTTTATTCATATGTTCACAGATTTGCCGCTGAGCACTAAAAGCTGAACACTAAAACTTAGAAACAAAGTTTCACCTCTGAGGCTGAAGTATATTCAATTAACACTAAGATATGTCTAAGTGCCAGGGTGGATTGTTACCACCAATAAAGTACAAGGCTAAAACAGGATTCTGACAAGGATTGGAATAACATCCCATTTTGTTTTCTTCACAGAACACCCATGGTGCTCACATCCACAGAGCTATGACAGATAAGGGAAGTGTACAGGCAGCAGATTATTTTTGACACACTCCTGCAGCATGGCTCATCTCCCCAGCTCAGCTGGAAAAGCTGCATGCAGCCTTGCTCCGTGGAATGCTCTTTAACTAAAGTCAGCTACTGCAAAAATTACATGCAACAAACTGTGAGCTAGCAGATAGAATGGATAAGCAAGCAGCTAACTAAGAATCATTCCTTATAGGAATTTATCAGGATTTATGGATGTATAAATATACAAGGTTGAGAAAAAGAAAGATAAATGATGCATTGGGATTTAAATAATATTTCCAGTATTCTACTTCTGCTCTTTTGCAAGCACATTCTCAGTTTGATAGGACTGACAATAGGACTGACACATTTAAGGCATCACATAGCTGTTGATTAGCACAGTAATGTTTCTGGATATAGAAATGATACCTGGAACCTTTTTTTTTTTCCTACTCTGACTTTAATTCCTGGAAAGTTATTGCTATACCTGTATCATGAACACAGTGGCACCGTAGCATTATTCTTATATTGATAATACACTCCTAATACATAGGACTAATGTCAACTGCACATCAAAGGATATGACTGTTGACCTACTAAAACAGGTATTCAGCCATGAAACTATTCTTTCATTGATTTATAACCTATAACCAGCTCAATCAGGACTTCCAGGAAACCGCCTTCTCCTGATGTGATGACACACCATGAGGTAAATCTCTCAGAAGTGAATACCAAGGCTCACTGTTGAAATTCTGTGCTCATTTTTCCATGAATTTCTTAGCTTTGGTAACAGCTTTCTAGGAACATCTAAAGAGCACTGTAAGCATCTACTATTTTTTCCTCTGAAAGCACTTAGACTGTAATCAAGTGACTGCATAGTTTTCTTTTTGACAGTATAAATCACTTAAGATTGTGCCTCTCTGTGGATCTCATTACACACACCAATTTGTTTTCTTCCATAGAACCACAGACCCCAGGTACAGACTTTGATACCTGTTCCAGAGCTTGTTTCAAAGTGCTACAAAAGGTGGTAAAATCCTCCCCAATTCTTAATGCTTTAGCCTTTTCTGCCCACAAAGTCATTTCCATAAACCCCTTTTTCACAGCCTCACTTATCAGGCTTGTTAGATCCTATAATTAAATTCAGATCTTGATAAAACGTGTGGCACAGTTGTCATTACTTGATCACAGAAGGTATAACACCTTTCAGCTAAATACAGCAAGGTGGCAGGAAAGAAAAAGAAAATGTCAAGTGAGCAGTGATGCTTCATACAGAGCCACCTGGAAGATGAGACCCCCACAAGTGTCTTCTTGGAATTCTACATTGCCATAAGCTTTTTAGAGTCAGTAGAAAACCCCAGTGGTTGGGGGTGTTCCAGTCAGTGAGTGCTCCTTACTAGGAGTATGCAATACTGACCTTATTCTTACCTCAGGCTGACTAATGAAAAATTAACTACATTCACTGCTCACCACTTGGACGAGGAACATCCACTAACTTTGGGATTGAAAAGGAGATGTGTGGCTGTGATGTGCAGGCTCCCCAAAGTCACTGTCACACTGTTCTCTGCAGTTTTGCTCTTCTCTGACTGTAATTTGGCTCTTAAAGGATGATTTTTACACACAGGATATCCATGAGCACCAGAGAACTTAATAAAAGGGCGGAGGAATGCTGAGTCTGAATGAGTCTGAAACCTCTCTGCCCAAATCCTTCATGTGTACCATATCCTGCCACAGCTTTCTCGAACTGATAGTGCAGCCACAACTGAATTTGTAGTTTAGTTCAGACAAAATCCTCTCTTGAATTTACATGAGAGAAGCTCCAGGACTGGGATCCTAAAGTGAGATGCTAAAGAATTCTTTGGTTGGAAATCGCTATGAGGCATTTGTCATTCTCTGAAAGTGAGAGTATGCTTTCAAGACCCAGCTGCAGTCATATTTTTAGCACCATTTGTTCTTTTGCAAAGGGCATATTTATTATTCTCTCCTTATTGTGTAAACTGTAATTTAAAAAAAAAATTAAACCTGTTCTCTATTAATGCCCATCAGATCTGCAAAACAGGAAAATCAAAATTGTCTTTATATATACTTAACCTTGATGATAGTGTGTTTCATTCATTTTTTAATGCCCACTAAACCCGATGCTGCACCAGAAAAGCCATTTAACTCTTTAGAAATAGTTCACTGAGGAAAATAAACCATTCACATCTCAATTAAACCAATTTGTAAAAGCATAATTTCACTTCAGTTAATTTCTGCATGTAAGAGGCTGAATTTAGGATGCCCAGTACAACATTTCATGCTTCTGATACACTGAGGGATATTCAATTTCTGCTTCAAATTTATTTGAAATGCTGTATACTACACAATCTGCCCCTTGTGAAGCTCATAAGAGTTGTAGGTTATATAAATTATACAAGGTTTTCTTTTTTGACAGGTACGATAGGCTGAAAAAAAAAGAAAACTATCCTCTGGCTTAGCTATACCTTGCTAGGGTCAAGGCAGCTGTTTGAACACCCCTGGAACACTCTGAAATTAATTGTATATGTATGATATACAACAGAAGAATTTGTTGCAACTAAGGTGCCATTAATCCAAAATCCAAAGTATTAAAGAAAAAAAATATTTTGACAGTGTAGATGCTGCAGTTGCAAGATGTTTTTTTCTTGTTTTTTTTGTTTTCTAACCAATAGGGCTTAAGACTGAAGAAATCTAATTACACTACAGGATGAAGAGATAGGTGTACATCTTCTGTCCCATGTTCACAGGGCACAAAGGGGAGAAAGAGTCTGAAGAACGTGCATGCTCATTTGTCCCACACAGCAATGATTTGTGTCCTCCTGGATACCTGCTTAATGCAGTTCGCTCTCTGGAAAATATATCTAGGACAGAGCAAGTTGCTGTTTTCCCTGCTGCAGTATGAATTATAGTGAGTATTTCTGAATTAGTTAGTTTAATGGAAGTTCTTATCCTGCAGACATAAAGTACTATAGTGCTGTCACACCTCATGCCACCAGTAAAATATATTGGGGACACATGAACGAATGTGCCCAAATAAAAAAATACCTCATTTTCTGAGAGTACCTAAAACACAATAGCACTGCAGAGAAATTAATTTTGTTTTCCATATGATAGATTGTCTGGTTGGAAGGCTCAACACCACATTGATTTGTTCTGTCCTGAGAAAGGCTCCCACTGCAGACTGACTCCAGGCTTGCCCCAGAAGATAATGGAAATAGAGTGCATTGCAGAAGAAGCACAGCATTGTACTCTGCTCTTGCATGCTCAGCCAGACACTGGGAGCTTCAGTGGGAGCCTTAGAGCAGACCCATGTGTGTGCTCATCATCCAGTGAGGCATCTCAGGAAAGGGGCACTGTCACAAACATATCAACTCAAGAGTTACACTGGGGTGAGGGAAATCATTTCACTGCGGTGAGGGAATTATTGGTTTGGCTCAGGAAGTGACACATTATATAAAGTCCTGTGTAATGAGATAGTTAGAAACCCACTGGGGGCTGGGAGGAAAGGGAAACAAAGGAATCTCTCCAAATCTGTGCACTGACAACACAGTCCTGCCCCTGGGAAAGAAAAGAAGAATGACGAATCTCTTTTAAGTCATTGATGCCATCAGAGATACCATTCCTTATTGTTAAAGAAACTATGCAGATAAAATTCCTTGGGGAAGAGTTTGAGTAAATTGGTCTCTTCTTAACTGACAAGATGTTAATCCTCCATTTCTGACTCACCCTACTAGATTGGGTAAGCTTGATGCTGCAGGTTACACAAAAAACCTATGTCGAGACAAATACAAGTTTGTAAAAGAATCTCTAAGGATTGGCGATATTTCATCTTTTGTGATATGACTTTTGGGAATTGCTAATAGATAAGAGCTTTCCTGAAGGGGTGAAAGGGGCCAGCTGTGACAGATTCACCATGTCGCATTCTTAGGTCTGTTTTCATTCCCATTTTATTCCTCTAACTTGAATCCCGGGAGCTTGTCTCCATAAATTCCATTTCCACATCACCCTCTGCCTAATTATGGAAAGCAGGTATTGGCCCATCCTTTGCCAAAAGGCATGAAAAGAGCACATCTCTGTTTCTTTCAGTATTTTAAAAACGTTTTTCTGAATCACTGCTCATTTGACATTTTCTTTCTCCTTCCATTGTGCCACCTTGCCATATTTAGCTGAAAGGTGTTATACCTTCTGTGATCAAGTAATGACAACTGTGCCACACGTTTTATCAAGATCTGAATTTAATTACAGGATCTAACAAGCCTAAGAAGGGATGAGCCTTTGTATTTCTCCGGGATATCCAAGATGAAAAATAAAGGGGGGGAAAAATCTGTCTGCAGACTTAGAGAAGCATTATTATATTGCATTATCTGACAGAAAGACCTGATAAGCTGTCAAATTAAAAAGCTGATTTGGGAAATTTTACTGAAACCACTTTTTAAAAAGAGAGTTACTGTAGTGCTTTGTTTGGGTATCACCTAGTTTCTTTATTTAAAGACAGCAGCAGGATAGAACAATTTCATAATCTCTCAAAGGGAAGCAGTGCTTTTAAAAAATAAAAATAATAATTCCTTCACTTTGGGTAAGCTGCAAGAGAGGCTCACCCAAAGAGAATGGGAAAATAAACTTCCATTTTTGTTAACATCAATCTTTCACATTGACAATAAAGTGATACAGAAAGTGAGACCTGGGAGCATGCTGACACATATGTTTAATCATAACCAAAGAGCAGTCAGAGCTGTATGAAATGAGAAAAACATGCAAGAAATCAGTTGTGCAGTTACAAAGGCAAGGTAGCACACTGGCCTAGTTAAATCCATCACTTAACTGCTGCTTCGTGTCTCAGTAACTTAGATGAATTTTTCATGTATTTTGATTCCTGCTTCTTCCAGAATAGTTTCTTCCATGTTTACTCTGGAGAACTTACTGAATTGAGTTTTAAATAACTCCTTGTCTTATTTTTAGTTCTCCATGCCATTATTTTACACTCTGGTATAATGTCTTCTTTTATTCATGTTATAACTGGACATAATAACATGCATATAGGTAAATATCAACTGCCTACAGTAGGAAAATCTCATTGAGGATTTTGTCCAGACAAAACGAAGAAAAAAAAAAGCAATTTTTTCTTTGCTTTGGCTAAGTATTGGAGACATCATAGAAAAGTTAATTGTAGGAAACATTTTTTGATTGAGTGATCAGGAGTTGACTTAAATTAATATGAGGACAACTAAAAATAAGCCTGTAAATCAGTTTCTTGATTTAAAAAGAACAAAATTTGATAAGGTGAAGGAAGTCAGATTATGCAATCAGTATAAGGGGCTAGATTCAGCCAGGAATGACACTTGGAAATTCTAAAAAGTAATAAAATAATGAGATATATCTATATATATAGATATATATTTGAGTTTGCACCTGCAAGGTTAAAATATACACTATCTATGTATGCTGCACTATCACAGGTTATGTTACAGGAGGTTAAAACTCCAGACTTGCTCAGTAAAGAAAGCAGTATCTTTCAGAATTAGAAAAATAAATAAATACTCAGGAAAAGTTGCCAGAACTTAAGCCCAAAGAACCTCCCAAAGAAAGTAAACTGAATTCAAAAGCCACAGATTCTAAAGTGCTATAGACAAAAAGAGATCGTAGAGTCAGGGAGAATTACTTTATAGGAAGGCTGATGGTGATCCAAGGGAGAAGACTGAATATACTAACAGGAATGTGTCTAATGTAGATCTCCAAAAGTCAAAAAAAAGCAATGTACATATTCTTTCTGAACTCGCGTGGCCAGAAAGCAAGAAAGACGATTTTTATCCCAAAAAAATTAGAAGCCAGGAGTTTTTAAATCCAGCTATCCAATGAGACATGTCATTTCTTGTAGTAGAGAACAGATAATGATTATAGTTTACATGAGATGAATTTAAAAAACTATTCAGTTGAAGTATTTAGTCTGATGGTAGCCATACATGGTGCTTTAGAACAAATTTTAAAAGAAACAATTAAAGACGCGAAAGCAATTGGAAAATTAGATAAAACCGAAAGCTTTGACAAATCATGTTAGGCTAGTGGAATTGCTGTATTCGACAAGCCAACTAATTTTCAGAGGAAGGACATGATTTTGGTATGATGCCATGTAGCAAATCGTGGATTAACTGTGGAAAAAATACAAAAGTGCAAAAAATTTATGGTAAAAAGCTGAATAATAAAAAAAAAATCCGAAGGACAGCACTGAACAAGGATTTTTTTCTCTCCTCCTTCCTCTGTCTCATGTAGAGACAGGTATCCTGCTGCTGTAGCTATTGACAGGTTCTGAATTCAAGGGCTGCTTGTCTTGCATCACGCTTGAGGCTCCCATTTTCCCAGGATGCATCTCCTTCCAGAAACCAGCACTGGAGCTGTCTCCTCTCTGCAACTCCCACTTCATTCAGTGTCTTCTTTAGCTTCTTGGTGAATCATTCACACAGATGATAAGCAGTCCTTGCTTGTCACATTCAGACCTGCCAATGTGTCAACTGTACCATATTCTGGCCCTTATGTTCCCTGCTTTATTAACTATATTTGAAAAATAAAAAGCCTCAAGAAATAGTAGGTGGGTCAGATGTACCAAGGCTCTCTACGTATTTGGGGGAACTGATGCCATCTAGTTGAGTGAGCGGAAGACCTACGTGTGTTTTAGTCATGGAAATGTGATAAACTCAGTGCTGAGTTCTGCATGGAGATAACAAGAGGAATATCATGGTGAATTCCCAAACTGCATTGGACTGTGCCATAGGAGCTACCACAGAAGCCGCTGCAGATGTGACTGCAAGGAAAAGCAATGGTTTTGCCCCAGAAAAACTACCTTGGTGGAATTCCTAAGAAAGTACCCAAGCTGAGTTCTACAGTAAGTCATCTTTTGTATTTTCTTCACCGATCTCAGTATAAAATGCCATCCAGACAATGAAATCTGTAGATGACACGAAAGTAGACATGGTGGTAATGCTGAAGACACTGCAGATGTCAGTCAACAGGAACAGAGCCCTTCTGAATTAACAAAAGTGACACCAAAGCTTATATTATAAAGACACACTTAAGATATAGGACTATTCACACCACTCCTTGCCATAAATTGGGATACTCTGAGAGAGAATTCATGAGGAAAGACATTCAACAGGTAGTCAGCTGCAGAATGACATTGGGCTTTCCAGTTCTAAGGTACGAAAATTAAGGTCTCAAAATGCAGGATGAATATCTGCATTACTGTCTTCACATGTCCTTGAGGCCCAAGTGTTCTCACTATTGTCCTCTTTCAAACACACACACAGCTGAAAATCAAATTCAAAACAAACAAAAAAAAAGCATCAAAGAAAGGTTAGTATGATGAACAGAGAAATGAGAAAACTATTATGAAAAAGATAAGTAAGAACAAAGTGGGATGAACTGGCAAGTTCTTCGACTGAAAGGAAAAGAAAATTTCTTAAGAGTAGGATGTTTCTTCTAAGTTACTCTCTAAGAGAAACAATTTATGCAAAGAACCAGACTTGACCCCAGACATTTTAATTTCTAATTTCTTGAGCTCTTCTATCACTAACCTTACTTTTAAACATGAGAAAAAATAAAATTAAATGAGAATGGGAAAAAAAGCCATCCAAACCACTAATCCTTTACAGGGAAAATGGGCCATTAATTTAAATACAGTTCCATTAATATTTTCTTTGGCATTCTAAACATTCTCAGAACTTGTTTTCTGACTGATAATGAAAATAATCCATGAGCTATGTACAGCATCAAACTTTTGTCTTGAGCCAGAGCAATCAAAAATATTTTCTATGAAAATTCAGATTATCTCACCCATGGACATTATCTTTCATAGATCAACTTTACCTTTATTGGTATGATGCATAACCAACAGAGTCAGTTGTTTTTTTAACTCTAGAATAAGAATGAAAAGTGCTTTGTTTGATAAAAATGTTTAAGCCAGAGAAGATTTTGCAAAATCTCTGTCTAGAAAAAATGCAAATAAATCGCACAAAACCAATATTTCTAAAATTTCAAAAATGTAAAAATTGGGATTATTAAATGCTTTTATTTCAAAATACATTAATAGATTTTTATACCTTTCATTTTTCCTTTTTTTTATTGCCTTTCAAAGGAAGTACATTTTTTAAACTTCTTCATTCACTAATCTTTTTCTTCTGTAATAATTTTGAATTTGTCTCTCTTACAGCCTGTATGTATGGTTTGTAACTTTTATATTAAAAAAATCAAGGCTATTCAATATATAACAAGGTTTAAATGATCATACTTCCATTGAAAATCAATTTATTTACTCTGAGTTTCATTAGGTGAGAATCTGTGACCCTGTTCTCCCTAAGATAGAGTCTGATCCATCAAAGAACTTGACCTTTACCACCAGAGCTAGGTAATTCTTCCTGAATGTTTTCACATGGAACTTCATCAAAGACTTTTTGCAAATCAAAGACCCCAAGTATGTTAACTCATTCATATTTATATCCCATTATCCCCTACGAAGGCAGAGTAGGTTTAACTATAACAGGTACCAGCAGACCTGCCCAGATGGAGACCTCAGCATAAACAGAACCCCAGGGAGATGTGACTCCATGGACACATGAAAGGCCATAAATAACACTGATGAGTTTTGATTTCCAAATCAGAGAGGGTGAGATCTTACTTGGTCATAAAACAATTACTGGTTTAGCTGGTATTTTTTCCGTTCTCTTCTTACTAATTCCATAGACTAAATGTTTTAGACCCACATCTTCCACTTCTAAAGCCTGGTTTTATACATATGACATAAATTTATTCATGAAGTGTTTACTTGCACATTCATCTTCTATATATTCCCAGATGAAGAACTCCTGAGAAATCTTCTCAATTTTTCCAAACACTATTATCTCCAAGGGATCAAAGTCTTATGAGATATCCTTATTTCACTGGCACTGCTGGTTTCCTACAGCAGGAAAATGCCATCCAAACCAGGAGACATGGGACAGTCTGTGTTTCACAGAAGCTTGATTGCTGTGGACAGAACCTAAGTCTTTTCCATTGGACTTCCCTCCTGGGCATAAAGGCAGTTTTTATTTGTCTTTGGGAACAAGAAATAAGAGATTCCTCCAGGTCTGTAAGCTTTGTAGCTTTGTCAGATGATGGTGTTCCTCATATCCTCTATGTCTTACCATCAGCACTGAGGGATGACAGATCTCATGGGAGTCAAAACTCTGACCATAGCAAAGGAACACACGTGAGAGAGAATCAAGATGGACTCTTTTATCCAAAGGAGAAGCCCAGTAAGGAAAAAGGTCCAGGCAATGTGTCAGTGGACAAATAAATAGCAGTCAGAAGCTTCTGTTATTTTCCTGTGAAACACCCTGAAAGTCCTGTGTCCAAACAGCAGTGGCCAGAGAGGTCTGAAAATTTGTTCTATGGCACAAGGCAAGGCAAACACTGTGTGATCATTTACTTGTCAGATTCCTACATCACCCTGACCATTATAATTTTGCATGGATGTGGTGATAATATGTTGACTGTCCCTTTTATTAGAATATTCAAAGACGCTTCTGTGAAAGTGCTTGAGATGTCTCCCTCCCATCACACTTACACCTAAAAATCATCTTTGATGCTCTGCAAAAGTGTCTGTAGGGGCTTGAATTTGGAAGCTATTTCTAAGCCAACAGTAAGCAAGTTAGGCACATACATGGATCACTTGGGAAATGCTAATCCATTCCTGGAGAAACAAATGAACTGACACAAATGTGTCCTGTTAATTTTATAGTCAATCGGAACACAAAACCCCAAGACGAATGGATGCTATTTACCCTAAATAGGATACATGGTAACAGCTGACTCCAAGCATTTATCTTAAAGTCACGTGTATCCCATGAAAAGATGACAGACACTTTTTCTAGTTTCTAGAATACAGGGAGCAAGAGAAGAATTTATATGACGTGTCCCCTTCCCCTAGCCCTTGGATATTCTGCAGGAACAACCTTTATCTCACAGATCCAGAGAGACTCTCTAAAGACAACCCGTGTGATCTCAGCTTGTTAACCAAAACCAAACCACCAAAAAAAACCCAACCCAAAACCCAGTGCAGAACTATTCTATGTTATACCAAAGCCCTTAGAGCTGGTGACTGCCATATTGCAGAGGTACTGGCATCTGGCATAATGTCAGTTTCCTCTTCTGCCAGCATCCATGGTCTCACACAGGTTCTTGGTGTCTGTGCTCCATCATGATTTATACTTCCCAATCAGAGATACATCTGTTCCAGTAGTCTGGCAATGCTTTGGACAAGCTCTTTTCTGCAAGCAATGTGAGTGACATGCTCATGCTGTCAGATCTTGGTCTGTCAGACACATCCATGACATGTCCTGACCCATAGGGTGCGTGAGGACAGCTGCAACAAAGTCATGCTTTTCTAAGGCTAAGCAGAGATCCAGGGATGACTGGGAGGGCGTCGTTTTAGATATTTGCCTACATCAGACAGTATCTTCCGAACTCCTGCAGGGTCCCAGGAATGCTGAGCATTCTCAGCAGACTGAATAGCTTTGGAATTATAGAGCCATTGTCCGATATCTAATAGATCATTTTCTAGATAGAAAATCCTACATCAGTCTGATTTACGATGGAAGTCATGAAGAGAAAATCCTCACTGGTAAAATGATTAGTTGTGCTGTGTATTTTAAAAGAATCATCATTGGGCAAACTGCCTTTGAGCACAGGGCATAGAGTTAGTGTCAGAAAAGTGATTCTGAAATTCCTTCACAATAGGTGGTGGTTATTGTGGCTATAAAATGTCCTCAACCTCGTTTTGATATACTTTTTCTGACTAGTAAAATGTACACACTTCACTACCAAGCCACAAAAATCAGATCATTAAGAAAACCATTTTTCATGATAAATATAAATTTTTATGAGCACTATTAAGATAAAGATTTGGGTTTTTTTGGTTTTGTTTTTTTTCACTCCCTATCTGATCTTATTTGAAACACAATTTCTTTCAGGTAAGGAAGAAAATGTTGTTTCAAATTAAATAAAATGATTTGTTCTCAGACTAAGCATCCTATAAACTGGGCAATCTTGACACGAAAAGTCAGAATATTTTATTCAGAAAATACTGAAATTAATATTTTGATATTACTAAAACCAACTTCCTTTTTCTCTCTCTCTCTCTTTTTTTTTTTTTTTTTAATTTGACCATAATTCTTAGTTCAGTTTGACACAAATTAAAAACTTCTTTGTTTTATGCATCCTTGGGAAAACCTACACTTCAGTGTAGAATTATTGCCTTACTGAAGTTACAAGAGCAGACTCTTCACAGAAGTACCTGGAGTTGCTATTGTGGAGCAGTCTTGTCACCACAACAGCAGCCAGACCACTGGGAAGGGCAATTAAAACTAGACAGTGAAGCAGACAAGATAAGCTACAAGCAGTAGAAAGGATCTGCATGAAAATGGGGAGAGTCTATTGATTAGGAGCTCTGCACAGTCAGCAGTTTTCTCATTCCTGTTTAATATGATCATAAATTAGGCTGCATCCAGATAAGTTAATGTGAATTCACTATCTGAAAAGGAGGTCAAGATGAAATACTAAAGTTCTTTGGGAAGGTGCAGAGGGATGGTGATAATTCAGCAAAGAGACATAACACTGAATTTAGTTAAGACAGATGGAATAATTAAATCAAGTGAAGATACAGCCATCTTAATCAACTATCAAAAAACTACAGTGTGCCACTCACAATCACAGGGCTATGCACCAGCCAGAAACACAAGAAATGGGGAAAAAAGGATCAACATTTAATAAAGGGTATAAATCGAAGTGTACATTCTCATAGCTCTAGCATTTTATTCAGAGAAGTGACAAGAAAGAACTTCAGAGTAAAAAAATTACTTTGATGGTAGTCTGGAAATACATACATATGTAAATCTAAAACTCTGTTTCTGATAATCATCCAGCCATTTAAAGATACTGAAATCTACATATTTATCTATGACTAAAACACATTTTTCTCAACTATATTTAAAAAAATAACCATCCACCCTAACTAGGATAATCATCCTCTACCACTGACCCCTGCCTCTTTTCCTTTTAGAGCTCTCTCATTTCACACCTACTCAGATATAAATTGAAGGTGCATTGGCCCAGAGCAAACTCAAATCTAGTAGGATCAAGAATGAAGTCACAGGAGAGATACATCACATTCTATTCATCTTCCAGGGTCACTCTCCTGCATTTTATGCAGCTCTTGGGTAAAACACACAAAGCCACCATGGAAGCTCTGTGAAGTACTGCCATGTGATTTATTTTATTTTTTTTTTTTCAAGATACTAGCTGTTACTGGGCCTTGGGTATCCTTATCCACAGCAGATACATGGATCTGGATGAAGGATACACAGGTAACGAGACTGGAAAATCCTGACCAGAACTGGAGTCTCTGATCAGAAACTTCTCTCAGAAAATCTTCATCCAGCATTTTAAGACACCAAACATAAACAAGCAATATCTTGTAATCAGGCATCCCAACCTGATGTGTAATTCTTGAGAAAAATCTTTCCTCATAAAGAAAGACCTGATCAGTTGGTATGCTTTAGACAACCAACTGATTATTTAATTTTATCTTTGAAAAAAAATCCAGCATATGTAAGTATAGCAACTTTACTAATTAAGCTGCCTAATCTTGACTTATTATTAATTAAAAATCCCCAAAACGACAAGACTGGCAAACCTGATGAAGCAGCACAGAAAGAGAAGAGAAAGGTGGGGCTAGATGGTCTCTTTCTGGGAAGGGAGAAGAGATGGAAGGTGAAAAGGGGGAGGATAATAGCCAAAAGCAAAGCTATGGCATACAGGAGGCATAAAATATTACTATGGGAAAGTCTAAGAGAATTAGAGGCCAATAGCAGTCTTAGAAGATCCAGTGATAAAAAAGCCAAGGGATTCTGTACTACAGCTAATGAAGCAACTGAGAATGCCTTGAAATGCAGCCTGCACACAGATTGCTCATGGAAGCTCAAGAAGATCTAATTTTGTTTTCCTTTTTCAAAGAAAACACCCAACCTTCTTCTACTCCACCAATTCCATCACAAGGAAATCACTCTGTTTTCTAAATTGATTCTTGCTAAGTATAAAGAACTTCTATGTGCCACTAGTTTCAGAACTCAAGGTTTCTTTTGGTGTTTGAGCCTGTCCAGGAGCTCCCTGTTCATACACACAGACCTCCTGTTTGCCTGACTTCCTCTCTGTTGGGGTGCATCACTCCCAAGCTTGGAGGCAGTGAATTCAAGCTCATCATTTAGGTAAAAACCAAAAGAAACAAAAAGCTACCTCAAGCTTATTTTTTCCCTTTGAGCTGAATAGGTCTTGAACACAAACCATGACAGGTCCTCCTCAGCTTACACCTTATATCAGCAGCCATTTACCAAAACCTGCAAAATTAGAAAGCCAGGGGGCCACAAGGGAAATGGGAATATCTGAAAGATCACTGAGTGTATTTCATTCAGTATCTCCCTTTCCCTCAAGAGTTTATCACCTCTCATAGATGTGTCTAACTCAGGAACTGTTAATGGCTCTAATTGCCAGAGCTGTCATTCATTCATAGTATATTAGCACACAGGTGGGGTTTTTAACAACTTCTGCTATACATAGTTTCTTTCTCAATACATACTTTCATTATTTCATATATTCTGAATTAATTTCAAGAAATTATCTGAAGGGTTATATTTCATGTGTGGATTTTTTAAAAAACTATTTTTATTTTTTAAGATCTCAAGTAAATAGCTGAACTACAATTGAAATGGCAACAACAATAACAAAAAGCCCCATCCTAAATACTAATAATTGGTCCAGGGACTGGCTTATGAATTCCTTACTAGTGAAACACACCCTTCTGCTGCACTCCATCCCCAAAAATGAAGAATTTTCTACTTTTAAACTGATAAATCAGAACTGTCATTTACGTAATAGGCATTCTGGTTTGCATATTTGCCTTCATTTACTCCTCCAGATTTGCTGCCTTTTCTTAATATAAACACACAGAGCAACTGTTAGGAGATAATATGCAGATGCATAAGGTACCATTAATGGCTCAGTAGTCATACCCAATATGAAAGGGATTGCGTATCTGAAAAACCTGTTGCCTTTAGAAATGAATAAAATTAGTAGCATAGTAATCCTCAGCACATGGCATTTGCATAAAATTAAATATGGACATGCTCAAGGCAGCTCTGCCATCATACTAGTGGTTCTCTTCAAGTAAGAAGCATCATCTGCATAAATAATATCCTGTAGTTTGCATTGGAAGTTATGGCACCTCAGTTTGGGTGGTTGGTTGTGCAATTGATAACTGTGACGCCGTTTGGTTTGCGTCTGCTGGAAGACTTCTGCTAAATACATAAGCTTCAGATTGCTGTAATCTTGTAATCAAAAGAACACAGACAACCTTTTCTTCAGTAAATGTTTCACCCCATCACTTGGGAATAGACTTGTGAGTCACTTTAAACTCTGTAGCTTTTGTCAAAGCCTTTTTTTCCTCACCTAAACCAAAAATGCAATAAAACCAAATGATAGCAAAAAACAAAAGTACTACTTCATGCCTTGATAAGTACATTTTTCCACTTCCAGTAATAACTTGAATTTGGGCTTTTAAACTCACTTAGGAAATGCCATCATCACAACCTATATTGCTCAGGATTCTTTTAACTACTTCTGTAGCTACAAAAAACACTTCAAAGCAGCTGATATCACATTAGGAGAGGAGCAAAACGAGGCAAACTCCAGGTATCCCCCACCCTCTCAGTGCCAGGTGTTTGTGTGAGCCCTTACCTGCTGGGTAACGCTCGATGACAGGCCAGTTGTCCACCTGTAGGGTGGCATTGCCACCACTCCTTGTGAAGCGGACCACGTGGTACTTCCCGTCGTTAATGATGGCGTTCATCTCTTCGATGGCGATGTCATCCGTCCCAACGTTAAATTTAACTCCAATTTTCCCCTGGTGCTGCAGAGTTGAAAAAAAAAAAAAGAAAAAAAAAAGAGGAAGAAGAAAAAGAACTAATTAAGAGTTGTTTTAGAAGAAACTGAGACAGTGTGTCATACAGGGGAAGATTTCTATCATCTTCCCTCCTCAGATGTAACTTCTGAAGGTTTGCATGTGACAAACCTTCTGACAGCTTAGGAAGTCTGGGGCATGTTTTTGAAGGATAATTGATACTCTAAATGAGTTGTTTCACCAAATTGAGGTCTTTCCTTTTCCATGAGATTCGGATCAAGATGAGGATGGGGGAAGATAGAGGAAAGCTCAAAATTTCTGTCTTTGTCCTTTCCCTCACCTCCATAAGGATTAAACAACAAAAAAAAAATCCTTTTAGACTTTCAAAACAGAAAGCCTTACAGTATCACTTGGAAGAGATACAAGAATTTTCTGGCCATAAAAGTCAAGTGCCATCCCTGCTTTTCCTTTTTTAAACCTCATTCATACCTAGAGTCTTCACAAATGATAACAAAGAAGGAGATTGTTTTTTCTCTTGCAGAGATTTCTGGCATCACATTGTAATGATTCTGAATCATTCAGCCAAGATCACACTGGCTGATTAACAAGGACTTCCCTGTTCAGAGCCAGAGAGCAGGAAAAGTAATTTGCTGACACAGGGATGTGGTAATGTTCTCACTAAGGCCAGAGAGTCATTATTTTGCTGGCATTTGCCTATAAACTCCTGTGTCTGAGTTCTCTCAGGGCTAAGGGGACTTCCCATGCATACCAACACTTCGGACAAATGCAGTAGATTTTCCAAATTATTGTCATATTGGCATGTTTTCATTTTTATTGACTTTTAATTTATTTGATTATTAGAATGTTCACTCTAAAGGGACACCTATTTTAATAAAGTCTTTTAATATCTATTACAGTTAATTTAAGGGCTTTGTAATTTTTTTGCCTATAAAATCAATTCTACTCCTCAATAAAGGTATTTATTGCACTGAGGAGAAAAAAAGAACAGCAATGAGCAGTATGAGTTTAGGGACTTATTCATAATAATTGGTAATGCTACATGAAATTTCATGTTCCTGGAACTGGTACATCCTTCTTTAAAGTTAAAAAACTTCATTAACTTTCTACATGACTAGATGAAACACAATGAAATATTTTACTTTGTATGTCTTGGCCATTGACATAAAATTTTCCAAGAACCAGTTTCACCTCTCTAGCAGAGCTCTTGTGTCTGCTCTTTCTTTGTCTTACTACCCTAGCACAGCTTCCTGAAGTAAGTGTATTCTGCAGCTCCTTGTCTCTGGAAGTCCCCCAAGCAAAGAATTCAAGAGTTTGTCCACTTTATTTTATTCTCTTTTTAAACATATGACTTTTTTTTCCAGCAGTGCTTGCATACTGCAGTTACACAGCAGAGCAGCTGCTGAACCCCTCTGCAATTCCTCAATATTTTGGCACGACGCTATCGAATCCTTGGTTATGACCTTCTTTGAAACAACTAAAGGACCATTCCCTGATGAGATTTGCAGAATGAGTCTCAAAAATATTTTTTGTTGGCTCAGTTGATTGAACAATGTTTTAAACATTGCTCTTTTTTTCCCCTTGTGGATTGTTTTAATATTTCTCCATTCATTGATCCTACTTTTCCATGTCTATAGAGTGTCAATAAGGGATCCACCTTATCCAATTCATGCTCATCTTCTTTTGCCTCTGGCGTGAGTTGCACAGCAGTTTCCCACTTATCTTGGAAAGGTAACTGTAGCTCTTAATTTCAGCTGCTTCAACTAGACTCAGAGTAAACTTCACCTTTTTTTTTCCCCATGGATACAGTAGCTTATTTGTTTCACCTATTTCATTCACATGCTTACTCTCTTTATACAGAAATATATACAAAGAAATGTAACATTGTCCTACTTTAAAGCAATCTCCTCTTTTACTGATTTTTGAAATGCAGAAAACCAGCATGTAATGATAATTTTGTATGCAACTTTTCACGGTACTTTAAAGAAATCAAAGATGATTAAATAAAGCTGATGAATTTTACCATGATTCATAATTATATTATTCACAACCTGCACTTTATATACCAGTTTTCTTATTTGCTATATATATATATGCATACATATATATTATTTTAGATATTTTTAAAAATGACAAAGGGAACAAAACAGCTTTAAAGCGAATAGAAATGCTGAGGGTAAAAAGAAGTGGTATACATGACATATATATCAACAATTTTTCCAAAGTTAGAGCATGTAGGGCTGCAGCCAAGTTACCATTTGCAAATGGCCAGGTATTGGCATGTCAAATGAATGCTTTGCAGATTTGAAAACAGACTTTCAGCCTTCCTTTACAGATATATACCTTCTAGTGGAAAAAACTCCAAATTTTCCTGACTTCCCTATGTTTGTACAGAAATACTGTGCACAGACACTAAGCATGCAGACGCAAGAGCAAATATCACCCTAAAAGCTGTTAGCATATTACAGTGGTTCTTTTGTCTTTATTTGTACCATATTTCTGTATCTGAAACTCCAAAAAATCCATTTTTAAAGGATACACCCAACTTTTTCCACATTTCTCCAGCACCTGTGGGCTTCTCTGTAACACCTCCATAAAACAAGGAAGCAAATCAGTGTTTCAAATTGAAGACTTCCTTCCATTATATCAATCTTTGACATCTGGACATTATGTCAAACATTACATAAATCACAATCCCATTGTGCACAGCCCTTTAGAACCACGAACCACAACCTGATGCTGCAATAAGCACCTTTCTATGTATCTAGGGGGTTTTCTAAGCCCTTGCACTATCATGCAGGAATTTGACTCACTGCATGCCTCCCCCACTGCAAGATAATGTAATTTTTCATTTGTCTTTGTCATGTTATTTTTTGTCTATCTTGGTTAAGACCATGTGCACACAAAATTATTGTGGATCAGCTGACATATAGTAACCTGTTGAGATAGCTTGATCTCAGCCCTCAGCCTTGTTATGCTTAATCTAGTGGGCTTGTGACCTTTCAGAAAGAGCCTTTTTCTTCTTCTTCTTCTTTTTGGAGCAATAGAAGTAGTACAGAAAGGAAAGATGCTGATAAAACTGAAGCCTACTAAATTACTATTTTCACTCTGCCATAGTTGCATAGTAAAGTGGTAGAAATTTTCCTTTATCAGTTGTTCATTGAAAATAATCTTAGAAGTCATCCTTCCTGTCAGAAACAGTCTCAGACAAATGCTGAGTGAGAGGTTTCCTCTCCAGCACCCTGCTGATGGGCACTATAGAAATGTCTGTGCATCACTAAATACTGCAATAAGTCAGCACTACTGTTGAATGGTGCTATCCCTGCCAACAACCCAAAATAGTACAGGCTCACATTCCCACAAACAAAGATTTTTTTGCCCACAAGCAAAGATAATCATTTCAGAGCTCCCCTGGTAAAAATCAGCTCTGTACACAGAGCCCATAGAAGTCCACTGCACAGTTTATTGTTCTCAGCCCATGTTTCCTTTTTCTCAGTCTCACCCAGTTGTGAGAGAACATAATAATGGAATCAATCCCTTTTCCTACTGTGCCTTTATCTATTCCGTACTGCTACAGCCACAATAACAGAGTGGAGTTTCACAGGAGGTGGGAGAGTTTCCAAGAAAAACCAAAACAGAGGAGGGATGCATTTCAAGAAGTTCCTTAAACATTGTGTCTATGGAAATTATTTTGAACCTCAGATCTGAAGGTAGTGTAAACAATGCTAAATCCACCACATCACCAGCACTGCTCCCTGGGACAATGCAGCACAGGGACCTCAGGATCTACAGACACCCTGTGACACTCTGAGCCTCAGCCAACAACTCTCCAGAAACACCAAACTTTTGGTTTGGAGGTGCTTTGGCCAGGTAGCTGTCCTGTTTCTGAGGCCAGGGTAGCTTTTATTTTGACAGCAGCTACATAGGCTGATAAGTTAATTTGTTGTTGGCCTGTACATTAATGCAACATGTAATGTAGGCTTTGTGTATAGCTAAATTCTGCTGTCTAAACTCACAGGTTAAGGACAAATATGTTAATAGCTTCAAAGCAGTTGGATAAAACCATGAGATAGCTCCAATTCTATGCTCCTAATGTGCTCTGAAATGTTGGGAACTTTGACTGCTCCAATAGTGTAAGATGTGTACATGTGCACATGTACATACCAATCACTTCAAAATGTTTTGTCTTCAAAAGCTCTGGCAGCAACTGCTGTAATCTAACAACTCCAGTGGAGTATTTTCAAGCCTGTTTTATGGATTGTGTACTCTAAATACTTAACAGACTTCTGATGAGGCACCAGGAATGCTGATGAATCCGAGAACCAGGCAAGAAAGTTGGAATGCAAATCAAGCCAGCAGTTGACATTGCAATTTGTTCCCTGTTGGACTGTAGTTCAGTGCTACCAATCTGCCAAAATGCAGTAAAACCAATGCTACTATTATATATACACACACATATATACACACGCTCATGCATATATATTAAAAATATATATATATATGTAATTGATATTTCCTATAACATCAGCAACGCTTCACTGCTTTCTGTAGCAATAACTTTGGAATAAGTCAAACATGAGTCCATGCAAATTTGACACAACAATAGTTTTAGAACAGACTGGAGACAAGCTAAGCTCATAATACTTACAACCTTTAGCCACTTCCAAGGAAAAGCAATAACACTGGGACTCCCAGAGGTGGACAAATTGAGAAAAAAAATTCAAGCATGCCAGCTTGCATTTTATATCATCAGCCCCTGAGGCACCACGTTCTGGTGAGTGCAGTAACAAAGTCTTAGAACTAACTGAAGGTATACTTTGATTTTATTGAAGTGTAAGTTTCTCAAGTTTTATTAAGAGTGAGATAATTTTCACTCAAATGTAATCTATTTTGCCCAACATTAACCATTTTTTCCCCTCTTTAGTCAACTGCAAGTCAAGACACCACAAAACCAGGCATTTTCCTGTCATACCTTATCTAGAGTACTTACAGCCAGGTTTTGTGCCCTTTCATAAATTCAGCCTGGTATTTCAGAAAGGCTTTCAGCATATCAGTGCTTGACATACTGCAGAAAATCCAGGAGGGGCACATAACCTCTGTTAGAGTACTGGTAAGCAAAGTTACTACTCGGAGGTTGGAAATTCAAGCAAGGAAGCAGAGATTTCTGCTGATGTCTGAGAGGATGCATCCACCTGGTACTCAGTCTTTTGCCATCTGACAAGTGGAAAACTATTTCTTTTTTTTTTTTCCCAAAAGCTGGTAATGTGTAGCTAGAGTGGAAAAGCAAAGAAAACAAAACAAAACATACAAACTTTCCCTTTTTCTGGTTTCCTGGTGAGGACACTAAGCTATTCTTACTGTTCTTTCTTGCAAGTTCTCACCATTTATTTGCACCATTTATTTTCCCAGTATTTGTTCATTTCTCAGATTCACATTATTATAGACCTTAAGTTATGAGAAAAAAAAAAAAAATCAAACCACCCAAACAGAAAAGACAAAAAAAACCTCCAACCAAACAAAAAAAATCAACTCAATCAAACAAAAAACCCAAACAAACCAAAACAAACCAAACCAAAACCCCAGCAGTTTTCATTTTAATCCAAGATACCAGTTCTGATAATTGTACAGAAAAACTTAAAACCCAAAGCCTTGCATGATACTGTTGGCAGGCCAAAAGAAAGAGCTAGAAATCTTGTTAAATCATGACAGGGCTTGAGTAGTGGCCGGAATCCAAATGTGGCCCTTGGATTCCTGTGAGAAGAGTGGTCAGATCTATGCTACCCATTTACACACACCTGTTGGAAATGCAATCCTGGCAACAAAATGCTGCCTAACACTGAGCTATGCCACTGTTCAGATTATTCACAGAGGAAAAATATCTGCAGAGCCAGAAATGTTACCAGCATTTCCTGCAGCACCTGTGCATGCTCACCTAAGCACAAACACACCTTTTTTTTTTCATCTACACCAAGATCCTTTCAGAGACAGTACAAAGCACTCGAAAAATAGATCAATAATCATAAATATACAGCAACATTTTTTTTTGCTTCCTCTAGTTTTAAGATCCTCAATTAATTGTCTCATGAATTTTGTTAAAGAGACATGGAGGGAAAATTTGCATCATATTTCACTCTCCTGTTTTACTCAGAATTTCTGTAAGACTCTTTAATAAACCTTTACATGACCTCAATTTCTTGGCATTAAGTTATCTAGGTTTTCTAAATCAATACAATAATAATAAAAATTCATTGCTCACCAGATGTTCCCAGCTGACATCTAAGAAATAGCACTGTCACTGTAACAACATTATGCATGCAAATATATACAGATGCTACCAGAGCTATTGCACTCTTTAAGCATTGGTCAATAAAAATTAAGCATCTTCTAGCCTTAAACCAATGACCCTTAAAAGATGTAAGTGAAATATGGGCTCACCATCCCACTAATTTACAACTGAGGTACACTTAGAAAAAAGAGCCACCTAAGTGGCTCACTAAGTGGAAGGAGCAACACGTGGCATGACAATTTTTTATGTCCCAAAGTGCCATCTGTATGACCCACAGAATGAAATTTCTGGAAAGAAAAAATCATGAGAGCAATCATTCACCAACCCAGCATTTCAGGGCAGGAAGCAACTACCCTTTACTACTATGAAAAAACAACTTGTATCACTTTTCTGCTTTAAAATAATTGTTCTCACAGTCCGCTTTAAAGTGTTATAGCAATTTGATTTATACATAAAGCTCAGGAAGCAGAAAATATAGAAATATTTATAAATCTACAGTTCTGACACTTCAACTCTCAGTCTGCAGTCTTCCTGTTTAGTTTTAAACATTGTAATTCTTACTGCTATGTATTATAGGTGAATTATTTCAGGTTAGCCTGATGATGAATTCCTGAGACAATACAATTACCTGAACGACCAACCCTTAAAATGCAGTAGTTATGAAAGACATATGGTGTAGAGCCCACAGCAGCAGCATACTGCATCTTATTATCCACTCAGCATCATTACTGCAGTACACAAAATTAAGTTTTTATGAGAAAACATGCAGTAAAGAACAATTTAAGTAGCCAGCCCTTAATGTGGTATTTCTTTCAAAATAGGATGTTTCACAGAAATACCTTGACCTTGCCAGTGTCTCACCCTGGGGTTTCAGTCAGGGTGAGATGCTACGGATGATTTGAAGAGATGCTGTTCACCAAATTGTAGTGGTGCATTTTTCAGTTATCAATTCCATATGGGCATTTAGTCCAAGCCTTTATTTGGTTGATGGGTTCCCTGCCCTTATTAATGGGTGATGGGTGGTTTCATATTGTATTGTTTTATTTGCCCTATTGTGTTTTCCCACCTCCATCGAGTACACTCAACTACCCCTGCCAAATCCCTTTGTATCACTGATACCCGAGCCTTTCCATCCTTTGCAGCCTCTGCCCTGGTGCTTGGAGAGTTCCGGGTAAGCTATTGATTAGTCCATAGATTCTAGATCCCCCTCCTCCATTTATTCATTAGATTGCATTACAGGTACCCCTTTTGTTTTGGGGTCACTCTCTCCATGTTCCCAATTGGTTCCAAATCTGTACCCTCCCTTTTTCCCACCCCTCTTGATAAGGTGGTGTTGAGCCGGGAACTTTCACTTTGGTGGGTTCCCCAGCTCTGGGTGAAGGAATAAACCAAGTTATCCCCACTGGAGTCCTCTCTTTACTTTGCTACTGCTATTCTTCTGCTAGAAGCACGAACTCACAAATCAGGGTTATTATAGTCAGGTCAGTGAAAGGGCTAGCCAGGAATGGGACACAGGATCCCAAGGCAGCACCGAACCACGACTTTACCAAACAGAACATAATTTGAAGGAAACAATGTCTTAACTACTGGCCAAGCTCACAGGGCTTGGCTTTGCTCTGTACACTTATTTTCCATGTAGGCAGACGTATTGAGTACCTTAAACACAGGACGTCCAGCCTGAGGAATTTCATACTCTTTGGAAACTCCAGATACTCATTAATTACAGACACTGCTCCTCCCTGCACATACATCAACACATGTTTCCAAATGGTCATCATGAGAATTTGAGAATTAAGCATGCTTTCCAGTTTTTCTTAATGGTTTCATACAGAGGTTATTAAAACAGTGTTCCTGGGACTAGATACAGTCATTCAAGGATGTAAAACAAACAAGTAGCACCCTGGGATCAGTACAATCTAATTCAATTGGAAGTTGTCCTGGCTTAAGGGCATTCATTTCTGTGTTTAGAAAGGTTTCAGAGAACTCTTCTGATAATCTGTATGTCTGAAACAAATTTGAAGTCAGAGTGAGCAGGACATGTAGCTGGGACCAGAAGTGAGGAATCAGCAAATTCTCAAACAGGCTTTCATGCTAAATGATTAATAGCCATATGATCAACACACATGCTCATGAAAACACCAGTAATTATTTTTTGAGAATCTGAGTAAAAGGAATTTTCATATTAAAAGCCTTTAGGGAATTATTAATAACAAAAAAATGGCATTGGACAGCCAAATCCTATTGAGCTTTAATGAAAAATGAACACCTACCTGCCATTCATACTTTTGATAAGCTCTTCTCTAATATTAACCAAGGTCTTGAATATTTCCAGATGCCTAGCACAACACTGGTAAAAAGTCCTTTTTAAAGACTTTTTAAATGCACACTTTGTATTCCTTTATTGTTTTGATTTCCTGCATGAAAATGCATTTCCAGAGTTGTTTGCTAAATATTGTTCTCTTTCTTTGGAGTCACCAGTTTGCAATAATGTGTTCCTAATTCATCTTGGCTGCTAAGTACTCATAGTGACATGAAAGAAAACTGAAAGGAAAAGGAAAATAATCCAGTCCACAAAGTGATTTAATATCTGAATAGTAGACTTAGATGAAATTTTTTTGCCTCCTATCTGTAAAATGAAGAAAACATGATATTCTCGCTTCAGACAACTGTCTATCTGAAGCAATTTATAACTGAAAAGTAGATCAGAAAAATAAACCAAAAAGAAAACCCACTCACACACAAATGGACTGCTGGTCTATGGGACAAATGTAGAACTGAAAGGAAAAGCCCTTGCACAAGTACACGTAACCTGTGCTGTTCCCAGCCAGCAGAGCTACAACATGCCACAGGTAGGACTTGGGCTCTCTGGAAGACAGGGAAGTCCTAGCTGTTGTCCCAGTTTTTGAGCAGTCCTATAATTTCTGTTGCCAGCTTTCTTCCTTTTATCCTCAAGTGTAGAGCCATCCTATGGTAAGTTTTAATGCCATGTATATTTTCCTCCATGGTAGTAGTTTTCCTTTACCTTACCTTTCTTCATCTTGAGGATCTTTCAGAATCAAAACCAGCTTGACAATTTAGTGGTGTGCTGTGCTACGCAGTGCAGACTAGCCTGTTATCAATGCTGCAACAGAGGATCTCACTTCTTTTCATCACTTAATGCTACAGAGCATGTAAAAATCCTTACACCAAATACATGTAGCACATGAAGTGATCAAACAGTGCTCACCGACTGGACTGTGAAATCCCTCAGGTAGCTGGAAGGGGAAAGCAAAATCTGATAGCTACCTCTACATTCTCTGCTGCTGCTGCTAACAACCCTCAAGGTTTGAAAGACATTGTTTTGGCATCTTAAAAAAAAACCAAAACAAAACACCACCCTGTGGAAGAGAAGCTACTACAAATGAAAGGGTTCTGTACAAGAAATCATTAGTGTTTGTGAACAGCCTCTACAAGGAAGAAGTCTCTGGGGAGAAGCACAGCAAAATAGCACAAGCACTTTTGACAATATGCCCTTCAATAATCAAGAAATTCCTTAATTGTATTTAAGATGAAATCTGCAGGAAAACTGGAAAAGCTGACCTCAAGAAAATCAGAAAAATATCAAAACTGAATTTTATCCATTGCAAGGGAGTTTTGTCTATAACAGAGCTCTGTACTGTCAGGCTCTGGGTGCTTCTCTGAAGCAGGGAATATTCAGGAATGTTGTTGTCCTTACTGGAATGGTCAGTATCAGGCTTGAACAATGTCCAAGTATATTTGTGGTCATGAACACAGTATTTTTTTAAAAAATCTCTAACAATATCTAAATATTTGCTTACAACATCTAAAACAAAGCCATTATCAGCCACAATTGCAAAATGCATCATTATCTTCAAACTGCACACGGGAAGGGAACAGCATCATCCTTTTAATTACAAACTCTTCACTTACCACAGGCTTTTATTACTGGTGGAAAGCATAATTTTGGAAATGGGGCATATTGGGCAACCAGCAACCAATGGTTTAGGGCGGCATTCTAACCTCACTGGTAGTGTACTCCTGATTTCTGCCCTTACTGCAGCTACTTTCTTCATTTATTGTTTTTTATTATGCTTGGAAGATATTTACCTTGGAAAGTTAAAAGTCAGAAGGAAATCCACAGAAGTCATGGCTGCTTTGGAAACAGTAACACGCTAAAACCAGAGCATCTCTCATTAGACTTACTTGTCACTTTTACAGAGCTTCTGCCTCATATTGCTATTCTCACACATTTCACTGTGGAAGAGATGTGATGGTAAAATATTTGAAAGACAGCTGATGCAAATTATGTGCTTTCCATTTTTTGCTTCTTTTTAAATGCTGTCTTTAGTAAGATCAAGGTTTTGCTAGAAAGAGCTAAGTAGAACCAGACATATAACTACTTTCCTTTCCATATTTCTACAGCTTTAATGATAGTGAGTGACTATTTGAAAAAAAAAAATCACTGCTTTTTGGGCAGATAAGCTTTTGCAACTACATTAGGGTGGCAGAGAGAAGAATGGTCATCTCTGAAAGGGAAAAAAAAAACCATCAAAAAACCTACAGAGACCCACTGGAAATGTGACTTCTTAAAAACATAGCAGGGGAAAAATATCTGCATCTTAAATAGCCTCATGGGAAGCTTATGTTTGAAATATCTTGTGGTCTGCAGCAGATAACCCAATGTCTTGCTGACTTTGCCAGTGTCACAGAGGTGAGGTTTCCACATGGGTGAGCAAAACCACTCGAGCAATTTATTCAAAAACATTAGACTCAAATTGGCTTTAGTACAGCACCAGGCAAGGCAGGTGTGTGTGCATGGCTGTGCACACATACTGCCTTTCTGACATTCTTCTGTGCTAAATGAGATAACTTAGAGGCTATAAAAAGAAAATCCTATTTCTTTTCCTTCTTTTATTTTTTTCCAAATTGTTCTTTGCCCACCAATAGTCTCATTAAGCAGTAACACCATTAGAGGACATCAGGCACACATTTTTTCATCTGCAGTGAAGCTCTAGCTTTTTGCCACTTCTGCTTTGCCAGTGCAGTTGCTAACAGGTTTCCTGGCTCTGCCAGTGCAAAGGGCATGTGTGACTGACTGATCTCCCCAGTAAACATTCTCCCATTTCCTCTCTCAGCTCAGCACTGTGCAAATGCTGTGCCCACCCTGCTGTGAGGAAACTCCACAAACTCCATCCTTCAGAACACACCACAAGCAAGGAATCCACCGGAGCTGCTTTGCCACTAAGCTCCACTTCTTATATTACAGCAGGACTTACTTTAATGCCTGGATAATTGTAATTATGATTATTTTCTGTGTTGCATCCCACACTCAAACACTAATTTTGAAGCAGAAAGGCAGGTGCTGACAATTAGCCCCTTTTCCATCTGCTCTCACCAATATTAACCCATCACGACCTGCATATGCCTGCAGATACCTCTATGAATGCTCATCTAATTTTATATTTGATGTATGGAGATGTAAATAGGGGAGTGATGAGGTGAAACTCCTCCTGCTCACTCTCCATGCAGAGGGGTAAGAACAAGGATTCCTAATTACTTATCAAGGAGAATCACCTTAAATTAGGGTCAAATTTTGTGGCAGCTTAATTCATTCTTCAATTTCTGCGTGTGAACACATTTCTTCCTACAGAACAATTGATTTGCAGCTCGTTCACACTGCTCAATTTTATTTTTTATTTTTTAAAGGAAAAAGAAATTAAAATGTTATCTTTTAAAAGCAGTGTATCTGTTCTGAGGAAGACCCAAGTGTCTTAAGTAATTAAAATGAATGTTTCCTGCTTTTTTCTTCTGCTATCCTGCTAAAGCAATTCTTGCAGAGATTGCACTGCTAGTGGGATTGGGGCACTTCTCAGCCCCTTAAACTCCTGGCTGAGGTGCTGATCTCAGTGAAAGGGCAGGATGCATTTCCAAACAGAGAAGTACTCAGACACACAGGAAATCTTGTGCTGTCACAAGTCCTTGTCTATACCTATGTGTACTCCAAATGAGGGTAGCTGGCTTCTGTTCCTTCTCATTACCCTCATAACAACTATTTCAAAAGATAATTTTTCTATTAAAAAAAAAAATCGCCCTCTGGCACATGACTAGGGTTGTTGCATTTGAAAAAGAAACACGGATTCAGTGTTTCAGACTATAAAACTGCCCCTGCTTACTGTATTTACCTTTATGTATTTATTAGCATTGGTATCGAGTAAGGAAAGGTTTTAGCTTGACTCTTAGTAAGTGAGATGGATAAAAATAGGAAAAAAATTTGCACACCTTGCAACCCACATAATGTCCTCCTGTCCCACAAAAAACCCCCAAAAATTTCCAAGGAGAATGCCTTTCTGCCCGCTTGGGCAATCCCTTTAGGGATATTTTTGTTGGAAATAATTTGCTTTTCTTTAAAAACCAAATAAGTGAAAAATAACAAATGCAAACTCTGAAAATAATGCAGAAATACATATTGAATAATTGCACAGGCTGCAAAAAAAATTTATATTATGTAGACTTAGAAAAAAATTCAGTATAGATATCTTCTGAAGAAAAAAAGTATTTCATACCTTATTGCTGCCACTAGAAGAGCTTCAGCAAACAGTTCTAACCAACCCAGTGAGCCAAATCATAAAGCTTCAGGCAGTCATGAAAAACTATTGATTTTTCTTTTTTTTTTTTTTTTTTAAAGGGCTTTTTCAGCTGTAAATTCCTATTGATGTGTGACAAAAATGTGCAAGTGGCATTTGCCAGTATAGCCATTGTGGGAAAAGCCAAGATTGCAGCTCCTCTCGTTAAGCTACTCGGAAGTTTATTGTGGTCAGCCTCAGCCTACTCCATCCCATCTTGGATCAAATAAAGCACAGCACATATGATTCCCAATAGCAATAATCAAAATCGAGCGTTTCAGATTCTGCTGGAAACAAAATTACAGGAAGAAGAAAGGGGCTGGATATTTATTTTTATTGCTGGTAAACAGATTTCTAACAACAAACTATGTGGATTTATTTTTTATGATTTGAAGTTAGCTCATCTATAACGTGTTGACACATCACTGATGGTCCCTTCCACCCCCTGACAGCTTGCACAGTGCCGGTCTCCCTTCCCTGCAAGTAAAGGNCCCCTTCCACCCCCTGACTCAGGGGATGGGATCCCTGCTCAGCTTGCACAGTGCCAGTCTCCCTTCCCTGCAAGTAAAGGCATTTCAAAAGTCAGGGCTAGGCCACCCTAAGAAAGGATGACATGAGACTGAAGTGTATGTTATCCCTTCCTTCTCGAAACCTCATTTCACTTGTTTCCCTCCCCCTTACAGTGGGAAAAAAAAAGCCCATTCTCATTGCAGCCCAGGACCTCTGGTCACCATCAGGTGGGACAACACATCAGTCTGTGCCTTTGGGTTCAGGCTGGAGGTGTGTCTGAAGAACAGGTTGGGCCACTTTCTCCTGCTAAAAAAAGCTATAAAGATGGGATGATAAACTTCCAAGAGTGTCTAAGGCACTCAGATGCAAAGCTGCCAGGATCTGTGCTGCATAAAACACTGCAACCCAGTTTTATTACTGCTTTTACTCATATGACCTAGAATGGTTTGGTTACACCTACCCACAATATATTCACATTTCTGCCTGGATATACTGTGGCTTGCACTCAGTCTCTCACCTTAAATATGCTGTTGAGAAAACAAGAGTTGGAAAGGTCCCAGGAGTGCAAACTGATAACAGTTTTTTAAATTGTAGGGTGGGAGACACAGGTAAATATTTCTTTTGCTACATAAGTAACAAAATGACCCGCTGAAATTATATTATCAGTATTTCCAACAAAATGCAGCAAAACATGGAAGGCCTGTGCACTTGGCCAGTGCCTGATAATTCAGACATTCAATATGTGAGAATAAATCAAGTCTGGGTAGAGTCACACAGCACCTAAGAAGATAAAAACCATTCACTGCATTTCAAATGTTTGACAAAACAGTTTCCTTCTGGACTTCTGTTTTGGAGCACAGCACTTAAAAGAGAATAAGATGGGAAGCACCAAAGGCTTCCTGAGGTTTTGTACTGCTCTCCCTCTGTCTGAAGAAGCTGCTCCATTTTCCAGCTATTTCTTGCGCCACTTTCTAAGGGTTGGATGGACCCATCTTTAATTTAATGTAGCAATCCTTGGAAACACTTCTTTGACTGTTGCCACCTTCCAGAGTCTTTCACTGGAGAGTTTCTCCAGGTTTGACAACCAGCAGTGAAGCAGCAGAGAAGGGGGCTGACAGAGGAAAGTGCCATCACTCACCCCCCAAAATGACCTCACTGCTTCATATTACAATAATAAATACATAATGACATTGTGCCTTTAAAAAAATACCCAAACAAAGCAAAAAAACCCCCTTTAACAGTCTCCAGGATATGACTGCCAGCATCCCATTACGGATTCCACAGAGTAGCAAACGGCTGGTGTTTATTATTAAATACGACTGAACCTCAAACCCCTGTGGAATAAACAGAGCTAGGATGTATGTGAACTACTTGCCTGCACCTGCCAACGCTTGTCTCACTCTTGCAGAGGATGCAGAAAGAAGCAAGAGAGTCTCAGGGTTCAGAGACTCCCAGCTTAATCCTTTCCAGTGCTGTTGGCTGCCAGAGTAATTTTACTATCTCCATTTCGGCTCATCTTTTGTACAACAGGAACAACATCTCTGACACCAGAGAAGATGCAAGGACACGGTGCTGCTCCCGAAAATGCGATAACAGAACCCACAGAGATTGGCAGGAACACAAGGATCTTTTAATCACACATCTTGGTCAGCAAAGTGCAAGTCAGGACACTTGGAAAAAAAGAGGATCTTTCGTGCGCCTTCGTACTTTTTGCCTTTTATGCAGCAAAATCTGAAGCCTTTTCCAAAGGAAATGTAAGCCAAGGCAATCCAGATATATATTGATTAATCATGTTCATATTATGTCTGGAAAACCTTTCTGCCATTTCATCTTTGAGAAGTTATATTTAGAGTTGGGGTAGGAGCGTATTTAGATGAAAGGGAAAATTCAAAGAAGAAACTGCATCTGCAATCACATTTCCTGATTAGATCTTACCAGACTCTTAGTGCTGCCTAAACATGGGGTAGTAAATGCCTTCAGTGCTCACTCTCATGCTCTCTATCCCTGTCTTCTCTGCAAATCAGTGACTGGGTCATAGGTATGAACTGGTTTTTGTTTCTTGGGGTTTTTCTTGATTATTTTTGAGGTTTTATTTAGTTTCATTCCTCAGCTATAAGCATAGGTCCTAACTCCAAACACAAAACTCCTTACTGGGCAAAAGGAAAATTTGAATCAAAAGATCCTTTTTTTGTATAAGAATCACCTTAATAATCTCTTGAACAAATGCGTTGCTTTAGGGAGATACATAAAACTGTGAACACAGATATGCAGAAAGGTGTATTTGATCCCTTGCCTCTTGTTTATATTGAATAGAAGGTAAAATTGTCTCTATCAAGAAGATATAGAGGTTATAAGAGTAAAGCATCATGAAAATCTGCAGTAATCCAAGCTTAAAAATACTTGTTAGTAGAAGTGGAATTGAAAACTTTGAGGATTTACATGCCTCAATAAGCAGTTTTATTACTTCCATACCTTAACATATTCACAGTGTGTACTTGGACTGGTAGAAATAAACATTTAACTAGATTTTTTAAAATTTTTTTTCCTTCTGAATATAGGTGTGCATTGAAAAACAAAGAGAAGGGTTCAGTCTCCTAAGCTTTGTAGTATTAAGAGCTTTGTTAGCAGAAAGAGAGAGGATGTGAAGAAACAACAATCAGCTTTATGACAGGCACTTCATTAACCCACATACTTCATAATTTGCTCGCTGAACTAGCTGCTTTTCCTCTTCTCTCAGCAGGAACATAAATAGCAAAGACTATCATGAGCTGTTATGCTACTGGAAGACTGTTAATCTTACCAAATATACCACGGAGCATTTACTGCTACATATTTATTTATTTAGATTTAGAGCCTGATTAAAGGGAAAACAAAAACGATATATCTTGAAGATGCCTCTCAACTGATACCTAAATTGTAGCACTGCACTTGAATAAAACTCAGCTGGGCTGGAGAATTTAAAGAAACCAAGTGTTTTACTCC
The DNA here is from genome assembly GCA_013400435.1 of Pycnonotus jocosus. Taxonomy (NCBI): domain Eukaryota; kingdom Metazoa; phylum Chordata; class Aves; order Passeriformes; family Pycnonotidae; genus Pycnonotus; species Pycnonotus jocosus. The sequence continues at coordinate 84,020 of VWYP01004439.1, forward strand.
ACCAGCAATTCCTGCACATTTTATCGAGATTTATTAAAAATGCATCTGCAAGGAAATAACAACCTGTGTTTCAAGAGAGACCAACATGCCAGGGGATGGGAAAAGATGGAGTGAGACCAGTAGAGCTGTTCCCTGTCTTGAACTGGGCAGGACTGTGTCTTTGCTCGCACAGGGAGGGAATGATGATGGGAGAGCTAATCTGAGCTCGCGTGGTGCAGCTCCCACGAGAGGGGTCTGCAGGCACAAGGAGAGGGGCTTGAAGGAAGTTGTGGTTTGGGATCTGGCTGTGTAAGAACCCTTTCCACTGGAGACAGGGGACAATTGGTGAGGGGAGTGAATGTGTGTCCACACAAGTGTTAGTGAGCTGGGAAACAAAATAATTAACGCTGAAATAATGCAATTATTCAACTGCAAAAATAAAGGGCTGTCAGTGGTGCAATCTCTTTGCTTTTTCCCTGTATTTATTTGTTGTGAATCTGAGTGAACGTTGCTCACAGTGGGAGGTTTTTGATGGCCGTTGATAGGCTTTGATGAGGCTCATATTTGCTCATTTGCACAATGTATTTATCTGCACCACCAGCAGTGTTGATCAGCATGGAGCAGCAAAGTCCAATGAATGCTTTTAAATAAACCCCCACTTGTTAAACCATCCTCAGTTGAGATTCAGGGAGCTTTATATAGCAAACATTACCTGAGTCATTCCTCTGGGAAAATTATGGACTGAATGATGGGCAGAAGTTCCCAAAAATGCTTAAATGGCTATTAATGGAAGTTGTGTTCCTAAGTCATTTAAAATACTTTTAAAAAATCCTAAACAAAATACAGCTCAGCAATGACAATCACTTGATGAACCTGTTATACTTATTGCAAAAACAATAAGATAGAATCAAATTCAGCAGAAATGAAAGGTTTCTGCATTTACACCAGGAAACAACTGATTAAAATATTATGCAGCAGAATTATGTCTGCAGAATCATCTATTCACATGAGCTCAAATGCCTCCATAAAGACCACTGCATTTCCACAGCTGCAGTGTGCCAGAGGGCTTTGGTGACTCCTAGTTTAGACCAAGGAGAAGTTTAACAAGGTCAAGTTCCAAATTCTGTATCAGGCACAGGATAACCCTGGATATACAGACAGGCTGGAGAATGAGATGCTGGAAATCATGGAAAGGGACCTGGGGATCCTGATCAATGACAAGTAGAAACTGAGTCAGCAGTGCCCTGGCAGCCAGGAGGGACATCCCTGTCATGGGGGGCACCAGGCCCAGCATCACCAGCTGGGCAAGAGAGGGGATTGTCCTGCTCTGCTCTGCACTGGGGCAGCCTCACCTCCAGTGCTGGGGGCAGTTTTGGGTGCCACAATATAAAAAAGACATTATTGCCCTCCACAACCGAAAGGAGGTTGTAGGCAGGTGGGGGACAGTCTCTTCTCTCGGGCAATCAGTGAGAGGGCAAGAGGAGGTGGCCTCAAGCTGCACGAGGGGAGGTTCAGGTTGGACATCAGGAAGAATTTCTTCACTGAAAGGCTGCCTGTTCCCAGGGGTGTGGTGGAGTCACCATCCCTGGAAGCGTTCAAGAAATGACTGGACACGGCACTTGGTGCTATGGTTTAGTTGGCATGGTGGTGTTTGGTCAAAGGTTGGGCTTGATGATCTTGGAGACCTTTTCCAACCTTAATGATTCTATGATTCCATAACATACAGCCCAGTGTCACATCACAACTCCATAACAACCTGAAGAGCAGAAACATGGAGTGATGTCTTAGGACGACCTTCATATATGCCCACTCTGAGACAGTGATACCACCCCAGACTTCCTGTTCCACCACAGGACAGTTACAGACCATGAAATTCCAGTCTGTAACTGGTATGTGTGAGGCATGACACCACTAGGATGCTGGAGATTCCATAATATAAATTTAAATAGCAGTACATCATCAAACCATTCAAAATAACATTTAGTTTTTCAATTGCCAAGTCTGGCCTTGGTTAAATACTTTCCTTGAAAAAAGAAAATTTTTTCAGAATTATTTTTTCATGAACGGGCTTTATTTCCAAGGCATATTAGTTTCTGATGCATAAGCATTTTAACTCCCTCAAAAACAATCTGCCAGGAAGTTTATGATCAACTTTTCTATTTTTTCCTCTGATTAAACACATTTCCAGTTGGAATGCATTGAGTTGGCAATGTTAGTTTTACCTCATTAGAAAGTGTAAATACTTTCTGCGTTATTATTCACCTGGGTACAGTTTTAAAATTCTTGGTACAAGAGTCAGGCTACAGAGAGACCAAGCTTGTAGGGAGAGGAAACCTCTTCTCAATAACCAACCAAAAATGGAGGGGAGAGAGGACAAACTTTCACACTGACAAGGCCATGTTTAGGTATGAGCATCTAAAAAGCAATGAAAATAATTGAAATTTGCTTTCCCTATAAATCTCGCCTTTTTGGAGCTTTACATGTGCTGAATGTACTATCACTATTACTGAGTTCTTGTGAGGCCTTTTGGTTCTAAAAGTCTTTTCTTCTGCTAATTCCATTAAAAAGAAAGTTTCAGGCATGCATATTTGATTGACACATTATTAGGAAAAGTATGAGAAAAGCAGCAGTGTCGCATTAAGCTCCACTGCCACAGCCATCATCTTTCCCAGCATATCTCTGTATCTTCCCTGCACAGCAAAAAGGCAAAAGGAGAGAAAAGACTGTGCTCATTAGGAAGAAAAATGGAAGCAGTTCTTCTGAGCATCCCATCTGCTGCCATCATGTCAGAGATATCACATTTTACTGCTGTCACCAGCAGGTGCATGCAATTAGGTGACAACAAAATGAACTATGGCTTCCCAGTGACTGTTTCGAGCAGATTTCAGACTTTTGGCAAGTGTGAGATAACAGACTATGGGCATTAGCCTCTGAATAATTCCTGGAATTCACATGAAAAACGTAGAGGTGATTAATTCTGGTGTAGAAGACGACTGCAAGAAGTGATAGACACAGAAACTGCGACAAAGCAGAGGACAACAGAGGGCATGGACCAGGCTAATTCAGGCTATTGCAGTTATTATGAAGACATAATAAGGCCAGTCTGTTCAATTCTGATCTCATTTACAGTAACATATCGGGACAATCAAGCCCAAAACAAATGCATAGAAATACACCCTCAGTGTGTTGAAGGACTAGGGACAGTGCTTGGATGCTTTCTTCTAATGTCAACTAAATACATTATTACTGTTCACAACTGGTGGCTAATTAACAGAAGGGTTAATGAACATTAGAAGCTCACCAACTTTCACGCGAGGCAAAAAGCATAACATAGGTTGATTTGGTTTGGGTTGTGGCTAGCGTGCAAATCACACACAAAGGAACAGCTGAAATGCCTGTTTTCCTGCAGTGGTGCACAGAAAAAGCAGGAAGCCCCAGTGAAGCAGGGGGAGCATGGATGGTGTTCCTGCAGGGGCATCTCCCAGTCACAATCCTCGGGGATGAAGTTGTTCTGCCAATGACCACCCATGTATGACTCTGCTGTGCAATACAAAGATGTCAAAAATTACTGTAATAGCCAAAACATTTGTCCCACCAAAGGCTTCTTTCTGAGTGCTGGGTGTCTCCTTTGTACTGAATCCCCTGTGTTTACAGGGATCTATTTGCACTTGCTGTGGATTCCTCTCTTTCTTATCAGAATACAACAATGAAGGAAAAATGCCTTCTCTTCTGTTATCTAAGGTGATAATGGAGAATTGCAAAAACGTGTCAGAGGCTGTGAAATGCCTTCACAGCCCTTGCAGAAAATCATTGCTCAAAACACAAACAAAGGCTAATTTTTCCAGGTTAAAAAGAAAAAAAAAGAAAAAAAAATCTTGGAGACTTAAAGAGCACAGCAATGAGAAACATTTGACTGTATTTGTTATCTTCAGCTGACTCTTAAGAATTTTACCTCCTGGTAGGCAATTCCCAAGAATAACAGCCCTATTCTGAGCAATAAGCTAATGTTCACCCCTTATGGCAGAAGTTCTGCATTTCAATTCAGTGACCAGCAGTGGCAAAGCCATTTTTACCATGTCTGGCATAAACCACTTCAACGGGATCAATACAGGACTGCAATGTGCCTGGGCAACTTGCTTTAATTCAAGACACTATATAAATCTTATAGTAGCAGAGGATTTTTTTTTTTTCATAAGTCACAGCTTATTTTAGGAATGATATATCTACAGAGACTGTCCTCTTTCTCCAGTCAAAAGTGTTAATTTAACACTCAAGCAAAATTGTTCTCCATGCAGATGTTTTCTCCTTAAGGAGAAAGGAATACAGCTTTTGAAATAATATTGTATCCCATAATTGTACTGAGAAAAGCAGGGAAACTGGGCCTTTTTCTAATAGGGTAACTAGAGTGGAGCAGCTCCCTAAACCGCATCACAGGAAGGATGTAAAAATTAAGCTCTAAAGTAACAACAGCAGTTTCCAAAGCAAACAACAACTTGATAGGTCATGTTTTTGACCCCTATTACCTTATTGTGAGTCTCATAATAGCCGTTCTTTTGTTTTAAGAATTTAACTATCAGAGTCATGCTATGCGGAAAATTAAATTTATTTTTGTTTTTTAAGCTATGTCTCCAACTATGAAAAACACAGCTTAAAGTTCAAGCCAGCTGAGGAGCTTAAAAGGGTCAAGTTTACTTTTTTTTTTGTAGATTCACATAATGTAATGATGCAAGTGTCATAGTTCACATGCTGAAAGGCAATAAAGCATGTGCTGCTTGAGAAAAAAAAAATCCCAACTGAATTAGCTATAAAGAAAATGCACTAATAGGCATCTGAATTCACACCACTAATTTCTGCAGAATATAAAATACCATTTCCAATAAACAAAAATGAGTACAATTATTCTTTATAATTAAATATTGTTCTGACTCAGCAGATGAATTCAATGCTGCTGCCATTGCTCACAACTCTCTCAAGCAGCAATGCAGCATTTAATGGGAAGCTCAGCAAACACTGCACCAGACATGTCTGGAGAAGTGACACTACTTTGAGAATGGGAAAATAAAGGGGGGTTACACTTCTCTTGCCCACCTTGGCCAAGCAAGAGTTAAGTAAACAAGCATGGGAGAAGAAGCATCTGCATCATTTCACCTCCACAAAGGCAGCCTTTGTCTTTCTGGTTTCAAAACATGCTCTTTGAGCACTTATCCAGTGCTCTCAGTCCTGTTCCTATTACAAATCTCCACAGTAGATCCACGGCCATGAACTCACTCTTTTGGCAGTAGCCCTTGCTGGCAGGAGGGAAGTGTGAGGCAATGAGCAGTCTCCTTAGTTTGCCTCCTCAGCCCGTGTCTGCTCCCCAGTCATTCAAATCAAGGAAAGGATGTAAATCTAGGGCAGCTCTATGAACTGCCTATGCAAATTAGCTCTTCTGCCCGTAAACTGGGAGCAGGATTTTCACCTCCCACCACACTGATGTCAGTGCTACGGGAATTCTCTGGAATTCAGAGTGAAATAGCTCTTTGTTTCACTTTGACTTGTGCCGGTCTTATGGCAAAGGGATGTCCTATGTGCAAACAGCAACAGTTCTAGGCTGGAAAAAATCCCAGATTTCACAGAGGACAGCACTTTGCCTGATAACCAGATCTCCCAGACATAAAATGCTTTGATTAAATTGGGGCAGCTCTGAAGCAAGCAGGCAAAGACAGTATCGATGTTTTCTCATATGTAAAGATATTAGTGAAGATTCTGACTTGAGTAATATTTTCCAGCACAGTTAAACTTTAAATTTAATGAGATCCTCATCTATATTCTGGAAAAAGGAAGGGAACAGAAAACTGCATGTATACTGGAAATCAGCAGCAAAAAACATTAAGGCAAGCAAGTAATAACATGTACTGGTAACTTTGATCCCTGTGCTCCCCAGCCTTATTAAAACCCTGCTGGAGCTGCTATCACAGCAGCTCTACCCTGCAACCCTAACAGGTTGTATCAACAATCTCATTGTGCAGTAGGAGATGCAGGGAGCCACTTACTGAGTTATGGCCACAGGGAGAGACACCCTGAGGGGCTGCTGCACCAGGGAGAGCTGCAGCACAACCAAAGCCAGTGTCTGATAAAATTTAAGGAAACACAGAAGAGAAGTAACTGTTTTTTTCCTTCTTGGCTCCACTGAATTTAGAGGGGATAGCAGGCTTCCTCAAAGGATGGCAAGAATGAAGTAAATAGCAGAAAAGGTGGAGCAGAGGGGTGGCTACAGGCAGTACAAGCAATAAGCTCCAATTCCATGTCTGCGATCTAACAAGTTTTTTAATATACGTCTTTTCACTCTATGACTTTAATTTTAAACTTGGCAAGTAGGCAAGCCAAGCAATCAAACAAATCTGACAGAAAATACTTAATATAATATTCCCAAAACAAGCCAATTGGAGTCAATATGTACAACTCCTTTTTGCTGGAATATATGCTTGTGTGTCTCACATCTGCAGGTAGTTCAATAACATTAATGAGAATTTATGTAGCAGAGGAGAGAAGTGAGGGCATCAGTGAAGTAAGTTTCTGGTTCAGATATAGTGGTTATGCTTGTGGCTGCCCGGAAGAAAGCATGCAGGGAAATTGCTAAACATATTTTGCTTCATTTCTTTAAGTTATAGCTGGCTGTAAATTACATTTAATAAACCCATTATTCAAACCCTTTTGAGAACATTTAAGCACCAATAATGTTTACTATGCCAATGCACTGTGTGCTCTTATAAGCCATGTATCTTACTGAAAGTCACCGGGCCAGTTCCATCGCTACGATTCTCATGAGCTTCCTTTGGTTCTGGCAATTAGGCCATCTGCCAGGAGCTGAAATCATTAGCAATAAAAAGAAATGCAATAGCTCTGCTTTGTAGTCCCTTCAATCAGTCCTGGTTCCATTAGCCACTGGGGGCACCATAAGAATCAGGTGAACAAAGAACAGTAACAGAGGACATTGTAAAAAGGGAGGAAATTTTAAAGGAGTGCTGCAAAGTCAACAGCAAAACAGAAAAAAGACAAACTCAACTTTTTCACAATGAAATTTCTTTCAGAGCAGCACTAGGGATTTCATCACAGCACTCTTACAATATCGTACTCTATGGTCCTCACCACTGCCTCTCAAAAGTCTACCCTTTTCTTGCGTGCTCAGTCAGACGTTTGATCAAAAGTATTTTCTGTTATTTATATGTGTGTGCATGGGCACACATGGGTCACATTCTTGATTAAGGCATTTAAGCACTGCTGCAATTCAAAAAATAATACTAATAATGGATTAACCAGCAGTGGACATTAGTGCAGCTGATGATCTTTAGCCTCCTGCCTTGAGCCTGCAGGAAGTCAGAAGTCTTTGCCTGTAATTGAAGATGAGATGTACAGAGACTGGAAATTTTGTTTGATAAAGGAGTTTGGATTTTAGAGCTCTGTTGTTTAAAGCAGCATGAAACCTGCAAATTTCAAAATCTCCAGAGAGAAAATAAACAAATCCCATACATTGAGACCAGTTTGATGGAACAGCATTTTCCAATGAGAAAATAATTATATTTACTTTTTTTTCCACTTAGCTGTAATATCAAAGAATATAATAGTATTGCTCCAAACAATAATCTCTTTAAATGGCCTGGAGAGTGTTGCTGAAAGGCAGTGGGCACTAGGGTGGTTCAGTGGTAATGTACAGCACAAAACAATCCCCACAAAGAATCGCTCAGAAATTTCCTTTCATGATTTAAGAATGAGTAGATCTTTTATATGTGAAAATTTTTAAAAGGCCAAAATTAACTCAAGTGTAAGGTGAGGGAGGACATATGACCACATTCACAGAGTTCTGCCTTATTCCAGAACACTGGCAAAAGTTGAATAGTGATAAATTTTCAGTGACTATAATCACTCACCAAAATTACCTACAATTCAGCCATGGAAAAATGTTCATGGAACTGTCAGGTGACTCTCCAAGAAAACAAAGAGCACGAGCTCTCTTACCGCCTCTTTGAAAAGAGGCTACAGAAAACTATGTCCCTATCTAACCTCCAATATGTACTCTTTTATGTAATAAACAAGCATATGTTGTAATTTTTCATTTTTATCTTTTGTCACTAAGGTCCTCCTGCCTCCTAAAACCATGAGACTTCTCTCCAGACTTGGGGGGGAACATTGGATGATAACTTGGGGGTATGTTGGATAATAAACCCAGGGATGAGCTTTTTTCTCTGAGCCACAGGCTGTATCTCCTACATACTCAATCACCCCTCTGTCTTTCTAGTGCACCTAATAGAGTGTTTCCTACATACTTCTGGCAGTAACATAAAAACATTGCATTAAAATAATTTGGTCCACAGAGCAAAATAAAAAGAGTATATGGAATAAATAAAATGGCACTAGTAGTAAACATGTCCTTCATTGCATTAATCACAACATTTTTCTTCTCTTCATCATTTAGCAGGTGATTCAATAAACACTAAAAGTGCAGAACCTAATTCTCAACAAACCTGGGCTCTGCACAGGCTTTTGCTTTTCATAACTGAAAGTTAAACACACCAAGGAAGTGTGTCAGGCACCAGGATTTCACTGGAGGGTGTTCCTTGTTAAACAAACAATCAAAGCCAATGGTTAAAGAACACAAATTTCCAAACATCAGACCCCACTCATTACATCTAACATCTCTCATATAAAAGGATAAGGTAGCTTTTAACCAGCAAAGGACATTGAAACTGAAGGCAGCAGTGATCGCTCTTGAAAAGCCATTCTTACTTTCTTGTATCTCTACTTATCCCTTTCCTTCCCCTCCCCAGCTATCTCAGTAAAGTCAGTTATAACACTTCATTTATACATGTGTAAAATGCACAGGTGAACTGTTTAGGAATCAAACATAAAACAGTTATGAGAAAAACCACTCTATCAAAATAAAAGACAAAAGAGAAAACCACAAAATTTCCAAGGACAAAATATATACCAAACTAAAACTGAAAAACAACCAACCAACCAACCCCACCAAAACAACAACAAAAGAAATCTTTGTCGGAACTGGCTTAAGAGTGTCGAAGAGAAAAAGGAATATTCCAGCATATCATCAGTACAAAGCATTTGATAAGCCTCCTTTGATGTTTCTTGCAGAAGCTCTAAAGAATTCAGAGACAAAGAAAGAAAATTGATGCTGCAGGATGGGAGGAGTCAGAGTCCTGTCTTGGTAGTTCACCCCGTGGTATCTGCAGACAATGCTGTCCTCACTGCTCACATATTCCTCCAAGATCCTCACCCTAAACAATACACCACTATTCCAGAGCTGTGTCACTTTGGAAGAAACTGAGACAAAGCCTGATTTGCAGTTATGGTTCAAGAAGGACAAAGACTTTTGAAAGCGGAGGAACTAACCCGAACGAGCCGTCCAACCCCCAATTGGTCTAGAAGTCAGGACTAGAAAAAATTGCAGAAGAATAAAGACAAAAATCTCCTGCAAGCCCACCAATGTGACTATTATTGCTGAAGCAGATGTCAAGAGGCAGTTCAAGCTAAAAACTGATGCTTGATGTAAACATATAGATCTTCAAATGTGCCTGTGAACTTCATAGTTTTAATCTAACCTAAGGCAAAGCTTTATTGTCTCTACTTGGCAATAACCTGACCAATGTCAATGATACTATACTAAAGAAAATTCAGGCTCCAACCTTTTGTTTTTATTGCCAGCTTCATCTCAATCAAATATTTCTCCTAGGTCAAGTCTCTCAAGTGTTCTCCCACTCTCTTTTGTAGCCAAAAGTGGTGTGACCCTTCAGATGAACATATCTCTTTGTCTCAACCTCTGAACCCACTTTATTCCTGAAACTGTTCAGGGCTCCTGCAGAGATTTGAGACTGAACATGTTTTAACCCAATTGCAGTGCTGATACTTTTCATTACCATTACACTGTTCCCATCTAACCCAAGAGCTGCCCAGCATTCCTTACCCTCCATCTTCACTCTTAAGAACTTTAGTCCTGCAAAGTCGTTTGAATTACAGTTTATTTCACTCTCATCCTTCTTGTTGTGACTGCCACTCTGAGCACATTAGTTCAAGTGAGGATAACATGATCTTTATTGTTCAAAAATACTACTATTCCCCCTCATCTTTTCTCTTTTTCTTCCACTGCAGCTGCCTTCCTAGATGCTGCAGACCATTTGCTAGTCTTCTGAAGCAGGATTATAACAAGAAGGAAGAATTTTCACCTAAAACCCACTGTCTATACAGAAATTCGATCAATCTCACCAGAATCACTCACAATCAAACCATTTGTTTCAACAAGCTTTAGATTCTACCTTTGTGCTCCTAAAGGTGCAAAAAGAAACAGGTGAGAAACCTTGCTTTGCTTATCATATTTTAGATAATTCTTGTTGGCACCATGACAAACCTGATAAAAGAGTCGAGGTGAGATTTCAGAAGTAGGCAGCAGTGAGAGTGTGATTAAAAAATGGTTGGGGTAATTCGAACAGGGCTGGCACCTTTGGGCAAGGAAAAGGAGTCATGAGTGTCATTGTGCATGCAGAGCTTAGGACTATCACAGGCTTCATAGTGGAGGGCAGGTTAAGCCAACTTGGGGAAAAAGCAAAACACAAAAAAGGACCAAGAGAAACGTTCTCTGGACGCTCTCCTCTTCAGCAATCCCTTCTGTTTCACTGAGTTCTTAAGGCCGTTTTCCCCATGGGTAGAGTGGAAAAGCCACAATGCCTGGAGAACAAAAACCAGAATGCAATTTCTTGTGGTCAGAAGAGTAGGAGATTTTCAATTGCTACTGACAGTATGAATATACATTAGTCATTTATGCATTCATAGACTTCTGCCACACAGGAGCTGAATGTGCCATGCTCATTCAAAATGTATCCTTGAGGCACAGAAATATTCCCTTTTCTTTCTATTTTTTCTGTTTTTCTTTTCTTTTTTTTTATTTTTTGTTTTTGTTTTGTTTGGTATACATTTCTATTGTAAAAAAATGCAAACGGAAAGATGATGTACTAATTATTATATGGAAAGCCCATAGCAAACTTAGTTTCAGACATGAGCTATTTTACTGTATCATCGCTTTTGGATCATGCTGGTGCTAAAAATAAAGAATGAATCATTAAAAAATGATTGAAAAAAAATGACAAGCTAAAAAAATCTCACAGAAATTGTTTTTCGTGCTCAGGTATGCACCCACAAACTCTGTGCAATGCAGAGAAACCTCAGGTAGCTTTCGGCGAACATCTCTCCTTTGACTTCTCAGCTCAGTAAATCAACTTAAAGGGAGTCACAATAGATCTGTCCTGACCTCCAAGCAGTACATTTACAGCCAGCTTGAATAGCCTCTGTATCCCAAACTGCAGACATGAAAGTTGATACAATCCTTGAAAGCTTACCAAAAGCATTGAGACAGATATCTCTAATATTAGATAAGAAAAATAGATACCATAAATCCATTAAAAACACTGTCTTGTTCGGAGCCCAATGACTGTAGAATTGGCTGTGGAATACACACTGAATACAAAGCATCTTCTCTTGGCTTCTGGTTTAGCCAAAGGGGGAAAATAGAAGGTAAAAAAAACCCCCAAAAACAATAGCATGTGATTTTTATTCAGGTATTGGCAGGGGGAGACTTGAGTGTTGATAATCTCAGGCCAGTTGCAGTCAAACAGTGACTCTATCTGCTACTTAATTTAGACATTATTTGAGATATTGCTCATGTCTGGGCATCTGGGCTGAATGGACCATTAAAAAGTACTGCTGAGAGTTACCATGGAGGGCAGTATTTGCTCTGATGGTGCTTGATGAAGGACTGAAACATTTAGGAACTCAAGAAAGCATTCCTTAAAACTCTGGGAAATCTTCCCCAGCCACCTGAGGCACCACAGTTTAAACCAGACATTTCCACAGACAGTGAAACCTGGATTTCCTTTCATCTCTTTCTTGGCAAGTGTGACTATTAAGGGTAATCACAGTAGGACATTTTTGATTCAGACTTTAAGCATTCTTTCACTGGGTCCACTCTGAGTTCTTTTTCCAAGTGTGCTCAGTGCTGCACCAGAGCACTTAAAAAAAAGTCATAAGAATTTTTAGAAGAAACGAAAACAATTCCCCAAACTGATGAGGACCAACCTTGGAACTACAAGTCCTTCATCCATACCACTGCAGAAGAACAACTTACAAAGAATCTTTTTAAGTAATCGCACATTAAGGAGCTCTCACAGAGAAGGGCTCACAACATCCTAGTGGTTTTTCAGTAGTACAGTGCTCTTTAAATAACACAATGCTGTCCCCAGGAGAAACTTCCACCTAGAGACGGTGAAACCACAAAACTCTCCTTCAGATAACATCAGGAGACTCAGGGTAGGAAAGTCTAATGACAGAGCAATTCCTGGTTACTTGGTGTTTATAGCATTTTGCACCTTTCTGTAGGAGAGTGGCACACACAGGAATTTTCTAATTGGTTTTCAGTCAAATCATTCCACTGAGAATAAACTTAGAGCACTTACAGGAAACTGGGGAGCTAGACTGGATAATAAAAATGCTCCTTTGGCTCTTGAGTTTTTTGCACCTGCATTCTGAATACTTTTTTAGCTGCAACTCATTTTATAACTACATAATGGCTGAAGGATGCTTTACTTACAGCAATTCCCATTTATTTATGTTGGCTCCAAATTGCCCAAAAGTTGGATAGATAGCATAAAGTAGAGGGCTATTTTCCTTATGAATGGAATGAAAGAATCAAGTGGAAATGAAGTAGCCCTCAATGTTATTTTCCCACTTCTCCTTATAGGCTGTTTTGTGAAATGCATACCTCAGTGTTTTGAAGAATCTTTGGGTCACTGCTCATTCAGGCTGAACTTCAGTACGGCTTTATGTACACTTTATTACACATGAAATTTAAGAATCATGTTTTTGAGGCATCTTTACTGCCATATTCTTCATTTCTGAAAGGAATTGCTAGAGACAGAGAAGAATAAAGCTTGAGATCCAAAAACATAAAGTGATTCATCGAGCGAGCAAGCTTGGGTAGCTCCAGTTCCTTAGCAAATCCATCAAAGCCAGAGCATAAGAAAAAGCAAAACAGCAAAATGGTACAAAAACACCTTTTCTGAGGTCCTAGCCTTCTAACATTTTTTCAAGAGCAGTTTAAGAAAAAAAAAGAACACTGAAAGAAAGGGAGAAACTTTGAAACTAGGTAAAGTTTTTATTCTTGTAGTTTAAAAGGAAGCAATTCCTGGAGGTCAGCTCCATCAAGGAAACTCAATTCACTGTTCAAGCCTGTCACTTTCAAAGCTCTGATGCACCTCTTAAGAAGCTGAAAGAGTCCTCTGCTTCTGCATAAATCACAGTGCAGACAGTTTCTTTCAACACATTCATTTCTTTACCCATTTATTGGTGTGGTGGCAGGCTGCTTAATGGCATAAGGCTGTGAGTAAACAAGTAAATAAATAAATATATGCCAAATAACAAAATCTAAGTAGAGAGATTTAAACATGATGCAAGGAGGAAAATATAGAGGATGAATTCTGATAGCAAAAGGTGACTTTTTTGAAATATTCAGCTAAATGAATATAATGCATTCCGTTCTAAGGAACAAAAGGAAAAATGACTGGCAGGAAAACAGCTCCCTTTTGCAACTGTAGTGTGTTTGTGAACATTTCAGCAACTCCTTTCCCTTTGCTTCTTCCCCAATAGTTATGAAGCTAAAAATAATATTCTTCAGGAATGGACAAAGCTGCCAAACAGCAAACACCACACTACAGGAGTGCAATACCCAGCACAGAGGGCCAAAGTGAGCTGCCTGGCTGGTGTCACACACAGGAACTCCCATGTCAAAGCTGATTTCCAAAAAATGAAGCTGGACTGCTAAATAAGCCAGGGAACAGGCCTGAGAGCAGGAGGTTCCACAGAGGGCTGTGACAGCCTTCCTGCTGGAACCACTGAAACACAGAGAAGAGGGGCTGCAGGCCCAGCAAGGTTTCTACTCTACGCCTTCTCAGAGGGATCCAGCAGGTCCAGGCTGATCCCATGGGCAAATCAAACATTGCTATCAGAAGTGGCCCCTTGTTTTCAGGCCAGGGAAGAGACAGATCTCTTGTGTTGGCCATTTCAGCACCCAGCAAGACGTGGACTGATCATAACTCAGCTCTGTGCTAATGAAAGTTTACCAGGAAAAGTGAGCAGCTTATAAACTTTCCATACATAGGGGTATCCAGACAATGAAGGTTGTTCATATGTGGGAAAAGGCTCGATGAGATCCTTGGATTCTTGGTCCTTTTCCTTTCATCTCCTTAGGTTTGGACACTATGAGGAAGCTCACCAGAAAATAATTAGCCACTCATATTTCTTAAAATTGGCTTCTGCAGAAGGAGGATGGTGCTACATGGAGCAGAACAATACCTAATAATTTGTTTTGTTAGGATAGTGGGGTAGGGCCAGGGGCTGAAATACTACCTTGAAGTCTGATTCTGTACCTCTCGGGTCCCAGTTTTTTCTAAACAATTGCTCAAGCCAGTGGAAAGCTTTTCACCAGCTACTTTTATGTGCAGCCCTTTTGAGAGAACCTCAGTGTCAGAGGAACCATGATTACCAGGCAGGTACACCAAAGCTACAAGTTTAGCTGTACCTGTTGTCCTGACATTGTGTAAAAAATAACACCAAGCCCATTTTAATTATTTTAAAAAGCAGTCTTTCAAAAGGACATGTCTTTCGTGAAACCTTCAGGACTCCATCTACCAAAAGAAGGTTTTTTACTCTGTTTCCTCATATGCCAGTGCCACAAGCCTATCCAATTCTTCTCTTGAAAGTGAAGGTTTTGCTCTCAGAAGAACAATTTTATACTTCATAATGAAGCTAGTTTTTGAAACCTATAACAATTAAGTCTGGTTGAGCTGCCTGATGATGAAATATCTTGGTATAATCCTAGTTAAGAGGAAGACTTTTTCTTTCCATGCATTTTATTGCCATCTAATTTTAAACAAATCATTTTCATTAGTGAAGAAACTATGGACACACTTGATATTGGCAATACACAACAATTGTAAAACCGGGTGAAGAGTAAGTAAAGCTCTGATGCATTCCTACTGCTGAGCCTCTAAAGTAGGATTAAAAGCACGTTTTATAGAGCAGATTTTTTGCATGTGTTTATTGGTGGCTAGGACCTGTGATAAGGCAACACTGTCTTCAATCAATTTTTGACAGAAGCAGGAGGGACGATCCTTCCTGAGCTGAACACCCTTATGATGTCATCCAGTTTTTTTCCTTAACTTGTTGTTGTTCCAGCAGGGAATTCTGGTTCTCACCTCTCTTTTACATCAGGTGTGTCTGGTGAGCAAGTCCTTTGATGCAATTCCACTGACTCAAGCTGCAGTTGCCAAAGCCTTGGCACATCTGCAAAGCTCAGATTATCCCAGCTCTGCAGAACTGTAAATGCCTTATACATCCTTACAGGCCTCAGTTTTCCCCTCCTTGCAATTCTGGGGTTTTTAAGAACACTCCTTTCTCCCTCTCTTGCTACAAGCCCACAACTACTTTTCTTTCCATTGGGTGATAGTTAGTGGATAAGTGAATAGTAGTTTTAGGCTTTGGGTGGGATAACATCACTGAAACTCAGCCAGGATTTTGCTTCTGGCAACTGTATAGCCAGGAGCCTGAAGCTTTAACACAGTTTGCCCCACAGCAAAGAAAAGCGTATTCTTGGCATTGCAGGAACTCAATTGAATTTAACAGAGCTCATCCCAAGGGGCAAGAATCCCTTGCATAAATGCTGAAATTCCAAAATAAGGTGCCTTGAAAAGCTTCTCCATACCTGAATGCCTGCACTGTGAAAGCACTGACATAGACATGCAAATTGCAAGATGAGGTTTTGAAAGCTTGGTCATAAAAAAAGACCTACCCTGATGATTACTGAGAATAGAAAATACTTGGTATAGAATTTTAAAAAGTTTCAAAGAGAAATGAGACTAAAATAAAACAACATACAGAAATAATAATAACAAAAAAAAAAAAAAAAAAAGGAGGATGAGAGGATGAGTCATAGTTGCCTAGTTCTGGTTTGGGTTTGTTTGAGTTTGTTTGAAGAGAAAGAGGTTTTCTGGGCCTGCCAGATGAAGAACATAAAGCAAAAACTCCAGGCAAGTCTTCTAATTTAGAAAAAAATTCAAAGCCAACTGACTAAAAGTAAAGAAGCTGTACGTGCCACTGAATGAACCGATGCTACCACTTGGAAAGAACACAGTCATTAGTTTTATGAGCTGACATTAATTAGCTCTGTTATTTCTATTGGTACTAGTTAAGCTCTCGGCAAAGGGGCCTTTCATGTTAGTTATGGCATGTGTTTGCAGAAGAAAAGTTAATTTCTCTCTAGTTAAATACTGTGCTAATCATTATTAACGCTGGGCAATTTTGTAGCTTAAAACAAAACAAAACAATCTGAGGATTTCATTTGAAAAGTACCTGTTGTGTGCCCAGCTTGATAATTATAATTTAGGATGGTTTGGTGTGTAAGGTGCAAGCTTCCCCAGGCACACCATCCCCTTCCCCCAGGCATGCCTGCTTTCTGCCAAAAACAAAGCAGGGCAAATAAGGGCAAGGTGTTTACAGTCTGGGAGGAGAGAAGTCACTGAGAACTTGATGGGAATCTTTCATCCTGCTGTCCTGATCTATAACAGCCTCTGCAGCATCTCTAGGAACTACATCAGGATGTCTGGGTCCTGCTCTCAAGGTATGGCTGTGACTGCACAACCAGAGCACCACTGCTGCAACAACAATGCTTGCCTGCAGAAAATGCAACAGGAGGTTTAGCCTCCCTTTCTGCAAAATAAAATAAAAAAAATTCTGCTTGGATTTTTTTGCAGGGGTGGTGGTGATAGAAATTTAAAAAAAGAAAAAAATCACTGAGTTGCAGAAGAGCTCTGTAATATTTAACAGAACCTTTGTGACTCCAGTTAATGAATATTTTACATGAGGCCAGAAGTCATCCGAAACAGGGCTTGAAACAAAAATCTAGGATGTTGAGAAAAGCAGGCAGAAGAAAAAAATGCAAATTCTGCAACTCTGTCATTAGCTGCAGACTCAGAGCCTTCATTTCATTATCTTTAAGTGCCTAGCTGTTTGTGCTGCCGAGAGAATCTTCAATAAAAAAAAAGCACAGATGTTTTGCTACACCAGCCTAGGCAAAACATCCCTTGAGCAATAGTCCTGGGCATTATATTTAAAGGGGAAAAAAGGAAAAAAAGAGAAATATTAGAGAAAATGAAAATTTCAGAAATTAGTCTTCACTAGAGGCCCGTGTATGAAGAAGGGTTGGAGCTTTACCACAAACAGTCAAGAGAAAAGATGTCTGAAAGAAACACAATAGCAAGAATGGAGGGGAAAAGAAAATTTTAAAAGATATTTTCAGGATGGAGCAGGGGAAAACTTGGAAAGGACATCTTAGGAGTTCTCCTGGCATCAATGACCTGAGTTTGATGTGATCTAAGAGAGGAAGGGCAGTGCTTCAGATCCATAAAATACACAAGGCAAATTTTAGGACCTTGCACCACTAGAATAAACGTAGCTTACTTCAACCCAAGGAAAGTTAGCATAACACACTTGAGAAAATATTTTACCAGTGTAATAAAAAAAGAATGATTAACGCACACAGAGCATATAAAATCTTTAGTTGAATTTTCCCCCATGAAATGGCAGGTCTAGAGTCAATTGCAGCTACTCAGATCAGAATAAAATCTGGCATTTTCTTTGGAGAGTAGCTGCACATTCTACAGGAACAGTAATAAGAACTTGGATTTTATTGTGTCTAATAAAAGTGTCTCAGAAAAACATCTTAAGTAATTTAACTCATTTACACACTGGATAAGCAATCATTGTAGCTATAATATCATTACTTTAAAAATTTAAGTATGAACTATCAAGGTCCAAGAAAACATAGAGGGAAGAAGAGTGGCGGCTGTAAAACTCTGCCAGTACCAAATAAACAGTTTAGACTTCAGCCCTACAGCTCTGGTATCCAATTCAGGACACAGTTCCACAGCTTCCAGTTGTTCTATAAAGGTGCACCTTAGCATCTCTATTGAAGGAATAAAAGCACAATATTACATCACTGGAACCAGGCATCAGTGATACAGCCCAAGAAGTGAATTTCTCTTTTGGTCTGTGTATGGAACCAGGGGGAAGAGAAAGTTTGAACTACTTCTTTCTTCTCCATCCTTTCTATTGTTTCTCATGCCACAGCCATTAGCACTTATTCATATATCTTCTGTCAGTTGTTGGTTATAAATGTTATACCAGTAAGCAAAGATGTTTTTTGGACTCTGTCAATCTTGTATTACTTTGCACACTAGAAATTCAGCAATAAAAACTCTTTACTATTTAGTCTCTGTTTATAAGACAGATTCTAAGTCAATCATTGAGAAATCATGAACCACACATCCCAAGTGCCAGACTGGATTAAAAATATACTTGTATATTTGTTTGCAGTTTTCTTGGCAGCAGGGAACTTATTTCCAAATTTGCTCCCAACACAGGGATACAAAGACACCTGCCTTTAAACACCAGCTGAGATTCTCAGAAAGGCACACACTTGCAAGAACTAGGGCTTAGTAAAAGAAGCAATCTCCAAGATCCATGGCAAGATGGAGTTAGCACCAGAAATGAGCAAATGCTTCCAACACTGACCTCTTGCAGAAATAAGAAAAGGTGCATTGAGCACATGTTCAGGATACACAAAGCAAAGCAACACAAAACTTAGTTTGTCTTCTATGTCTTGCTAGATTAAATTCCCCTTTATGCAGAAGATTAAACTGAAATCTAAGCATCTCTGAACATGACATAACTTAATGAGCATTATCACTTTTCATTTGCTCTTTGCAGAAGAAAGAATTTGACTATGAGAAAATATAATAAACCCCATCAAACATGTTAAAATAAAGTGTTCATTAAAAATTTATTCAGTATTCTTTAGTAATTTATGCAAAATAAATAAAGAATAAAAGCAATGGGGTGAAATACAGAAGACCTAAACAATTGGATGGTTAAAGTTTAGTGCTTCCAACTGCAAAACTGAAGGCAGTAAGAACCATAGGTGCTCAGATTCCTTGGAAATTCAAACACTAGAAAGCATGAATCACTTATTTCAGTAATAGAACAGTGAACAAAAGCACATATCAAACATTTAAACAACTCCTCTCTCTCCTAACTCAGCACATAAAGAAGAAAGAATATAACAAGAATGAGAGGAAGACAGCCCAATACTTTCCAGGAACAGCTGCTTCAATCTGTGATTATTCCATTGTGCATGTTTCTTTCCAAAAGCTATCAGATAATTACCAAAAAGGATGACATCAGAGCAGTTCATAGCATGACCTCATGATTCAAGATACTGAACTGGTCAACTCCTCCTGCTCACAACCCTCTGGTTTGAAGAGCCATGTGCTTTCCTCATCAACAACAACCACCTTTAGCCGGGAAATCATTCCCAAGGTTTTCACTTATGGCTGTGAAATACCAATGAAATAATCTGCTTGAGGAATCCAAAGTTTGCTGAAGGTTTCTAGGTAGCTGACCCTGGGGAGGAATGGGAGCTGCAATTCTCCAGAGACATGAGAATGATCAAAATACACACTGTAGGAGGAGGAAACACCACCACCACCACCACCAAAAATGACCACAACCCAGGAACAACACATGAATCAAATGGAAGGAAATGATTCCTGAAGGCTAGCTACAGAGGTAGTTGGAAAAAAGGTTCCAAAACATCTCTGTTGGAGAGTTCGATAATATCAGCATGCAAAATTTAACAGGACACACCAGGAATTAATGATCTGTCCTTGAAAAGGCAGGCTTGCTCTGTTGAAGCAAGACTACTTGAGACAATCTTCTGTTATCTCAGAACGAGAAATATGTTGTGAGAAAAGAAAAGGGAAAAAAGGGAAAACAAAGCTTCAAACTAGCTCTGTAAATTATAGGTCTAAATTTCTTAAGAGTGAGATGAAAGAGCATGTATCCCGTGTGGGTCCCCCAGGAACACTGTAGCTTGCTGGGAAAATGCCATTTTTCCCCAGCAGGATTCCAGGGTCACTTGGATGTTTTTGAAACGCAAGTGGAAGCAAAAAAGTACAATTTTTCAAAGCCAGTTAGTGATATCTGATACCTAAGATCAAGACAGAAGAGAATCTTTGAAATACTGGAAGTGACCCACCAGACAATTTATATTTATTTTTATTTTTGGATGTCTCAGTGTGACTGATGTATTGAAAACCACATAGAAGCTGAAGTTAGAAAGACTGCAGGTATAAAAGCACATAGCCTTGGTAGATAGATTTGGACATTACAAGCAAGTACTCCAAAGCATTTGCTCCAAATAAGTCATGTTAGGCAGTTTTGGTTTTTTTCCATGCTAATAAATATCTATCAATAGTTCTGTCTTCAGAACAGATTCATGCAAACATCTATTTCCCTGGGGTCCAATCGTGATCAACACCAGCAGCAAACCAGCACATCGTCACTGTTAACAGCACAAGGTGGAGAGCAGTCCATAGCAGATGCTCCTTCCAGCCTGCCATTACAAAGAGGGCAGGAATGCAGTCTGATCCCCCAGCATGGAGAAAGTAGAAACCCACACCTGGAAAAACGTTGGAGCAAAAGTGAAGGAACTGTCACTGTCTCAGAACTAACTCATTGTTTTCTCTCTCCTCTGAATCTGAAATTTCTAAGTTTCAGTGCACCTTTCTCCTAACCCAGGAAGCGTTTGTTTAGATAATGTGGCTACAGCTACAAAATTAAGAAGGCCTATGAAACTCCAGACTGGATTAACCCATTAACAGTTACGTCACCTCCCTGTCCCACAACACCATGGTAAGTAAACGCTGAACAGCCAATCAGCAGAGTTAAAAAGGAACAAGGTCATTTTTCTCAAAATCTATTTCTTGTTAAAACATTTATTCAACAAGATCAGACACAGAAACAAGCAGGATTCTGGCAGCTGATGTAATATTTATTAACTTTTATAAGTGAAACACAATAAGAAATGTTCTGCCCACTAATCTTGCATGAGCCTAATGCTCATGCTACAGACAACACTGCAAAATCCAAATGGACATATTTACACATTTGAAGTTTTCTAATCCTGTGTATCTCTTACAGTCTACAACATTGCTGCTACTCCTTAAAAAATTAAAGTCACAATGTCTTTAAATCATCCTAGTTATTCCCCACCTTTAAGCCATTCATAGGGACTTCCATAGGGAATTTATACATTTAGCAATCATGGTAATGATTTACATGGATTTTACTGTCAATTTTAATCCAATACTACTTCACTGTAGCAAAAGGATACTTTCATGGTCTGTAATCTAGAACCATCTTGCATCATGAAGAATATTGCAGAGTGCCTGATAATTGGGACACTCTCATGTGAATTTCCTCCTCGTTAATGAGGCACAAACTAGATTTGAATATTGATGTCCCAAAAACACTTTGAGAGGAAATAGTTTGATTTGTCTCCTTGACTTTCCTTCAGTCATTTATCTAAATATTGAACACCACATTGTGACATTTAGAACCATTCACATATAATAATCATGTTAAGGCAACATCCTAATGCCAGCAAAAGAAATCAAATATTGAAAAACTGCGGGTTTGCTCATATACAGAACTCATTCAATCGCTCTTTGCTAATACCCTGGGGGAGAAAGGTGAAGTCCTCAGCCTATAAAAATACTCTGATGCCTCAAGGACCGCAAAATTGTGGGGAAATTTAGATGTTCTGTTAAGTTGTGGGGATTTTCTCTTTGGCTGGGAGGTTGGTTGAAGCTTTCAAATTCTATTCTGTACAATTTTGCTATTACTACCTCAATTTGTGTAGAAAAGAGACTCTAAAACATCTTCCTAAATTACCTCTATCCTTCTTCTTTCATTTCAGAAAATTAGCAAAAGGACTGAAACTAATTATACTCTACCTGCCCATTTATCAAATAGATGAGCAACATTTGAGAGTACAGTTGTCAAACAGATTTCATGATTACCTCAGCTTAATTAAGAAGAGGGAAAGCAATGAATCTTAGGCTAATTAAACAGACATCTTCAGCTTCAAAGCCTTTTGCCTTGGTCCTTGTCTGCAATTGCCCAGCTCAAGAACAGAACTAGTACAGAGATTTGATTAGGATGGGACTGTGTTTCTAAGACCAGGGTGGACCAGTGCAATGCAGAGCAGCTACCAGATAACTTGCACCAAACCAAACCCTTGCAAGACATTATTTGTTTTACAGGCCCCAATTGAGAATGCATAGCTAGACACACAGGTTTTCCTTACTACAGAATTTAGAATCTCATTTTTTTCCTCTCACTTTCAGATACTCTTTCCACAACTTTTAACAAGACAAAGCTACCAATTGTTTACATGTAAATATTTCAGTTATTTAAACAGTTACTATAGGAACCTCTTCTGAGTATAAGACAAAATTTTAGGAATTGATAAAAAAAAAGAAATTTAAATTTCAATAAGTTAGAAGGCAACAATTGGTCAGGTCAAAGTTAAACAAAACAAATACCTTGTATGAATATACAAGTATTTGATGATGCAATTTTCATTCCAGGTCTGAAAACTGTATTTGCATGTCTGAAAATATTTAGACATGGTTTAATTCAAACGGTTTCCCATTTTGAAAGCACACTTTTATTTATTACCACGAAAACATGAATATACCAGATGGGAAAGGAATACTCTGCTAGTCTTATGAAGCTTCTTGTACACAGCCATGCCAATGTTCAAAATCACAGCCCAAAATAACTCCCCTCTGTGCATCACACAGCCCACGGTAGGCAAAGCTTGTCATTCAGTGACAATTTGAAGAGACTTCATTCCTTACCTTACTGGAAGGAAGCATACCACTGACTTGGCAAACAGCAACTTTTCCAGGAAACCTTATGCACATACTGCTGACAGATCAGCTTGGCATAAATAAACCTTATGAAACCTCTCTTATGTCATCTTTCCCAGAAGTGGGTACTTAAAGAACATATGAAAGGCAACTTAAAGAAAAATACTGACTCTGTGTGAGAATTCTGCAGCATAAAAGCAAGAAAGCTGTTCTCAATTACATCTTGTGCAATATGCAGAAACAGTAGCATTGTCTTTAGAAGATAATGTCAAAGAAGTATTTCAGCTGCTATGAGTATGCAATTGTGCATGAAGAACTAATAGACAACAACCATCAGGGACGAGTAGCTGTGATGGATTTCAAATGGCTAAATTTTAAGTATTTAAGGCTTTCAGGAGGTTGGTTAAAAGGAGGAAAGCTGAGAAGATATAGCTATAGCAGGCATAAATATGTAAAAATGTCCAGCAATGGAAGCTTCTGCTCAACAATCTCATAACTAAAACTGCAAGAGAGATCAAAGCAAGACAGAGGAATTACTAGGGCTACATCAATCCTCTAGAAATCAAAATCACACCTGATAATTACAGAATTGATTACAAATGGATATTTCTTAAAGATAGAAGGAATGAAAACAAAGTACAGACAACAGGTGTGGGCTGGAAATGCTGGGCAAGTGGGGAAGGATGATGTGACACCTGGCACATAGGAAAACCACTTTCATTAGATCAGTATTCATTCCAGCAACTCCTAAGAGTTCTTGTAGATCTTCTGCTTGTGGGGAGGATAAGATACTTCACAATCTTCCTGCTCTCCTGTTTTAAAGAACAGAACATCAAGGGTGTTTGTGCTGCCTCTTCAGTCCAGAGATCTCCAGAAAAGGAGAAAGAGGCAGAAATTATATTCTCCTTTCTCTTGCCTGAGTTTGGGTGACAGAGCTTCTTTCAGCATCTCCAACTGTGCTCCTGTGACTGAGCCAGCCAGGGAATGTCCCAGGAATATTAAAGAAGGATCAATTGCTGAAGGACGTGCACACAAAGACCCTGAGATACTTAAGATGACTTTGACCCCATCTTCACATACATAAAAGAATAAAAAGGGTAAAATGGGCATAGGTGAATTCTGGGGTAGGATTTGGCATGGGAAAATAATTTGTAATGCAAGAGAACAAACAGAAACTGCTTTCATAGGATTTCTGAAAGGCTTAAGCACTAATACTGGGGATGATGTCACCAGATTTGAGCATTTAGAGTTATCATGTAGCAAGAATCAGATGCATTCGGTAGCAGGAGAGATAACTGAATTTGCCAGCTATCCCACTCCTTATTACCATTTAGCCAAAAACTGTGCCAGAAAGTCTGGCACCAAAGTACGGCAAGGGCAATTTATGCATAAGTCAATGATATGATGACAAAATGTCTACTGGTGCATGGCAGGATGAGAAGGGTCAGATTTCTTGACAAATTAATCAGTAAATTGGATGTATGTTGTTTAAAGGAGCTGTAGATAATAACATGGACTCGAGTTCATAGCAGACAAAGCCCACCAGGATCCCAATCCCTGCCTAAGCAGAGGGATCCTAGCCTTTCCTTTATTTCTTTTTTCATTTAATTAAAGGAAGCACAAGTGATTGCTTAGCATCAAGGCTGGCATGTGGACTGCAGGTCTGGGTCTTTGTCAGCCAAGAAAAGAAACACCTGGAGGAAAATCAGTCTTTAGAAGACTGGATATTAAAGGATAAAGGTAGAAATGAAAAGCATCAAGATGATAAAGAGTTGAACAATTTGGATGACTTTATTTATAACAGGAGTGCCCAAACTTAGAAGGAAATTACAGCATCATGCCAGAGACACAAATCTACACAACAGCTTGAGAAATTAAATGCCCAGGGCCAGACAGTTTGCTGAGTGCCTGAAGACTATAAAGTAAAAGGAACAGAGCCAAGAAAAAAAGCTGTTAATCCTAAGGAGTAAGGCAAGTTATTCCCACATGATCCATCTTCCAAAACAAAAATAAAATTAATTCTCACTGCACCACTAAGTGGCTCAGGATCCAAATACTTCCCAAGCTAAGGAACAGAGCTGTCTTTAGCACCAGGACTGGTGACACACCAGTACAGTCAAAAAGGTCTTCAAGGCAACCCCAGTCACCAACCCGTCGGATCAGTCCTAAAGCATAAGGTAAAGCTGGAATAACATGTGATAAGTACAGACTGAATAAACCAGAAGACTGGCTTTGTAAAGAAGGTTTACAGTTTGCAATCTGTTCTTTCACAGTGTTCTTAAATGGTAAACAAGTGGGAGCCTGTAGCTACATTCAGAATTGATTATTTTAGAATTTATTTCATGTTGGTCAAGACCTTTCATACAAGATTATTCAGAGAAAAAGGAGAAAAAGATAATGAGTTCTGAATTAATAACCACCTAAGAGAAATAAAGGCATAATTAATGGCTGCTTTGTAGAAAGAGGATTACTTACAAGGAAGTAATTTCAGTGATCAATACTGTCAAATACTTTTTTTTTCAATGATTGAGCTCTAAAATGGACAACAAGATGATGGAATACACCTAACAGCCTAAGCTTAAGTACTTTAAGCTAAAGAGAAATTTATGAGAAAGACAAATTACTTTGGAGCAAAGATGTAAGTGCAATTAAAGGCAGTGGTATGTATAATGAGAGTGATGAGCTTTGCAGGCATACTCTGATGTCATAACTTTGGATGACCTTAATATGGGACCAATCTACCAGTGTTCTGCATGCAATGTGATGAAAGAGTTGAAAAACAAAAACAACAAGGAGAAAAAACATAGAGAAAGCTGAGATACACACACAAAAAATCCAAATAGAAAATAGCAAATCAAATATTCAGAATATAAAACAGGACTGTTCCCCTTCTGCGTTGAGTTCAGATGACTTCCATTCCCCAGAAAGAGGTGACTTACACCCAGACATACTTGAGTCTGCTGACCATCCAAGCTGAAAGCTGTTTCCCCATCCAACCCCACAATCTTCCCATGACCTAAATATCTGAGAAAGCATCATGGAAAGCATGAGAGTGCTCCTGAGAGTGCTTGTCTCTTACTTTGGGAATAATCAGACTGATAACAGGAGAAAGATCGATAGCACAGCTCATTTGTTTGCATCTCCTGCAAATGCCCACATCCTCAAAATGCATCACTTTGCCCACTTCTGCTGCCTAATAAGAGTTTCCCAAAGGGATAAAATATCCTGAAAAAGTAACTGAAATCCTTCTTCTCTTTTTAACGTTGTTAATGGGGTCACACATCACAAATTCCGCAATACATGAGCCTCATCTTCATAACTAATGTCTCTTTTGAACCCTGGCCATTGTGCTCACTCTGGCTCTTCTGTTATTCACCTCTAAATGAGAGACTTTCTTTTTAGGCCTATGAATGATATCTTTTCCCACATGGAAGGGTTAATGAGCTAAAATTCCAGAGAAGGAAAAAAAAATGGTAATGCCGTCTCTCTAAGCCAAAATGGTTCCTCCTGTGTGTGGAAGGAATATCAGGAAGTCTCCTGTTTGCTCTCCCCAGGACAATGTTACAGCTAATATTCCAAAAGTCTGCAAGCCTGTAAGGGCATTATTCTGCTGGTGCAACACACATATTGATGGGAACTATCATTTGAATAGCTCCTTTTGGAGGTTAATGACTTACAGGAACCAGAAAAGTAATTCTAAAAGGAGCAAACTTTGCTAACAGGACATGACTTCCCTGGAGCAAATGTTTCAAAACCAAGTGAGCAACACCTGGTACGAACCCTTTTGTTAAATTCCTCCATCAGATTTGCTCTTCACCTTTCAAAGAGATATTCTGAAGAATATTCTGAAGTATAACCAAGTCATATCCTTTATTATATCCTTTTTGGTTCAAACACTTATACACATTTGATTTATAGTTCCAAACAAGAAAAAATTTGGGCTTCCAACTTCTCTAAAATTCAGGTTTTAACCTAAATTTCCTGCAAAAGGTACAAAGCATTGCACTCAAATACTACATTAGGCATTCTTTCTAAATAAAACCCTTTTCATTTGACAGAGGGGAAAAAGAAAGAGACACACTCCCAGCTGAAATAAATTTTATGTGCATCCACTGTCACTGGTGAAGTTGTGACCATTTGTACTAAAAATTGCTCCTCATATAGTGACTGTGTAATGCCTTCTCCCATCTCCTTGACAAACTGCTGCTTTCATTGCCTAAAATCCTTCAGATTTAGATACTAGGACCACACTTCTGCAAATACGATGAAGGCAACAACATTTTCCCAGGATATTTTACACTTTTATTACTCTTCTGTGTGGTTGATAACACAACTTTGCCCTTGTGGTGGTGGCAGTATCAAGTGCTGGCTTCAGAGCACTGTGTCTGTTTGTCAGTGTTTGCATGCATTGTCTTCTAAAGCATTACAGATTAGCAGAGTATTAGCAAGTACAAAACTGAACATGCACATTTTTAATCCTTTTATGTGTAGCACATTTATTGGAGAGGCTGCCCATTACTACTTTGTGACTAACATTCACAGCCACCGTACAAAACCTAATGTGCACTACAGAAAATGGCAATCAAAATGAAATGATGTTGAAATAGTTCAATTCAGTCTTGCAAATTTGAATTTTAAAAGACAACAAACAAACAAAAAAAATACAGCAGTAGTCACCTTAACTTTTCCATAAACAATAGCTCTCATTTCTCTCTCTCAAAGTCACTGTGTTTAACTCCAATGTGTCGTGCCCAAAAGAAAAAATATCAGCAAAAAATTGCCTCCTCGTGGATGGAGGAGCACATTCAAAGTGAAAATAGGATGATAAGTGAATAAATTGCTGTGCAATAAAAGTTAATATGTTTCAGAGCAGACAACTTGCTGTCTAGTTATACTCGCTGCTCAAATCTGAAACCCTGTTTTCTGGTAACACCGACATCATTGCTTGGGTTATGCTTTCCCTCATGAATTCCTCTCATGAATTATCCCTCATGAATGTGGCACACAGCTGCTGTCTCTATCAGAGGATTGCCTTTCTCACACAATTCAGAAACATGATAAATAATTAGTTCAATGAGATATTACTAGCAGAGCCAGAAATAAATAGGAGGGTTTTGTCAGGCTGAGAGTAAACGCTACTGAGATAGAGACAAGCAAGTGCCATACAGCATTCATCACTTGTAAGGTAAATGACTTCTTCTGAATTCACTCAGGCAGCAAATGAACAGCTGCCAATGCTGATCAGAGAGAAGTAAAATGTTGCATCTAGGGATGAAGTGTTGGTGAGGTTTTTCCTCTTGCTTTCTTTTTCTTTTGTTAAAATAATTTCTTTCCTCTGTGGAAGGAGAAATTTCAGCTTAGAGGTCAGAAAAAAAAAAAAAGGTTTCTCAGCAGAGCTTTGTTGTTCATGTGGCACTGTCAAAATGTACATGCTATTAGCAAAGAAGTACCTCTTTTATCCCATTAAGTCCTCTACATACAGCAGAATAGGGAGGGAAAAAAACATCTGCTCAGTCCTTACAAACTTTCTGATATTTTTGACGCTTGCTGAGTCCAACCAGGACCTCCCAGTAACTTCAGGAAAGTCTGTGTCTGCAGGAGAAAAGCTCTTACTGAGGGAGGGAAGAAATCAGACAGTGCTTCCTCCCAAGTATTTTGGTACCTAGTTTTACAGGGATAAGATAATTTTAATAGAGTACTAATCTACAAAGATTTGCTGTCCTCACAGTATGACTTCCAGTGCAGAAAGAGTCCTTACTATTGTTTATTTGGGGGCAATGCAGAAAATAAAATTGAGTAAAGAATAAAATCAGAGAGTATTGCACGCCCTGTTTTAGTCACACAAAATATGGGGGGTTTCCCACTGTTTTTGTAGCCTGTATTTATTTCTATTATTCCCAAACAATGAGCACAATATCACCTCACAAGAAAAGAATTAATTATTGATCCACTCATAAAACATTTAAAATTCTTATAAAGTCCCCTTCTGTACCAATGTAATTATTAATTAACATCTTTCTGCCTTTCAGACTTCCACCAAGTTCGATGGGGTTACAGCAACAATGGATACAGAGTCAAAAGAGTAAGTCCTTACCAGTCGATTATTTGCTCTGTCAGGAAAATTCTCACCAAAATGCAAATGTTTTGAACATGAATGTCTTGAATACTGATTCTATAACACACATTCAAGTTAACAAGAGTGATGTATGCAGGTCAGACTTGGAAGTGATTTCTGAACCTGTACTTCCTTGGAATTCTAGATGCTTTAAGATCATGTAAATCCTACTGATGACATTTCTATCCAATATGCACTGAGCCAGGTTTATTGAAGGTTCAGAGAATTCAACAAGTTACTTGTAGGAAGGAGCTCTCCTGCAGGAGGAATCTGACTGGAGTATTTGCACAACTTGGTTTGGGACACAGGGATGGGAAAAGTTTTTCTACACTATGGAAAGTTCTCTTATGAAAATTTTCTTTTCAGTTAAAATTATCTTTATTGAAAAATAAAGTGCTTTTTTGTTTGTTTGTTTTAAGAAGTAATGAAAATCTAACCACATTCTTTCATAAGAGAACTATTTGCAAAGAGGCGAGGACTGACTTTTAAAAATTTGTTCAGCAGAATTCACAAAAAATAAATCCTTCATACTAATCAAAAAGAAACCTTTTCTTTTTTCCTAGGTGAAACAAAATCATTCATTTTACACCCAAAGTATATTTCAGGAGAGATCAAATGGAGAGAGCAATCTGTTTTGCACATGTCCAGCCTTAAAAGCTCCCTGAGCAAATAACTAAATCAAAAAATTAAAAATTTTAAGCGAATAATCAAAACTGTTTTTCACACAAAGACAGCAGACTTCAGTGAAGAAATTGCAGCAGAACCAAGCTAGGCTAAATATGAAAAATAATCAGTGGAAGAAAGAAAAACCCTTGTTCTTTACAGATGTTAGCCCTAAGGTTTTTACTGTACTAGACTTGCACACTTTTACAGACTTGTACACCATTTATACAATATTTGTACTACATTGTTGCAAAATAGGACAAAGGAGATAAACTTCCAGCTGCTCAGTGCGTTCAAGTCAGGGCTGATGGCCTGGACTTGACATGGTGTGGCTTCACCTTGGGCACAGCCCTCTGCAAGATGCTGGACACGTGTGGATGTGCGACTGTCTCAGCTGTGGATTGTCCTCCAGTCTGCAGGGTTGGCACACACTGCCAGCTGTCGAGCTTTCTTCATTCCTAGGGCCCATGAGAAGCTGTCACCCAGATCATGACCCCTCTGGTTCCCACCCCTAACTGCTTTACAAGGGTGTAAACTTGTTAATGGTTTTCTGTGCTGCCTTGTTTTGTCGAGGCTGCCAGAATCTCCTATCAGAGAAAAGCTGGGCAGAACAAGCCCAGGCCTCATTTAACCTGAACTGTGCCTTGGGGTGTTTGTAACAAAAAGTTTGCAAACCCAAGGGTGTTTTCTTCAGGGTGTACACAAATGCCCACAGTCAGGAAAATGAGAGCAGGAGTTAATGTATGTCAGGGTATGGTTTTCAAACTGGAAACAAAAGATACCAAACCTGTAGCCACTGGTATTCAGCAGCTGAGATGATACGAATATCCCCTTATCAGAAAACATACATAATCTTGTAAAATCTTGCCATCAGGAGAAAAAAATCTCATCACACATTATCAAGGATGTGTACTTAGGAGAGGTTAAGCAAAAGTATCCCCTCATATATGTGAGACTGACAAGAAAACCAGCAGGAGGAATTTATCAAATCACTAGTCAAGATTAATCTGGTGTTCTTTTTTACAGCATAATAAGCTGTTCCTCTCATGCTCTGATAAAGCTAGTTTTACTTCTATTATCCTGAAGTTAAAAGAGACAGAACCTAGCTTACCATACTTTCACTTTAGTTGGGTTAGAAAACTTCTTGCTTCTTATTTTCAAGTAACCAGATAGAATCGGTTCAAACTTAATTTGTTTTCTTAGTGAAAATTCATCTCACAGCCTCTATGACTACTTGTTTTGGTATAACCCAAGGGAAACTAAAAATATAACAACAAAAAAAATCTTTTGAACAAGAAACTGATGCTGGAACAGCAAACCATAGCAAGGACTCCAGAGATCTGAATGCCTTTCTGTTGGCATGAAAGCACCTGGAGGAAGCTCTGGCTCTTAGTCAGAGCTAGATTTCCCACTGAATTTGATGAGATAAGAATTCATTCCTTCCCAGTTGCTGGCAAAAAAGTTTGTATACCTTTTCTGTACAATAACAAGAGTGTCTCTTCTCCTCTGAGACTGCAGACTTTTTCCTCTGAGGTCACACAAAAGTTGTGACAAACAGAGGTGTCATTAAAATAGAGTTGGGCTGTGCTTTTAAAAGTCATCTGATTGCTGGATGAGCAGAGATCAGAATATGATTTCTTGGGCTGCAACCTTTTAAAAAGAGGTGCAGTGAACAACTTCAATGGTGAGCCAATTGATTTTGTGCGCCTTCCTTTAAAAAGAGGTGCAGTGAACAACTTCAATGGTGAGCCAATTGATTTTGTGCGCCTTCCTTTAAAAAGAGGTGCAGTGAACAACTTCAATGGTGAGCCAATTGATTTTGTGCGCCTTCCAGGTAGGTTTTGTATATTATGGTTTTGATCTGCTGTCAATTATCCACTGTAATAGCATTAAATTTCAATGTAATTAAATTATTTTACCAGAAAATGTTCATAATAGCATTAAAATACAGTCTATTTAAGTCAATATGGCACCACATAATCTATAAATTAGTCATAAGCACTACCTACAAGTGCAAAAATGATGAAAATTAGTGCAGACTAATGCAATACAAGGTATATGGATATTAACAACAATGCAGACTGTTTGCAACAGAATGACAATAAACAACTCCTTACATCAAAATTATTTTGCTTGGCTACCATGGGTTGGAAATTACAAGTGTCTTGGACAAATGTTCACTCAATTGTTATTCCAGTTTAGATCTCATCAAGAAGATCTGTGCAGTTCTCCAAATTTTTCTATCAAACTAGAAAAATAAGGCAAGTTATTTCCCATTAATAAACTACAGATAAATCTTATTCTTTCTCAGTAGGCATTAGTAGGAGTTTATCCCTTTAATTCCAACTGAGAATGTGTTTCTAAAAAAAAAGGACAGAAGTCCTTGCATAAATTTCTTGTTCTTTCATTGCACTGCAGTGAAATAGGAGAAACTATCTGTATATTAATATTTTTGTTTTGTCTTGAAAATTTGTACATATTATTATAACTTAAATAATGATCCACTAGCTTTAAACATATGCCTTTGAACCAGACTAGACATTTGAGACATCTGCCTGGGTCTGCCAGATTTGACATTTGATCCAGGGACATCTGCAACCTTCTGGAGCCACAGCTGGAGCCCAGGCAGGGCAGTCCAGGATGGAGTACACTTGGTATTAGATCCCTGTATTTAAGTGCTGCATCTCTCCATTTCCAGCAGTCCCTCTCCTAGAATAAGGTGTAGCAAACAGCGAATTGCAGCTTCCTACATCAGTTGAGATATCAATTTGAGGACTGGTGAGTTTCAAATTAATGAAAAAGCAGTCTGTCACCCAGGTATGTTATTAGAACTCAAGGTGTGACAGGGGAGGTTTATTATATGCTGTTATTTTATAAATAAGCCAGCTCTGGAACCATTTTTCTTGCAATGTCAGTGGGAGCTTGGTGTTGCCAACTAACTGCTACCCTGAATGGCTGCTCAGGGCCACCACAGCAGGCACTAGGTACAGGTCTAGGCTCCAGATCAGCACCACCTGCAATCACCTCCCACTTAGCATAAGAAGGTTGAAGTTTGTTGGGCACCCAGGCCTTGGCAAGGTCTGTCACAGTTATCAGGGCTATTCTGGCAAAGTGAAAGCAAGCATCTGCTCAAGGGAAAGCACCCTTGAGCATCACAAGCAGAGGTCAATCTGAGCTCTTAAGGCGCACCAAACCACACCATTGAACCAAGCCCTGGCTGCAGAAGGGTGGGCAGTGAGCTCATACAGACCTGAACAGGCCACCACACCAATGATTCATTCTGCCAGTCTACACTCAGCTTAAGCCAAACATGTGATTATTTATTAAGAACTTGAGTTCTTACACCCTTCACAGTCTGTTTCAAAGAATTTGTGAAGATTCCTGTGTTTTGTTCAAGATGATGCAGAACATATCACTGGAATGCTCCATACTCTGGATTCCAGCAAGCACCTTGATCAATCCCTGTCACATTTTCTAACCTTCAGCATCTTTCTTTACTGACAAATAAAGTTATCAAGCGGCTCAGAAGACAACAAATTTCCCTTCCTCCTCCTGCAGAAATTTCATATAATAAAATCAGCTCGTTTTCCTCATTGCTTTATAAGGACTTGAAACAGATGATGTCAGCCTTCAAAATTTCCTGAGGTTTCTATACAGTTTGACATTTGCCTGTCAATATGAAGAAAGATTATACACAAGTAAGAGTTATTTGTTCTAAACAGTTCTTCAAAATACACAGTTACTGACTCTCATAGCAATCTGTCTGCTGCATGTAAGCCTAGCATTTTCCAACACGCTCACAAAATCTGCATTGTGAGCCCTCATTAAGTCAAGGAGATAGAAATTATAATTGTTATTCTTCCCACTATGCATAGAAATTAAAGTTCCGACTTGAGAAAGCACATAAGCACATTCACCAAGTGTTGAACAAGTGCTGTGAAAGGTAACAGGTAGAATTCATTTCCTGGAAAAGATAAATAACACTTCAGCAGCAGCCGCCTCTTGATCGCTTTTCCCTGGGGTTTTGATTTATTGATTTATGACAAAAGCACCCCTACCAGAAATATCCACCAGGAGCTCTGCATCCTAATTGCCAGAGGTCATTCCCCCTTCCACGGCACACGGAGAGGAAAAGATCATTGAGGAGCTCCTAGCAGCTCACTCCTAACTGGGAGCGACTTGCCTAACCCATTCCTTAATTCTTAATTAGTAATTACTTACTTCTACAGCTGGTGAACTTCTTCAACACCTGCAGAATGGGTGTGTCCAACAGGTGCTTTATCCATTACCCCATCCCATCCCTGATAAGGAGGATCCCAGCTACTTCCTTTCTGCTCCTTCTGCAGAGGTACAACCAACTTTGCACCACAGGGAGGTTACTCAGCCAGGATAGATATCCTCCCCATCTTTCTCAACAGATGTAGGATCCCTTTTTCCCTGCAACCATCCCCAAATAGTCCCCAGATTGTACCAAATGATTTTTCGCAATGTAAATCAAAAGGCATTTCCCTGGGTTATCACACACAAAGTAATGCCCCATAAATATTTTTTTTAATGAGATACAGCATTAATTATAATTTTTATGGTATTTTCAAAGAAGTATATTCAATGGAAGTCTCTTTGTGTGCTTTCCAATTTTAGATCCCCTATGTCTATACTTTTTTTTAAAATGGTAAATGGCTCACCTTTTGCATGACCACACAAGTAGGGACTTTAAGAATACTTCAAATCTAAAAAATCTTTAAAGTCTTTAAAAAGGTCTTTAAGAAATTACAGCTGTTAATTGAAACACAGTTGATCCTGAAAACAGTTCCTTTCCTAAGAAAGATAAGGATTCACTAATGTCCAGGGCAACACATGAAGTTCTCTTTTCCTTCAAGCTAACAGGTCCCATGAAATCAAATTAGTGAGGTTTCTTCCTGTACTTGGTTACTATTTACAAATTTTCCTTCCAGAGAGTGAATCATGACTCACCCCCCATCACTTATCCTTATTTAAATTTTCCTTTTCTTATGAAAAATATCAATTAAAATAAATATATTTTTACATTATAATTCTCATTTCAGCTTTCCACTCTCCTTCCAGCTTTTTCCACACCACACAGAAGCTCACCCAAGTTTTTTATTTGGTCTGAACAAATAAGACTATTTTTAAAGCAAACACAGCACTAATCCTTTTCAACCTCTTACATTGTAGCCTGAATGTGTTGAAAACTTTCTGCTAGCTTTTCTCTTTTATTTTTTTTAAATCAAGGGTAAGATATGCACATATTTTTTTTCATGGTCTTCATTATAAAGATGATAGTGAGGAAATTAATTAGAAACATATGAGTAACCATAATCTTTTTCCCCTCCTCACTCAGACATCTCTTTTATGAATCTGTCACAAGGTAACTCTAGACCTCATCCCTTAACAAAGAAATACTGAGATAGTGCCCTAGGTTCATAAAGAAATGTTTACATAAGAAACAGATAATTAAGTTCTTCTGAAAAAAGGAAAAGCTGTAAAATTCTGATAAGGGCCTAAAAATGCAACTTTTTCCAGTTTGCTCAGCACATTTATTAATGATATTTTCCATTCTTGTGGTCCTGCCAACAGCAAAACCTGGACATCACAATGCAGGCTCACAGGTATTTTGTCTTGGACCAACCTTAAATATCTGTTTTTCATGAATTCTCAGCTTCATCATGGGATGGATTCCATTTCAGAGGAATAAAAGCCAAGTTGCAAACACCAAATATAAGAAAGCAGACTCTTTTTTTTTTTTTCTTTATTAACTGTGT
The DNA here is from genome assembly GCA_013400435.1 of Pycnonotus jocosus. NCBI lineage: Eukaryota > Metazoa > Chordata > Aves > Passeriformes > Pycnonotidae > Pycnonotus > Pycnonotus jocosus. The sequence continues at coordinate 119,425 of VWYP01004439.1, forward strand.
TCTACAGCAGTGAGAAGTCAGCTCAGTGCATTCCCCCTGTTTCTACTCCATGACTGAACATGTGGCCAGATCCTGAGCTTGTGACTACCCTCTGGTCAAAAATAGTGCCTCCCAGTTCTGCATCCCCTCTGAAGAGCTGGGCAACCACTCAGGTCCTTGGGGATGTAGATATGGGGTTGAAATCCCTGGGATTATGACACTGCAGAGCATGAAGATGATGTAGAGTACAACCCTGCCCACTTCAGAGCAAGACTGAGAGCTGTATTCTGTAACATCTCAGAGAAGGGAGTGTGTGTGCAGCTGGTTCATTATTATAATTATTAAATGACAAGGGCTTAAATGGATTATTACCATCTCCTGCTGACTTCTCCAGTTCACAGCTCCTCATTAGAGTGTAAGTCAACTTCCATCAAGTACTCAAGACACCTCTGCTGTCTAGAAGCACTGGAAGGTCAAGGATACATCTCATAGCATTTCAGATATTATTTTAGTCTGTTAATTGTCCCACTATGAGGATAAGTACAATCTTGTAGTCAATGAAAAAAGAAATATTTATAGCAAATAGTACACAGAGGACTGAACTCTATTATATATTTAAGCCTGTGGGCCTGATGGGATGCATCCCAGAGTCCTGAGGTGATTGGTTGATGTAGTTGGGACTATATGGTCTTTCAAGGGCCTTTCCAAACCAAACCATTTTGTGACTGTTGCTCTGCACTTTCTATAGCCACATACATAGGACAGCTTTAAATCAACCACTCTGCTCTGGTACTTTTTTAAACTATTAAATATCATTCTCTGCTAGTGAAAATGATAGCACCAAATACAATCAGCACAACCCAGTGCTGCCAGTGAATACAGAATGAATCCCTTGGATATAACAGGCCTGGATATAAAACCCAGAAAATACCTGGCCTACTTTTCCTTGAGCTAGGGATGTTTTTCCTCTTCTTTCCCACCTCCTCTGGCATTTACATCTGTGTTTAGGGCACACTATAGGGAAGAAAACTGTCATAATAAGATCTGGTGGAAAGATGGGATGATAAAGATTGGATGAGATGTGAGTGTGACATGCACAATGGGTAAGTCTGAGAAGAGTGAGCACACAGAGTCAGCTGCCATATCTTCCAGCTGCTCACCTGGCTGACAACTCCCAACCGTGTCCAACTACCAGAGCATGAAAACACGGAAAAGGGCAGACAACAGAAATGCTGTATCAGATCCCCAAGCAAGGACAAATGTAACCATGGTTTTGACCATTTTCTATAAAGGTTTTTATATGCATAAAAAACCAAATAAGCACCCAAATGTCAACGTCTTCAGTGTAAAAGGAAGACCAACACATAGCACCTGTCTGCCAGATGATGCTGGTCTCTCATCCCAGATAGCCACACAGATTTCTACCAGAGATCTCATATACCATTCATACCAACCATTAGGATACTTCCACATAGCAAATTCATGGGATGAAAGCAACCATAGCAAGTCCCTGTACAAGACAGACAAAGCACATATTATCTACAGACAAACTGAGCCTCTAAAGATCATTTTCAGTGTTATGCACATCTCTGAAGAGGCATAAAGGGCACTGCTCTGAGGCCATAGGGAAAGAGCGCACTGCAGTCATATGGCAGCCTCTGCTGAGCCCAGCAGCCACGTGCTGCTCACTGGAGTGAGTCCAGCAGCACACCTGATAATGCATACATGCTGATAAACTGACAGAAGGAATTTGAGATGTTTTACCACGCTGCATAACTTAGAGCTGTATCCAGAAGCGCCTTCCAAAGCAATGACTTCAGACAGGCATCCTACACGGCTGTCTCCGAGCCAGGAGCAGCTTGGATGCACAGCAGCGCAGCCTGTTCCGTCTGCTCCTCCCCACACCGGCTCCTGCAGCAGTGAGATCCCACTCCGCATCCCAGCCCTCGGAGGGGATGGAGCTCTGGGGAAAGGGCATCAGAGGATTTGGATGGAGCCAATGTGTGTGTGCCTACACACGATTTCATGGTATGCACTCAGAGCAGACAGTGGGGCTAATAATCCCACCTCACTCCAGTGATGGAAGCATAGCCGCAGAGCACTTGGAAGGTGCCCAAGTCAGAGGCAAAGAAAGGATTTCAGGAAAGATTGAGTCCAATATTACTCATCAGCTACAGCAGGACAGATTAGTGGACATTCTCATGAGCCTTTTTATTAAGTGGGCTGAAGCCTGCTTTTCCAGTAAAAGAAAATCAACAAAACACACTCCTCATACAGCTGAAAACAGCATTAGTGCCTAATGAGATGTAAGGCAGAATGGATTGCTCCCACTCTCCCATGCTCTGTTTCATCTCCATAAACACAGCCAAAGTTAGCAACCCATGAAGGTAAATACCACCACCACCAAGGTGTCTGTGAAGAGCCATGATATCCAAACACAGAGCTCTGTGTGAAACACAGCTATGCGACTAAGCATGAAATTCTGGCACTGCTGAAGGCAGTGGGAATTCTGCCAATAATTTTGAACAAGGAAGGATTTTATCCTCATCTTCTAATCACAAAGAAGTCCTCCGTGAAATACAAAAGAAGGTAAAGTTTTTACCTTGTTTACCTTGTAATGCTTCATTACTAAATTTCATAGAGCTTGCTCTAAATTAAATTATGTAAAATTTTAGAAGCTACAATTTCTAGCTGAAAAGTGGTCCCTTAAAGATATCTTCATGGATAAAAATTTAAAATGGTGATCAGAACTCCTATTACTTTTGCCATTAGAAATATTGCTACAGGGTTGAATATTTCTTAAGAGGATCTGCTTCTCATATGACAACAGACTAAGAGTTGCCAACAGAAGCATAGATGTTAATTGCAAACATTTATTATACTACCAGGGTTTACATTTAGCAGCTGTCAACATTACTGACAACTGTAACAGAAATCAGAAAAAATGGAATTTTTGCTTGCCAGAAGGGCAGCTGGTGCTTGATTTTCCTGCTACTGATGTTCCTTTTTAATTTACTTTCAAAATGTGTTAAAAACAAGTCTTTCACCAAGATTTATTTAAGAACATTCTTTATCTAGCAAAGAGGAACTTATTAGCAGGCAACTACTCAAAAATAAGTATTTAAAAAAATGTGTTTCAAACTCTGATGCAATTCATTCCTTTTCAGCTTTGGTGAAGCTAGACTGCAGAGATATCAAAATTTAATGGGCTATCTTTTTTGCAGTACTCAAAACTATCTTTCAAAAAAAAAAAAAAGAAATCCAGACATCAATAGTTTCTTAACCTAAATATTATCAGGACAAATAAGCTCAAATGCTTCAACCTAAAAATATGGTAACAAGGTGATGCTGCCATAGTAGTGTCAGCATTTTCTTTTAAAAATCATACTTACATGGACTTATAAGTTGAGATATGGCTAAACGAATAAGCTTTACCCTGAATAAAGCTGCAGCAGTTGTCAAGAGCTCTTCATAACTTTACATCTCAATGAACTAAAAGGGATGGACCAAGCCAGAGGAGCAATTCTATTCCAGTGGACTAAAGATGTTCTCCACCTATATGATTCAGCAATGTGCCTACAAGTGCACTGGCAGATACCAAGGCCACACCCAAATTAGAGGTCAGGGCCACCAAAGAATCTTCCAGGCTGCAGTGTCTGGCTATTGCTGGCAGATTCTTAGCCTAGAAAAGTCTAATACAGAAGGATAATCTGTGAATCACTAGAAGTTACAGGTTCCAGGATCTACTACAAGAGTTGAGAGCTACTGATTTACTGTAACGTATTGAGGATGTCTCACTCTCTGACAGATGAAGAAAGACAAAAACCACCAGCCAAGCAGATATAAAGGTGCTCTACACCAGTGATGGGTTTTCCCAGAATGGAGGGAGGAGATGTCCTCTCCTGGGCATATCTGATAGCTTCACATGTCAGAAGAATGGCTGACTGAGGCCTTTTACACAAAACAACTCAAAAGGTATGCCAGTCTTTCTTTTTATTTTGACTTTTTTAATATTATAAACTTATTATTATTTTAAAATTTGCAAACTTAAACATTTGTGAAGCAAAACAAGTCTTACAGCATCTTTTACGACTTAGTATCCTAATCCTTAAATCATAGTCTTTAATATTGTGATTATGCACTTGCTAAATACATAGAGCCTGAAGAGATTTTCTACTTATTTATATATCTTTTCCCATATGTGCTATTTGTCTTAACCATTTTTCTTCCTTTTTCTTGTACAATATATTTTTACTATGCTTCTGATATTTCTCCACAGTTTTCTTGCTTAAGATATGAATGAACCCAAGAATAAGATACAGAGTTAACATGCACTACAAAATGATAGCGTGCCTGCATTAAGGTGAGCCAGAAGGACTTGTCATCCCAAATTGCAGTTGTTTCCTATCAGCATGAGGACATCCTGGGTGTTAGGATTACAGGATCCCAAACTTTCTTGCCATCATTTGTCTGCAGTTGAATCTGACGGATGCATGTGCTGCTCTATCAGAGCATGATAGGCACTAGCACATGGTGTCTTAAACATGGCCCATTTTATTCCTTGTGAATGAACAATTCAGTTCTGACTTTATCATAAGACGTTTATATAGTTTCCAGAAACTACATTGTCTGGAAGGGCAATAATTAGAAGAAGTGAGTGGAATTTGTCATTGCTTTTCTCACACTTGTTATTTGCCAGATTCCTGAAGGCCAAGAAGTAAATTCAATATTTTTCATTTGGAAACATGCCAGCATTACTCATGTTTAATCTTGGACGTTTACTAGCCTTGACAGACATACTTGGAAGCAGAAACAGTTTAAAGGAGCTCAAATTTCCTAAGTGTGCCTTTTGTCTTTGAGCTTCATTACAACAAATGAATTAAGATTTCCAACATCACCCAGACCCTCACACACAGGAGCAAAAACAAGCTGCCACCTGAAAACCCTCTCACACATCACATTTTTGTGCCAGAGAAACCTGCTCAATGGAAACAGTTCAATTCTCAGGATAGTCTTTAAAGACAAAAAAAAATACTATAGAAATTTCTAAATGACAGGATAGGGAGCAACCTTGGGTTAAACTAAATTTTGGGCCAAGTTCTTAGAATAACTGAAAATTATGTTTCTTCAATCTTTTTATTCCAGTAAGCAAAGGACTAAAAGGCTGAAGAATATAAATCCATGGAAGCAATCCGAGTTACCAAAAGATTTGATTTTTCCACAGATTCCCTGCTCTGCCATTTTCACGTGACCTGGAAGTTATTTGGACAATGCTTTTTAGCTAAGAATTTTGTAATGCCTCACAATGATCATTATAATCGTCAGAAACTGAGCAGCTTAGCACACAAATGGAAAATCACTATCTCCACCCTGTGCAAAATCCTGTGCAAAAACCTTTGCTCCTCATTGGATCTGCACTTCAACATAGAAAACCATAAAAACAAACCAGTAGCAGAAGGAAAACTCCCAGTTGTTCAGTCCACAGAAGGTTTTTAGCTGTTCGATATTGATCAGTAACTTTCTAAGATATTGATGAACTTCATAACACACAGAAATATTCAGGTGTCATCAATAACATACAAGTTGCAAGCCTGACCCAAGCATTCAAGGAATTTCTTTCTAGCCTGGCAAAACACCTTGCAGCCTAAAATTTCTTTGAAGCTTGATGGCAAAAGGAGCAACGCATTCAGCACTTCCATTGCACACAATAGCCCATTACTTATCAAACTATAACTATATTATTACAACTACTAGTTATAAAAGAGGAATTTCTTGCATGGAAAGTCTGAAATTACCCCCTTGTTAGCAACTAAAGCGTCAAAGTTCATAAAATATGAAACATTACCAAAAATACTGAATATGGCACTTTCAGTGTAACTATTAAAATGCTTTCATTGACGTATAATTTCATTTTTAGTTCACTATCTTAAAAGTACTCAAATTGCAGGAATCTGCAGATATATTCAGAGTGCACTGCACAGCAATGAGGACAGGATTCTTGCCTGCTCTGAACTACTGTCAAATGATATTTGAGTTTGCAAGCAGTGTCAGATGACTTTACTTTCCAATACTTTGCCGTGTTTCATGAAAAAATATGAGAAAAGTGGTCCAATTTTTTTTTCCTGCCACAGATGTGAGCTGTGTTGCTACCACATATCTGTTCAGAGTTCCCAAAAATACAGAAAAAACAGACTAAATGTCTCCCCAGAAAGACAGTGATACAATTCACTAATCAAGCAAATTACATGGAATAGGAAAAAAAGTGGATGCTCAGTTACTGATGGCAGACTGAGGCCATAAAAGTACAATAAAACATCTCTGTTTATTACCTTTTTATGGGAGTGTTTTGACTTTGGATTTCAGTATCCAACAGAAAAACAGATCCATTATAGAGCTGCAATTAGCACGTGTGTCTTTTGCCTAAATCCTCCCTGTGCCTCATGAAGGAATGCAGACATTTCCCAGCGTGTCTCTGCTTTAATCAAAGCATGTCAGCCAAGATGCAGAGAGGCCAAGCAGGAGCCAAATGCCCCGGGTGTCCCAAGAGTTTCTCTGTCTGTTCCCTGCTCAGGAGGTCACAGATGGAATTGGATGAGAGACACTCATCACAATTTGACTTTTGTTGAATTATGGGTTTTTTTTCTGCACTGTTGTCCTGAATAATCTGCTTCAGTCCTTCCCAAGAGCCAGGCTTCCTCCAGACTTTGTTTCTGCCCCCCTGATTCCCGGGAACAGTATTGCAGATCACACAGCACTTGCACCACTACATTCCCTGACTTTTCTGACATATTTCCTCCTAAAAAAAATCAATTCCTCTGTTGCAGCGAAGCAGAAGGATGACCACAGAAGGACTCACCGTGCCAATATTTTGAAGCTTTTATGAACTACATCATTAAATGATGACAGTAATTTGCTCAGCACAGCCCCCTTCCTCTGCACATCTTGGATGCATTTTGTCTGTAGCTAAAGTAGGTTGTGTTTGTTGACTCACTGTGGATTCAGCTTTTCCCCACATGCTGTACATCTGCTGCACATGCCTGCACAGCCCCCATCCTTCAACACCCACAGCACACTGACATACTGAGTAACAATATGTGAAAGATTTCTGCTGAACTTGGGCATTAAAAAAAAATCCCAACCTGATTATTATTTTCCATCTCCAAAACAAATCTGCAAGATTTGTTATTTAGTATTTAGTACAAGCAAGTTTTTAATTTCAAAGTGGTTTTTGATGCTGTACCTCTCAAGAAATTCAGATCAAATGACATTATTTCAAGTAAATTTTCAGTTTTCTTCACCATTTTTTTCTTTCTTTATTGAATGCTTTAATACACCCTGGCCCTAATCCTACAATTCGCTTAACTTCCCAGCTGCTAATTTCTATGTGCAACCAAAACCTGTCAGTAATTGGCACTTAGCAGTTCATTCAGATGAAGAAAATCTGTCAAACATTTTTGTTATAATGTAACATGAAAGCAAAAATAAGAGTCTCTGAAGTTCTGTAGACTGAAGTATCTCTCTGTGTTGGGAAACAGCATTTTCTGAGAAACATTCCAAAAGAAGAAGCAGATGGAAGGTAACTTCTACCTTTTTGGGACACCGTGGGTGAAACAATTGTGAACATAAAATCAGATGGGGCATAACTTCTCTAATTGTTTTCTTTTTGAAGACAGTGGACAGGACTTGATTTTAGAGAGGTAAACAGGTAAGCTTATTTCTGTGTTTTGTTATGTATGCTTTGTGCAATATCAAGCAAGATCTGATTATCCTGTGAAATGAGAATGGTGATCCTTCCCTTTCTCCCACACTTATTGTCCCTTAGCTGTTCAGACTGCAAACTGCAGTAGGTTTCTCTCTTGACATCACAACAAAAGGAATAGCAACATAGTCAACAGCATTAAAATTAATGAGAATCTTAAAATCAAAACAATGAAATATTACAAACAGATGAATGTAAACCTATATGTCCATGTATATCCACAGCAGAAAACAAAATTTAATTCTTGAATTAGTGCATAAGCATACTACCTGCCAGAGTTTCAGGTAGGTTTTACAATGAAGTATCTTGCTCAGAACTGCATATATTTCCTTCCCCATACATAATTAAAGTTATTCCTATTTTACATCCCATAAATATTCACTGATGTAAGAGGGAAAATAGAATACTCTCTTCCCAAGATGCTGACAGGACCAAATAGAACCTCATAAGGGATACCTTCAAAGATTATCTTCTCATGGCCAGAGAAAAAACTTTAAATGATCTTATGTGAGCCTACTGTTAGCAATTGCACTCCTGAATTATGCATGATTTTTGACTGCTCGTAATAGGAACAAACTGCAGAGTTTCATTAGTACATTTCAATTACTGTAGCCATTCTTACTCCTTGTTAGTTGCAGTTAATTTTCATTTTTAGAACATTGTTGCACATTTGCTATCAGCAATGATGCCATGCTCAGAAAAAGGCTTATTAGACTCCTTAGGCATTCTGTCCATGCTGCCCTAAAGTGTACAAATATAACTATAAATTCTAGAAATTTCTGCAACTTTAGTTCACATACCACAGGTCTTTTGGTGCGTGTAGGAATAATTTCTGCCTAAATAAGAGTTTGAATTTAATCCAGTATCTGAAACTTGTGAAGCATTAGTGTCACTTGATCTTTGTAGGAGTTAAACACACACATTAGCACAGTACCTGCAAAATATAGCAAGACATATGTTAACTATAGCCTCACTTTGACCACCTGTCAAAAATCCTAACACAAAATATACCAGAAACTAAGTTGTCACTGGTCAAAAAAGAAAAAAAAAATAATTATGCAACAGCATTTGCTTTATGCTATACAAGTAGTTTGGAGATTCACCCTTGTTTTAGTTAAAGTGGTGTTAGTCAAAAGAATAGAACTGAACTCCACTTTTTTGGTGGAGCCAGCACAGACGTGTTAATGAAGGAGCATTTCTTCCTCCAGCGCTCTTCCAGAATCAGGAAAGCACTTGATCCTCTCTTCTTCAGGTTAATCATTGTCAAAGTCAGTTCCTGCCCTAGAAAACTCCAGGACACCATTTCTGAAAGGCAGGACCTTCCTGTCCAGGTGGCTGACAGCTAAGTACCCATGGAGCCTCTGGAGGGCCTGGGTACAGCTTTATACCCTACATCAGGACTCTCCTACTGAAGCAAATCTCCCTTGTCTTCCCACCCTGGCTGAGATGAGAGCCAAAGCATGATATCTAAGCACTCCTGAACTGGGTGCCCTTGGGACAAAGCCATGCTGAGCTTCAGGAATGCTCTTGTCACCAGTGGACATTCTTTAGCTCCCTGAACAAGGCTAGTGGCAGCCTGAATAAAAATCTGCTGAAATATGTACGGGGTTGGTTCAGGCCCCCGGCAGCACCCGTTCCTCTCTACAGACCTGCCCTTCCTGAGCTGCAATTCTTGTTAAATCAGGTGTAGTCCATACATAAATGGGAACTGTGCACTAAAATTGAGGACAGCTCCACTCCAGCCAAATTCCCACTGGTTTGCACTTGATGAGCAGTGCAAATGTGCAGTCTAAACCAAAAGTGCCTCTACCACTAAAATTTGGACGAGGCCACACATCTGGGAGTCAGGGATTTCCCACTAAATTTTCCAGGGTGGGTGACCTCACAGAGGCAGAGGTGACTCCAATGCTGTTGGGTCTCACCACCGCATAAATCACACAGGGCACTGCCTCCTGCAACCCGACACCAGCTTCGGCCCAGCTCATTTTCTCCTCCACACCATTTCCTCTTGAGGTTTCTCATCAATAAATAAAGAGACATGCTGCTACCACAGCTGCTCTGCACCTACCTAACCCTTTCTTAGCATACAGGCACACACAGCCTCCCACCCCCCAAACCCACTGGCAGAGCAACAGTGATAGAACGGAGATGCCATCAGTGTCCAAGAGATGTCTGTTTGCATGCTAATGGTTAGAATTCTCTCAACACCACCATCGTAAATCTCCATTTCAAACACTGATCCATACAAATTTAGAACTGCAATAAAACATTTAACTTCCTAGATTATAAAAACAACTCAGGTTTTAAAGCTGTCAGAGAAGTAAGAACTAAAGCATGAATTAGTGGGTGCAGAGAAAACCAGAGAAGAAATAACCATGTTCAGTGAAGACACTCTCAGATACTGATCAACATAAAAGTCGAGTAATTAGATAAAGCAGTAAAAATTCTGAAAGCAGCCTGAAATGCCATTCATTTGACAATGAGAATGTGCACGAGGAATACGGGACAATTTGGATTATCTGTCTGAGTAAGATGTGAGGAAAGCTTGAGCCTGTCTGCTGTGTGCTGGGTGACTGCCTGAGTCCACTCGCTGTCCAACAGGACAAACATCTGCTCCCTCCCCAGCACTGACCAGACGCAGCACCCTCTGAACAAGCAAAAATGCAGACAAAACCTGGGAATTCCCAAGAAAATTTTGACTTTAACAAGCCAGCACAGAAACTTCATGGAGAGAATTCTAGAACAACTTGCATTTCAGTTTCCTTCCTTCTTTTTGGCTTACCAAAAAGCATTAGAAACATCACATTTGAAAGAGCATTTGCATTTTAGCAAAGGAAGGAGAGTCATGTCAAGTTGTGTGCCAAACCAAGCTATTTCAGATCAGTTTGTTGGCCATTTATGCTTTCTGTTCAACTTTAAGCCAAGTAAAAATGCATCTAGTGTGAAAATAAATATAATCTCATATACACAAGTTCCAGACTTTAAAATATCAGCTTTCAGTTTCCTAGTGCCTCTTTCAGGTAAGTTTGAAGAACTTGGTGTTTCAATCCAGCCTGAAATCACCATGAAGACTAAAGCTTTCAAATTCATATTTAAAATATAGCCCTTTGACTCAAAATAAGGTGTAACCCAAATAGAGATGGACAAAACCCAGTTGTACTAATTAATCACTTAACCAGTAAGACATACAGCTATAGAGGTCCTCCAGCTCTGGCCATATCATCATCTACTTCTTTCTTTCCTCAAATTTATGTCTTTCTTTGTCTTCTACTCTCTCCCAGAACCTTTCCACTGTACTCCATAAGAAAACCAAACATAAGCCTCCTTAATTTTTCTAAAAAAACACCTCCAAATTGTTCACTGAGCATGTAGCTTTCCAAAATATTGAACATGACCTTCAACTGTTTATTCAGAAAACACTTCTGCTGAAATGCCCACAAAAGTCAGCTAAGCTGGGCTGATCCTGCAACACTCTACAATGACTGGTATTCCATTTATCCATAGACTTAAAAAGCTGTACACTTCTATTAGCTTACATACACTATGCTCTCTCATTTCTGTTAATATGCTCAGTTCTTCCTCATTATATGAAAGTATAAGCTATTGCTTCTATTCATGTAGTTTAAATTATAACTATTGAAATAGCAAAGTTATTTAGGAAGAGTGACTGGAGTTGTCATGATCATAAATCTCTTCAATATGGAAAATACATGCCTTGTTCTCTATGTTTATTTTCACCTTGTACCTTTATAACCTTTTCATAAAGTGTGATTGCAGCCTTGGTCTTTTTACAACAGATTTTAATTAGAGTTACTGATGAATTAATTAGAATTGCTGCTCTACATGAAAGCAGTTTTAGATTGCAGTTGCTATATGCTGGGTTATGTTTGCTTATGTATTTTATTTATGGCCTTGGTGATGATTTCTACAGATCCTAACAGAAACAGATTTCAAACTCAATAATGGTGGCAGAAATAACAATGAGAGCAATGTGCCATGCACTTCTGTTTGACCAAGTGCACCCATTTCATCAAGAGTTAACTCAAAATGCTTACTAATGCAAATGATCCACTTACAGCATAAGCTGACTTCACAAGTGCTCATATCTAATGTTTAATGTTTACTTACATGTACAGATAGCAAGAATTTGGTTCTACAAAAGGAACAATTACAAGATCAGTTTATGCAAATATCAGTTTCTCTTCAATATATGACCATCGCTGTTATATGTTACAGTCAAAATTACAGACTAAATTCTGGATGTCACTGTCAGAATTGCAATAGTAATTACTAGGGCAGTTTATAAAGAAGGCCTCCTATTATCATTTCCTGGTTTGTTTGGGTTTTTTTCTTTTTTTTTTTTTTTTTTGCCTGGACAGATTCTTCTAGTGAATCCAATAAAATGAAATACTATAATGCACAGCTGCAGTGCTAATGGCTAGAGAAAGAGGAAGCCATTAAGAGACAGCCTCTCTACTGCTGAAAGCCACTAATAATCCCACTATTCCTCATTTTTATGACTGCATATTTTATGAATGATAATCTGCTCATTACATATTGCCATAAATATTTTGGTTTAGCAATGAAAACAGGCATCAATAAAGTATACACCCTAGAAGCTTCTCTGCTAATATTTCAGTGTCTCCTAATGTATATCATGGTGATAATTTCCCCTGGCCCCCCACACTTGGTAACTATGAGAACTATTATTTTTAGCTGGAAGAAGTTCATGCATAACTTATACACTATCTACAGCTATAAGCCAGCTTTGTCAGATGCCTGAAATCATACTGAATCTGCCTCATTAATTTCCCCCTGCTGTACAAGATAGCCATCCAATATATTAATATTCCTACAGTTTACATAGTCTTGACCCAACAAAGCAATGAGAATACTGTAAATTCTGCATCTGAGCACTACTCACAGTACTGTGTACTTTTACCTTCACTCATGCTATTACAATCATAGGTGGATGTAATTCAAAGTACTTAAGGACTGAGGACAAGCTATAAAACCCACTGAATTTTAAAAGCTATTTTAACCTATTTGGAAATACTTTCTTTTCAGCTTCATGTATCCCAGGTCTCTCAGTTAGGTTGAAAATTCACAAGCCCCAGAAGCTTTTAATCACCTCTGTGACAATTTGAGACTGATGCCTTTCCCTCCTCCTGTAAAATTAATTTTATTAACCATTCCTTCAATGACAACTCCTAGTACTAATTTTAATACCACAAACTTCCGTGATCTGCCTTTAAATTTCACCAAGGCTTATTTTTTTGGCTAGCACATATTACAGCTATTGCACTCTTATGCCATTTGTGAACCAATTAAACCAATTTTCAAAATTACCTGGTAGCTTGGTACAAGCCAGGCTAGGTGTGTGCCCCAGAGGAAACTAAGAAAATGCAACATAACTGCTGGGTTAGAACCAGTTTATGCAGCTGAATTGTAGTAATAAACTGGCATACAATTGTTTCTAAGCTCCAAAAAATCAACATAAAATAGTGCTTAAATGTGAAAAGTGCTGTGGGATTTCTGCTCCAATTAGTGCGATGCTTTATCAGAAGAGTATTTGGTAACCAAAAATGAAGATTTTGCCACATTAAAAAGACAAAAGCAAGGAGAGCTACTCTTGGCTTTCTGTTTCAGGGCATCCTCACAAGACTGTTCTGTAAGCACAATTAATTCAGCTGTTTTGCTACTGATTTGACTCTGATGCTTCTCTGTCCCTTCCACATCAGTCCCCTCTTGAGACCCCCACTGCCTCTCAAAAGATTTACTTTTCTTGATTCTCCAATTATATTCTTCTTTCTTTTTTCTCCCACTATATTCTGTCTTTCCCTGTCAATAAAAGGCAGTAAACGTCTTCCCCAGATTGCAGTTAAACACAAACTGGCCAGAATGTTCCGCTGCTGATTGATCATTCAGCTACTGCCGAAAAGAACGGATCGTATCTGAGTTTTCCTTACCTTTCTCCCAGTGGGAGATTAACAGGTCTCCTTCCATTACTGAACTGCTGATTTTCACCAAAAGAAAGGAAGGGAAAAACCCAAACAAACAACAAACCAAAACAGAAAAGCAGAAAAAAAGGGCAAGAATTTAGTACTTCTGATATCTTAGGCTTGTACTAAATTTTTCTAAAACAGGGTTCAAATGTTGTTGGAGAAGAAATAGGATTGACTGGTGGACATGATGATTTGCAGACACATGTTGTCTTCAGAAATCAAGGTCCTTTCCTGGAAAATCCAAAACCTCCATTAGCCATAATAGACTTTTCAAACTACCATGATAAAAAAAAGGCCATTTCTGGACAAGGCATCAACCCCCTCAAACTAGAAAATACAGAAGAAAAAAAAATCTTACTGCTGGAAGTATAAGCAAACGTTAAATTGTTTTGTCTTTTCCATTTACTATCCAGGTAGAAGAGCCATATTTTATCTTGGCCAAGACAAACCTGTCGTGGTTATCAAGATGCATTGTGCTGGTTATCTTCTGCCCAGCCCTACAACTTGCCCAAGGCTCAGAACTAAGAGACAAACACAAAAACATGGGCTTAATTCCAAAAATTAATTTAAAGTAATAAAAAAAAGGTTGCTGCCCTAGGGGCATTTAAATGAATAATAAAACTGTTATATTACTGACTTCATCTGGAGAGGTCAGCATTTCTGTTTGGGGTCTAGGTTGTAAATCAAGCTACAAACCAAGCAAAACAATAACCTGTCATACTTTGCATTAATGTCTGAAGGACAAAATAGTCCTCCTGAGCTTTAGGTTCTTCCATATGAGAGTAACAGCCTAGAAAGACACTCAAGTCCCTGTAACAATGTAAGGGCCTACAGGTAAACACACACCTGCACAGGCATAAATGGGAGCTACAGTAGTCCAAGCCCAGTCCATATGAGAGGATGAGAGAAATCAGAAAACAACAAACCCCAAAAACCTGAAATAGAACAACTCCCCTGAAAAATCCCAATATGTCCTGTGATTCACACATTGCCCAAGTGACTGCTGAAAACGAGGGAAGCAAAGCTCATCGCTTACATTGCAAGAACAAACCACACTTTAGGGCTGATCATTGAAGTAAATTGTATGTATGAGTGTAAAATCTTCCTATTTATGACCCAGCATTGCTCTAAAATCATCCAACAGCAATAATGGACAAAACCCCCTCCATAACAATAACCATGTAATAATTTTTTTTCCTACCAGTAATAATATTTAGATTTAATGCCCAACAAGTTTTATTCTCATTAAAAGCACCTTTTAAAAACTATGCCTAAAGATGATCAGCATTTCCAGTAAATCCAAAATGCAAGCTTGGAATATTTGACCATTAAAATGCTGCTAAAAATTGCACAGAGTAATTTGAAATTCTGAGAAAACTTGGCACATAAAACTATTTATTTTTTTAAGAACTGGGGGCAAAAAGTGTCCTTGAGTCCACCAGGTAGGTCACAAACACAGAAGAGAGTTTGACCTTGTCCATTTTTTGCTGCTGTTTTTTATAGGGCTGTTGTTTTTTATAGGGCTAACATACAAATTTTTTTGGTAGCAGCTTGGCTGAATTAAAAACAAAGAACATCACTTTAGGCTTTTAATGCTGATTGGGACAATAAACTGTATATTGAGAAAGAAAGGCACATCAATGTTTTCAATTTAGGAAATGCCAGGAAGAAACACCCTTTAAATATTTAAGCTGCCAGTTCATGCTTTTATTTAGAGTAAATATCAGATGTTGAATGTTTTTCCAAGAAAATATGCTAGAGAATTCAAGACCAGAGTGCTGAAGTCTCCATGCCAGGGCATGTACTCCACACTTATTCTACACTCCTTTTTCCTATCATCAATGTGGCAGAGAGCCTCTGAACAGTGCCAGAATCTGCTTCCTATCAGCTAATATTAACAAGAGCCAAGTGTAACATTGAATTTTTACTTCTTGAAAGCCTTACCCTGTGCCCACGGCTATTTGAAATAACCAGCAGATGTCAAGACTAGAAAAAGTTGTTCTGGGGGAGGGATCTGAAGGGAAGTTAATCCAGAGCTCTGTCTTTGGAGGTATAGGACAAATGACTGGTTTGACTTTTTAAAAAATTATTTTTAATTTTTGAGTGACATCTTTCTCCCTTATTCCAAATAGTCTTCAAAAGATGAAATTATTTTCTTCCTCTTAAAGGATCCTTAAACATTATGATTGATCTTTCCAGTTGTATTCCTTGGTGATCTCAACAAAATACTAGGTATTTAGTCTTCATTAAAGTCTTGGAAATTATTTGAAAAAGAAAAACACGAAACACCACCCAACCAAAACCAACCTTTTTGGAAGAGGTCTTAGTAGAGGTTTAATGGCAAGCATAGCAGAGATACAGCCCTGAGTGATGTAATACCTAAAGAATTAAATCAGAGAGGCACTGAACCTTGACATAATCAAATAACCATGAATATTTCTACAGACTTGTAGCAGAAGGGAACCATTGGTAGCTACATCTTAAAAAGATGAGTCCTCAGTGTATGCAATTTAAAGGGGGGGAAAAAACCCAATGACAATGGGCATAACTTTCAATTATCAAAGGACAGTACAATAAAGGAAATTTCTTCTTTTACACTACATTATGTGTTCTAGAAAATAGCATAACTCACATTTAGGATCCTATAGACTTGAAGGAAATCATATTTTTTATGGGGACGTTGCGTATCTTTGTGTATTTTTCCAGTCCACAGCCTGTGTGATGTTCACAGCAACACCATACACAGTTCCCACTCCACCACAGATAAGGCTAGGCCATGGTCCAGCTTCCTGGGGATGAGCCATCCCTTCCTGAATGTGGAACACTGGAGTCCAAGGCACATTTCACACTGCTGAACACACACAACGCTCCCCAATAGGGGAGGAGAAGAGCCACAACTACTTTTGCTCAGCTCACAAGAACAGAGCTCTCAAAGGAGCAGATTTTGGGATCCACCACTTCAAGCACAATCACTCAAACCTCTCCAAACTTCCCAACACCTCGATGGAGCAGAGCTGCAGCTCCAGACTGTTACTGCAAGAGCCCTGAACCCTCCCTTCACACCATACTCACAGCAGCCCCTACCAATTCCTTCTGACTTCACGTTGCCCATGAGGAACCAAGAAACTTCAGCTCTTTTGCACAAGAAGAACAGACAAAACATGACCCTTTGAACAGGTTGGCAATCTTGTCCCTGTTTGTTCTGAGCCAGAAACATTCTTAGTTTAAGCAAAGGACAGCTTCATAACTATCCCCACCCTCCAGAAGTATTGGTCCCATCATTTTGATATAATTGGTTGAATAATCTAAAGTTTCAAAAAAATATCCAAGAAAATATGCATGAAGTCACAACTATTTCAACAAAAGAAATTCAAAATTGGATGCTGCCTTTATAAGCTCCTTGCATGGGGTAGAAATGCTAGTGCATTAAACAAATCTGGTCTGGCAGTGCAATAAGCCTGAATAAGAAACAGTGTTAATTAAACCTGTTAAGGATCAGAATGAAAGTTGGAATCTCTCCAGCTCAAACCCAAAGCTGTGTTAACAGGTTATCTACTGTCTTTGCTGTGCCCTTGCCTAGATCAAATTATCTTTTAGCTTTTCTATTGAATGAAGAGAAGGGGTTTAGCTCTCTGAAGAAAAAAAGTGTAAGAAATACCTCTAAGCTGCAGATGATCTGGGAGAGGTAACCTATGACACAGAGCTCATTCCATATTGTTGCTCTGAACTTCTGAGGATTCAGAAAGGATTTTTCACCATTGGAAGCAAGTTAATAGAGCTGGAGATAAGTTTCAGGGATGTGATAAAGTTAATTCCCCTCCTGTCCACTCCTTGTCATATATCCCCAGACTTACCAGCAGCTGAGTCCAGGAGCTGGGGCAGGGGGGCACAGGGCATTGTGTGGCAGTGATCAGGAGTGGAGGAGCCACAGTGAGTGATTTGACAGCAATCACTGGCCAACAGGACACTCTGTCTATTCTGACAGACTGAGAAGCAATGGTGATTGGTTTTTTTCCTCACCACAATTGGAAAATATAAAATAAAATGAAATGAAAAGACTAAATCAAGCATGTTTATATGAACCCTGTTAAGGTGGCTTTTTGAAAGTTCATGCATTGTTTCATGCTTATGTCTACTGGCTTTCTCTTCTAAACTGAAAGGGAAGAAGGAAATATGTTGACTAAATGCTGTCATCCCGTGTTAATAAATAAAAAAATCATCATTCAAGTTAGATCCTCCTGACAAGCTCATGACTGATTTTTTTTTAAAAAACCCCTTTATTTCTAGAACATCAGTTTACTTGTGTCACTACTTCAATTTATATACAGCCATGTGTTTTATATGTTAAAAAGAGTGTAAAATTTGCATAGAAGACACCACTAAGTATTACATGCACTAAATAGAAATCCCTTCCCCATTGAGAACTTTATAACTAGGGTAATGAAATTTTTATCAGGTCGTAACTTAGAAGATTAGAAGACTGGTAGCACATTACTCTAAAAATCAAATCTGATTAATGTTTAATTGTAGCAATGTGCAGAGGTATTAATTAGGTGTACTTTCTATGACTCATAAATAGCTATTAGAACAAAAACAAGAATAATTTGAAGATTAGCATGAAGAGAATCGTATACTTGAGTGGTAAATTATAATTAAATTGAATGGACTTTGTGTAAAATAATAGAAATTTTCATCCAATATAATAATTTTGATGCATAATGCAGTTATAACAAATTTTCCAGCAATCAAGTCTGACACCTTTTCCTCAGGATATTTTTTTTTGCATAGAAGCCACAGGTGTGAATTAAAAAGTCATTGGTGCTTTCCAGTGAGAACAACAGGGGAAATTTTAAAACCCATTTCCCTCGTTTGGTTGGTACTGCATCACTGAAGCATCCATGCAAGCTCTGTTTAAAAGGGGGGACACAGGGAGAGCTCTTCATTTTCATATTCAAATAAGCATTGCAGCTAAACTTGAAACTCTGAACCCTTGCACTTTGTTTTTTTCTTTTAACAAGTAATCCTCAAAGTCACACAGGGGTTTTAAATCTTGTTTCAGAGATGCATTTCCCTAGAGAGACACTTTTCTGGTGCATTTGTTACTGAGATGGTGCCCAGGAATATTTTCACTGCTCATTCCCCTTCCTACAGTCTCGCAGAACCATTTTTCTCTCTATTATCTGTCCTGTAAGATATAGCTTACACTGCATCCCTTAAAATACCACTTCTACTAATAATAAATAAGCACCTACTGTTCATGATCTTGCAGAAAATGTTGAAAAAGTCACCATGAGGCACCAACATCCAAAGTATATTAAATTAATCCAAGAGTTCTGCTTTTTTATGCCAACATAGCAAACTTTGAGCATCTGCTTTTGCCATGAGCTACGTTTCCTAAGTGTATTTTAACTAAATAATTGAAATTGGAATTAGCTTCTATTATACAGGTCTGGAATAGTACCAGAATGTAGAACAAATACATAATCTTGTGCCTAATGAAGAAAAAAAAGGGCAAAAGAATATGAAACAACTCATCCTATGTCTCTTCATTGTAAATTTTATCTTGTGATTACATTTCTGTCACTATTTTAAAACCCTAAATTCATAATCAAAGAGAAGGTAATCAAGTGGTTAAGATTTAAAATTTTCATTCAAAAAAAGCAAACAGGGCAGTGATGTAACACCAAAGAAACTTCTTTCAATTTTTATTTTTACTTAATTTTAAGATTAGTAACTAAAATCAATGAGCTGCATGTTGGCCAGGTGATCCCCTAGATTACCTCTCTACAACCATTTTTTTTTCTGTTGCCATGCATCAAAAAACTTTATCTGGCAGGTCTGCAATGCAAAGTTGAAAAGTTTACATTTCTTGAAGGCTCAAACTTCACAAGCTCTGCTTGACAGATTTCTACTATGCACTGAGTACCTGCTCCACTAGAAATATCTTGGAAGTGAGAAAAGAATGAAACAAATTATTTGGCACAGACTTCATCAAAAGAGTATTTTGACTTTTCAAGAAACATAATTATTACTGGCAGCCACACTTGCTTATTTTCTGTTATTCAGAGAATGTGAGGTGAGGAAAAAGTGACCAAAATGTTTTGCCTCAAGAGCAATGTGAGATTTCCGCATTCATATTTATGTGAAATACCCTCTTAATTGCATGATGACCAATAGAAACCCAACCCAATAACTTAGCTCTCTACTTAATTCTACAGCCTTGAAATACAGCAAGAATTCATTTTGAGCAGGGAACAGAATGGGGACTTGCAGCTGGCTTGTAAAAGGCTACCTATTTTTAAACCATTAAATTATCTTTTAAAAACATCTTTCATTCTAATGTATTAATTTTTGGTTATAATTACTGATTTTTTGTTTGAGTTTTATAACAAGAGATTGATACAGAGAATTATGTTGACCGTGTTAATAAATGAAGCAACTAGGAGAGAGAATTCAGGTTCCTTTCAGCTACCTGAGAATCAGTAATAAAAATTTTTAAATTCCTTTCATAGCTAAAAAAATACCCACTACAACATGTAAGAGAATGTGTCACCTAATTTTTTCCATCGCTACACTGCTTGATCATCATGTCCCTGCTCCATATCTCCAGACACATGCAATTGTGCTGAAACGTGATAAATTCAGCAGTATTAATGGATTTAGAAAAGGTTTTGACCTTTGGAAATGTACGTTGAGTTCTAGGAATTGTGGATGTGCCATGTTTCATGTTAACAGCAGAAGCACCATGACATTTTTCCTTTAATCTGTCCCTAATGCTGGGCAACTCTTGCAGTGATCTACAAGTTTCTTGCCTCCTGCACTTCTAAGTTATTCTAGAAACAACAGTTAGGAATCTTTTCTGTTTATTTTAACAAAATGTAAAATATGCCTCCATCCTGAATTTTGATTAAAAACCTTTCAGGAAATTGTTGCTATATGGGTCCTGATTTTAGAAAAAGCAAGCAACAGCAATCACATTTGTAATGATCATAACAAAGACCATTTTACCATCAATATATAGAAGATGTGCTATCACTAAAATTGACCAGGAAACATTTTCTCTAATATATTTAATAAAAAAAGAAAATTTTCAAAACTCTCCTTCCTGATGCACAGCAAGAAAAATAAATCTTGTACATTTTTAAAATCAAAGAATGAAACAAAGATTTGGTTACCAAGGTGACTCAAAAGTTGCGTTCTGAAGCCACAGTGTGTGAGTCTGTATCAGGTTCCAGCCTGAACTAGGTGGGGAAAGAATTTGAATCCAGTTTTCTTCTAGTCCCACTGAAGCCAGCACTAGTAGGTTATCAGTGCCAAGCAGAATCCCTTTGCATCCTGCCTGGTACATTCTGTCACAATCCTGAAAATTTTCTGTGTTCTGGTTTCCATTGAGAAATGAAACTGGGAAAAATCTCATTTTTCCAGTTTACAGAGCACTATTACCTAGAAAGACCACTGGTCTTTCTCTTGCTGCAGCCAGCTCCTGGCAATGACTAGGAGCTCACAGACAGTAAATTTCTGACAATAAACCCTTGGTTTACCTCTGCAAGATTTAGGTTTGGTGGTTTTAACCTATCTCAGGTGGAAATAACAAGTTTGAAATCCCATTAAGTTTTTTTCCTAAAAGTGGTGTATGTGCTTAAGATAGGGATTAAAAACAACAAAAATAAAGAAATATGAACATCCCAACCAGGACATTTATAAAAAAGCCAACTGAATAGCAGCAGAAAAGCCTGTTAAATACCTAAAAATCAGCCCTAAGAGTCAAAGCCCTGCTATTACCCCCCAAATAGGACCAAGAGGAGAAACACTAGTTCTTCTCTTGATGCCATAACTTAGTATCACTCAGAAACCTTCAGGCCCACAAGGAAGCACAGCAGAGTGGGGTGCAGGGAAGGCTCCACCACCTTCTCCACCTCCTGAAGAGATTTCATGGTTACAACTCTGCTTTCTCTACACCCTTCAACCTATCACAGGTTAGTAACGTGCCTCTGATCAGGAGGTCTCTTGCAATCCGAACCTTAAAACACAATTACAAAATACTCCAAACCAGTAAGCTCTCTAAAGCTTTTCTGATGTAGAAATCAACCCTGGCTATACTTTCAAAAAAATACTAACAATGTTAGGAATGGTTGTGATAATCCTATCAGTAGTACATGTGTGGGAGAATATGATTCATGCAAAACCATTTCCCTGTCTTAATTCTTCATGTTACTGAACATTACAGAAAAAAAGGCAGCACAAAACTCTCAAATATTTTCAGCGAGGAAAGGGAGGACTGTAGGGAACCAATTAGGTTTGTCAGTAAACCAGAACTGCCTGTGACTGGTGCCTCTAAAGGTCAAAAGTAACAAATTCTATGTACCAGCATCCTGATATTACCCCTCTAGCAGGGGATACTGAAGATTAATATCATAATTAGAAATGCTAAACAATATCTCCATTACAAGACAGATAAAGTGATAAGCCTGACAGTCACAGCAACAAATTTATTCATTGTTTTTCTTCCAACTCAATGAAAGGACATACATTATCAGTCTGGACAACTTCTAATATTTTGGGGCAATGAAGCAAATCCACAACCTATCTTTGAAACTGCAGACATGCAAAATAAGCTGGTGAAGCTGCATGACACAGCTTGGGAGAGAAGGAGGTTAGACAGGGTAGCTAGAGGAAGCTCCAGAGGAAATCCCAGAATACAGTTGTCTGACAACAGCACACACAGAGAATCGAGATTTAGTCCCAGAAAACAATGCCAAAGAGACAAAATCCCTTCCATGCTTAAGGCATACTGAGCTTCTATAACATGAGCCTGAAGCTGTGACAACTCTTAATAGACAAAGGATTTTTTTAAAAATCAACATTCCACTGAAATCATTAGAAAGCTGCATCACAAACAGTCAGCGATGTTAGTAAACTAGAAAGTTTACATTAGAAATGAAAGAGGAAAGTTTAACTTCCATGACTTGTGTTTTTTATCTTTTAGATAAACTTCAGGCACTATTGTGACAATAAACCTTAGAAAAGGTTTCACAGAGCTGCACAGCTAAGAAGTCTTGCAATTAAATGACCAAATAGCTCAAAAAGCTGCAAAATAAATTCACCCCAATTGCACGTTTTCGCAATGTAACCAAATGTGTTTTGCTCAGCAATCCGTTTAGCCCATTGGGGTTATTTTGGATTTCCACCAGAATGGTTCAAATTACCTCACCACTCCCACACATCAACCAAAGCAAACACTGCTAACATTTGAGAGGTGGGCGAGGAGGCAAACTTAGTTACATCACCACCACCTTTCCCACAAGCTGACGAGGAGGCACATGCCAACAGTCAGTGAGGAACACACCAACAGGCCTCTGCAGGGCTGGAGAGCAATTCCCAGCCTTACAGATCCACGTTTCTTCCCCACATTTAGCAGCAAAGCTGTTCTCTAGTGTTAAACAAGAGGAGATGTTGGTATGGAAGAGGGAGAGCAGGTTCTAGCTGGTGCTGCTGCACAGTCTTGGAGTTCACTCCTGACACTGAGACCAATGGATATTAAAAGAAAATGCTCAGTAGCAGGAACTCACTCTCTCCCTTTTCTGGGTCTTCAGGAACGGCATCAGAGAACCTCACTGTGGTTACATCCAAGCATTCCTCTGAGATCATTCCTGGACCCAAGCCTCCCAGTTAAAAACTGCAGCATAAATGGCAGTGTGCAACCTGAGAAGAACCTGCTCTACCCACCCCTTGCTGGCAACAGTGAACACATCCTGGCTAACTTTAGCAGAAACACACAGCAGAAATCTCCATGGCATTCCCAATACCGATAGAAGCGAAGCCTGATCTCAAAAGCATAAATTAACAGGGCCTGCCTGCAGAGCCAGCTCCACTGCTACCCATCAAGCAGTTTGTGTTTTGGGGTTTTTTTACCAATACCCAAGAGCATTGTTGCAATTAAACCAGCGATTTCCTACCTTATGCTGACAGGCAACACAGATTAGCCATGGTCACGATTGTTAATAACCTGTATGTACTAAAAGGTGGCTTTCATGACCAGTGTCTTCTCTGTCTTCTCTTTTATAAACAAAACAGAGCCCATTCCTTCATTTTCTTCTTAGGGATTTAATAAACTAGAACATTCAATAAACTAAATTCATAAATTCATTAATTCAATAAACCTTTTAGTAGCTGCCTTCTCTCTCTACCTCCTTTTGAAAAGCCAAGTACTCAAAACTGGACATCCTTCTCCAGCTAAGATCCCAGCAGAACTGTGCAAACATCAAACTTTTCCTCCTCTGCCACCCCCTGTGTTGTCAGTGCGTCCCAGATTGATGTCTGTCTGTGTCTGCAGCAAATTGCAATCAGCTGTAACTTCCCAATCTTTTCTGTAGAACAACTTCTAGGCCACAATTATTCCTCATTTTATAGCTGTGCATTTGATTTTTCCATCTTAAGGTACAGGAATCGGCGCTTTCCTTTGTAGAAATTCATCTTCCTGATTTCAGATTATTTCTCCACTTTATCAAGCTCATTTTGAATTTTAATCAGTTCTCCACAGTGCTTGCAACCCCTGTCTCCCCTCCTCCCACACTAGCACAGCTTGGTGTCATCATGTACCACACTACAGCTGTGACAAGGAGACGTGCTGGTGGTTTTTTTGAGTTTGAATATGTAGTGAAAAGCAAGAGGAAAGAAAAGAAAATCAATGCTTTAAGAATGTCAGTTTAAATAGCCAGCAAAATATTCAAAGGGTAGATTAGGAATAAAACCCCAGAAATCTTAAATATCTTCCAAATGAGCATCTCTCAGCTGAGCACTAAGTTGTGACAAGTTTTTAGCTCGGGGGAAGACATTACCTAATAATTTAACCCTTGGCAGCACCTATATTTAAGTATATAACCCTATTAATAAAGAAATATAACCAAGGGAGGTTCTGTATTTATTTAGGGACAAGGCAATATGTGGTGGATAACATGAGTTTTGCAGCTCTTTTAGTCTTGTTCCCATTTTAATTATATTATTCTTATACATTTCCTGGAAAAGAATACCCAAATCATATAGCAATGGTTTCATTATCTCCTCTCTATTATCCACTGATATTTTAGAAGATATTAACAGCAAAGCCATCGTCTTTTAGCCTCAGAGTACATACTCAGGTGTTTTTCTAGGCAAGCAATTAGAAAACTGGAAAGTCTTACAAAATGTTCCTCTGTATTGTTCCATGGAGAGCCAATCTAGAAGCACCAAACAACTGCAGCCTCCCATGGCACTACTACAGCCAAGAGTTACTGCCCACTGTGCAAAGTGACTTCCAGATGTATACACAAAGTCTTGCAATTAAAAGAAAATAAAAACCCTCAGATGGGAAGTCACCTCCAAAAACCGGCATATCTGCTGTCCTACAAACAGTCCATGATTATGGGTATATGCTTCCTGCTGAAACCCAACTTTTTCCAGACCAAGGGTGGGAGATTTGACATTAAAACATGCTTTATATCAGCTTAATTAGGAATTTCACAGCACATTCACTAAAACGTCAAAACCCCCCTGTTTGCTTTGGAAACAAGCAATAAAAAAATTCCCCTGCCTTTTCCTGTTTGCTAAGTAGCAAATCAAAACACTACAGAAACCTGGGATATCAGGGAAGGCTCTCTGGGAAGGAAATAAACCAAAACCAACTTGTCAAATGGGGCTCCCTGCTGCTGCCTACCATGTGGTGCTCTAGTGAGCTGCATCTGTTCAGCTATTAAACATTGTGGTGAGTATGATACCGACAGCAGTGGCATTATCAAATATGCTGAGTGGTTATTAAAGCTCTCTAGAATAATCTTTCCACTTTTTATTTTGGTTGGTAGAAGTTACTCTAAAGTAGCTTCATATATGATAATGCTCTTTGTGCTTGTCCCTAAATGAGAAGGTACTGCTACATAATCCACTGACAGCCTTAAAAGTTCCATCTGCTGTGCCAGGGAAACGCTGAGTACTTTTGCTCCAGGAACTCTCCATTGTTCCCTGGAATTCACTGGGTCAGGGAAAAAAGCCCCATATGGGGAACCAGGACATTAATGGGGTTTCACAGCAGGCAGGAAGAATGGAGTCTGTCCCACTCGGTTTGTAGGCAGTAAATTGCAAGTCCATCAATGGGGAGGGCTGAACTAAAATAAGAGATTCTGGACTCAAAGTGGAGCCTGATGACATCTGCTGTAATACTTCATCCTCCTCCTTCAATCCAGAGGCCTGGGATGAAGAGGAGTACCTGACACAACGGTGGGATATCATAGGGAAGAATTCCCAGTCCTGTACAGGCAGCTTTCCTAGCCCACAAACAATGTGTAATGCTGCAGCAGCAAGTGTGATTTACATCTCCCTGAGGGAACAGCTGGACTTACATTTCACCCTTGACTGAGCATAGATCATCACCTAGAAATTCCAGCACGAGAAGTTAAAGCCACATTAGTAGCTTCATGCTGCTGCACTGAAGGCTTTGGGGTAATTTCACGGAGAACTGGCACAACTGAAGGGCTGTGTCTTTTCTTTGTTCCTCAGTATCTCTTATTCAACTTAAGCTAGGTAATTATCGAGAGCCAGGAAATGCATGAGTCAGTTGCTTCAGCTAATCCACCCTCTGAAGCATTAACATGTTTCAGTGTAAATGGGCTTTCACAAACAGCAAGATATTTAAGCCTCTCCAAGCACTTAACAGGGAAGCTCACCTGTTGTTAGTGGGATTGTTACATTAAACATAAGCCACCAGAACAGTGACAGTATCAGTTCATTAAATCTTTATCCTGTCTGTTATTGTTACAGGAATTCCTCTGAGTGGTATGATCTAAGGCCAAAAAAAAAACCAAAAAAACCTAACCAAAAAACCTTAACAGCAGCAGCAGCCCACTGTCAAGTCGGAAGAATCATTGCTGGATTCAAAGAGAAGGCAAATATTGTACATCTAAGGTTGCTGTTGGGAGAGAAAGCAATAGGCTGCTCAGTGATCCACCAGCAGTGGCGATGCACTGATGTCAGGGAGAGCAAGCACAGGTAAGAGCGACAGTGATTAAAGAGCATAGGCAAGCCAGTGAAAGGAAGATGAAGATACAGCTGGCAGCCAGGGGTTCAGAAAACACAAATATGTTCACTGCTCTGGCTCTGTTTCCTGTGTGCAAACCCTGGTGCAATGAGCTAGTGCCAGAGACTACAAAAGTTAAGTAATTTAATTGGATGAAGGTAGGAGCTAAGCCCTGTGTGTCCAGTTCTATCCTTCCCTACACCCATCCAGTGATTTTATTCCAGTTCCTCCTCACTGATACAGTGATGCAAGGAAACAGGGAGAAAGGCTCAAGACCATTAAACAATCTAGAAGATAAAAAGCAAAGTAGCATTAAATATGATGTTTTCAATTTGGTGATGACACTGAGGCTTCACAGAGCAAAACCTGAATTAAGTGGTCTAATTAACTAATTGTGAGTTACAATTAAGGTAGTATCTCACAAAACCAGAATAGTATTAAGACGAGCTTTTCTTATTTGCACAAAGTGATTAACTATATTAGCAATATTTACTTAAACAAATGACTGAAGGAAAGCAGCAGGCTCTGTAAAATTGTTTCTGCACCTCACCTTCCAACAGGAGCTTTGTGGCTTGATGCAGATCCTGCTGGTACTCACTCATATTTCTGCAGTATTTTCAAATAAATCGATAGTGGAAGCAATGGGATGAAAATTACTCGGGGTTAGGATCAGAATCTGCTCAGGTCACCAGCAGCACTTTTGCCCTCATCTTGTTCTGCATCAATAGACTAATCACTCTCACTGGTATTAAAAATAATATTGTTCACACCGCATGTCCACTGAAAAACAGCTGCACTGGTGCTTTGTGCTGCAGTGCACACTTCATCCTTATCCTCACTTAGAGCTCATAAATTTAAAAGACAGGGAGTTAATGGGCCAGATCTTCGATTCTGGTTTTTATTTGTAGGAAAAAACCCCTGATCTGTCCTGTGCAAACCTGGCCCTTTTTCAGTAGTCAACAGCAGTCTGAGAGTCACTGCCCCTTATTCAAGCTGCCATTAGGAGTTAAAAGCATAGTCTAGGATATGCTGAGTGTGATGCCATTGCTCCAGTCTGTCAATTTTTTCTTTTTCTTTTCCCAAACCACACACTGTCAGCCAAAAGTGCCTGAAACCTGTCTCGAGCCTGCAGTGTCACGGCTTCTGATACACCAGGTACACGTGCCTTCCACTTGGTGTTGAGCCAGGCATGCCCAGCAGGGAGGAGAGAGTACAAATCTTCTTGTGCTTCTCTAAAATTAGACAAGAACCAGGCAGGAATAAGCTTGGAAATATTATCAGGGCTGACTCTCCTACATGACCAGGTATAACAAATTGTATATGCTTATTATATATATATAAGCATAAAATATAGATCCTACAGTATCTATGTCTAAATATAATAAGCAGAATATTACCCCCATAGGATAAGTGGACAAAAGTAGCCTGCTCTTGGATTTCACTCTCAGTCATCCAGAGCTCTCACGCTCCAAATAATGATGATGATTTCCTGTGTTTCAGTTCCTTCTTCGTTTGGATGATCAGCCTGGTTGCAGTGAACACCTCAATGGCTCTGCTGCTTCAAATAGTCAAGTATCCTTTTAATCTTAATAAAGTTGCTAAAATGCCTGCTAAATTTTTCATCGGCGCTTTTTATAGGTGATAATGTTCTGGGAGAGTTGATCCCAAGTTATTAAAATATCTGAACCTTCATATACAAGGATGCTGGCTAGTAGCCAGTGACAGGAATTTTGAATTATAAGTATGTGATTAGATCGTGATGGATCTAAAATGTCAGTGAGAGGAGATAACATTAACTAGGAAAGGTGGGAGGCAAGACGGTCTATTTATCTGTACAGCATAAACTAACTCCTGTGTCCTCCTTCCTGAAACCAGAAATTTGTTATTTATGTGTGAAAAACCTTGACACCAAAAGATTACCTCCTAATTCTGGCCACATGCTTATTTGCTTTGTTGTTGATGCTTTTGTTTTTTTAATTGAGCGGAACTTATCAATGGTTCTCATCAAGAAGTTCTTCCATGTTGAGTGCACCATACAGACATCACCTGAGGTGACTCCCCTGTTCCTTCCTATGCCTCATTACATGGGAAAGAAAGGGCATGTAATCCCTGAGAGTCCTGGATGTTTGCCACCTGTTTTCAGTGGGATTCACTGGGACTGCTGAATTTGCACAACACACGATTTTGCGTTCGAGGACACTGCAGAAGAACAAGTTAGAGAACAAGGGAAAGAGTAGAGATAGAAATAATCCTTGAAAATATGACTGGATGTAATCCATAGAGTACTTCAGATCTTTAAAAGTGACAATGTAAAAAATTAGAGGAGCCTTATGAAGAGGTCATGAGCCTCTTCAAGTTTGTGCTAATTAAATATGCTTGGTCTTGTGCTTGCTTTTCCAGTGATGACCACTTGAATTCTTAAAAATGCAGAGTTTTTGTTATTAATATAACATGACCCAGGCTAAACCCCTTCTATTCCTAATCTTGGTGCTTTTTTAAGCTCAACAAGAAAATTAAGTTTCACGTTTACATTCTCTCCTCGTGACAGATCTAAGGTTCCATTTGTGCACAGTTGGCAACAGTAAACTCATAGGAAGACTTGCTATTAAATTCAGTACCAAAGTTCTGGATCTTAAGCAGTTCTGACAACAGAAGGATTCAATTTCCAGTGTAACTTTGAGATATGTGGGATCAGAAGGGAATTTAGAATCCACTACCTGATCTGTACGATAACTTCATTCAACGCCACAGCCACGTGCAATTGTTTCCATATTGCTTTCAGCTGATTCTGATATATGTGGGCACACCAGAAGACTTTTAAAGATCTACCCACCTTCAGCCAGGCTTTACACCTTTTCTAGAAGGAAACACTTGAGGAGGTTCATCATTGTTGAGGGCTGGAGCATTGTGCCACTGACACGGTATTTTAGCTGGGAAGTTGGGTCCTACTGGCTGTGCAGCTTTCTCTGGTCAAGGGGCTGGCAGGTGGTGACCCCCCTCCTTTTTTGGGGAAGGAAGCTTGTATTCTCCCAAAAGCACAAAAGGAGTAGGATGCATAAAGGAGTTGTTTGCCAGATAGAGGGAAGTGAGAATTCCTATTTTATCCCAATATAGAGGAAGAAAATAAAAGGAGCTGCCTCCCTCAAGCACATTTCCAGGCTGAGGAACCTGGCAATCAGCTGGAAGATCAGACCTACCACACTGGAATACTAGACCTCCCATAAAACAGCAGGATTTCTCCTTGCAGTGCTCCATGATTGCAGTCAGAGTCAAACTGCTTAATTACATCAGCTGTACAAATTCCATTCATATTTTTCATACAGTAAGGTATCAGTCTGTTCTGTGCCAGAATTAGCACATTTCCATAACCTTCCCTCAGCAATTTGGCCTCTTTATGACAAGAACAGACCACTGTTGCTCAATGTGTGATAACAGATTGTGCAGTGTATTCAAGATGAGGCATTAACAAATAGCTTATATAATAAAAGCCCTTTTCAGAGCTTTTTTTAGTCTTTGTCTCTCCTAATACAAAAGAATAACTTAACTGCATGGTTTCAAGGCATGACTTGACCATCTCAGTGATTCATTTATTTTCTTTCCTACAAAGTTAGATCTTTAACCTGATCAGTGAGGTAAATGATTGCTGCATTTAGCACAAATTCCCTAGATTAATTCATTGCTCCCATTCTAATTAACTTAATGTTTGTGTGCATTGAATTGCATTCTCACCTGCCTATCTAGTCCTATAAATGAGCCTTCTTTGATTGCACTGCCTTTTTTTTTTATTCAAACCCATAAGCAAGTCTGGAAATCCTTCTTCCATAGTCATTTTTTTTCAGTTTAAAGGTAAACATATAGTCTGGTTGTTGAGTTTTTTGTTCTCCAAAGAAACCAATCACTGTCCATAATAAGTTAAACTTCCTATAGCATTTTACATTCACATATATAAGTGAAAAAAGAAATCACAAATAAATATCCCATTTATAAGGATAATAAATATCAAATAATAACAGAGTTCTGGATTAGATAACATCAGCCTTGTGACATTATCTTGTGCTTCAAGGTAGCAGAATATTAAAAATCTCAACTCTGATAAACATAATGGTCTAAAGCCTTTCCAGCTCTCCAAAGTGATCCCTGATGCCCACTTCACTGGTGATGGTGATGACCTGGTTTTCAGAGGTGCTGACTACATGCAGCTTCCATTGACTTTAGCCACTGTTGTGCATGTTCAGCACTTCTAAAATATCAGATTTCCAAAAACTAGGTCTGCCTTTTTTTTTTTTTTTTTTAATCTCTTCCTGGATGTGAATAATTCAATTTTAAACTCATTACTGTTTCATGAATATACAAGCCACCACTGGCCTTCTCAACGCTTTGCTTTCCATAGGTATGCATATAATAATAAGGAATTCTAGATTTGAATTATGATTATTAGAAGAAATAATATTCTAGAAAAATATTTTTTAAATCTTGTTAAACTCTTCCTGGGAAAATTAATTAGCTCCAATACACCACTAAAATCAAAGATATTTTATCATCAATCTCACTGAAAGTACATCCAGCTCTCTCGGAATTGATCCAAATACAAGCAAGTAAATAAAAATCAATTGACTTTCCATTAGACATTAAGCCCAAGACATGCAAAGTATTCAAAAGAGAATAACAAATGTATTTATCATAAAATATTGCAGTCCTTTCCCTGGTATACTCAAACACAGAATTCTGATCCTCACTTGAGTTTTTCTCCTTCTGTTCACTCGGGGGAAGGTCATTATACTTGCATAAGTTAAAACTATCCATATTTTATGGATATGTACAACAAAGTCTAACAGAGTCAGCTATTAAAAGCCTGGTGTAGCGGAGTACTGCATATGTATAACTAAGAGACAGAGGAAGGGAAGTAGGAAATAATACTCATTTTATGCTTTCTGCAAGTTTTAAAAAAAAAGCAAATTAAAAAAATGCCATTTCCACAATATATATTTTAATATATACAGTATGGAAATATTTGGGACAAAGAGCACAAACTGAGTTTACTCATGCTCCAAAACCCTATTTTCTGTAAGACGTACAATCTTTCCTCTCCCATGACTGTTTGCCTCAGTCATTAATTGTAACTCTGAAGGCCTCACAAACACATCTTCGAAGTCTAAGGACAATATTGATTAATCCATCATGCCAGTAATGCTACATCTTCACAGTATTTCAGGTTAATTGTGTTGTGCCTTGCACATATTGATACCATCTGTTTTAACCATACCCTACTTTTTCAGATAATGTGTTAGCAGATCTCTTGAAGTAGTTTTCCACGCCTTATCATCACAGTGTAAATCTTACTGGTTAGAGTTTCCCCTAAAATATTGTTTCCTACTGACATGAAATAGAATGAAACAAAAATATCTACTACAATCTGAGTTTTATTTCTTTTTATTTTTATATTTTTTCTATATTCCTAAGTATAGACAGACTGTCACTGTTCTTTCACTGGAATCATAGCACATGAGGGTTAGGGCAACATTCAAAACATTGCCACATCTGCCTTATTCCTTACTTTAGACCTCTGAATGTTTCCTATCAGAGTGATCATCACCACTTCAAATAATTCAGCAGGTCCATACCTGTAAATGAGATCAATTAGTACATTCTCACCCTGCTTGAATTAGAAGTGACCAGCTCAGCTTAAGTATCTCGTGTGCCCTAGGCTGGGTGTCTTCTCTGGAATGCCAAAGCCTTATACTTTTGAATGCTCTGCTGGCCTTATGCTCCATACAAAGTTCTTGTTCTCAACTTCAAAACCAGCTATCACCATAAAAACAGCTGCTTTGTGCTCTGCAAGTACTTTGATTTTCAAACAAATGATAAAGACAAAGACACAGAAACTGCTGATTCTTTTTATCAGGCATAAAAAATGTAACATTTTGTTATAAAGGCTTTCATTTTAACAATGAAAGATGAAAACATGGTATAATTTACATATTTTTTATAATAGTTGGAGTGTGTTGATGGAAGTATGTCCTTTTCAAACAGAGAAAATAGCCCTTGTGCAACACAGGAGAATTACAGTTTCCTATACTACCAGCATTGACAGAAAGAGCAATTTAACAAGACTTCTCAGCCCTTCAAGGTGATATTTTGGTCTAACTGCACATTGTTCCTCACCATAGGACAGCTAAAAATTTGAGGTAGCAACAGCACAGTTGTGGAAGACAATGACATTCATATATTTGTACACTTTGCTTTCTAATGACATGGGATCACAGGGTGGGAAGAGAAGAAGAGTGGAGGCAGGAACAGGAATCACTGACAGAATTACCTAAGGGCACTAGAAGTCTGACAAAAGGTTAAGGACAGGAGTGCACATGGTGATTAATTGAACACTGCATGAAAAGCTGCTGTCTTTTTCCATGTGACATGGAGATGGATGTGGACCATGTCATGAAAAGAAGAAAAAAAGTAAGCTTGCAGTAATTATCAGAGCTATCTGTCCTTCATTTATCTATCAACAGGAGAGAAAGTGGCAGTAGACTTTTAGGTATCATATTTATTTCCTTTTGAACTAGATCTCCCAGCAGAGACAGCACAGGAGACCACTTCCATATGAGAAGTCAAGTGGTTGAAATGAAAACTAATTGCTGCAGCTCTGGATGACTAAGACATTTAAAATCTCTTTCCCGAAGTACTGTGTTGCATACGTATCATGCACACAAACAGTCCTTTATATTTATTCTGCTACAGTACAGGTGGAGTTTTATAATAACATATCTTGGAATTTAAAATATTTGCACTGGAACTGTTAAGTGTCTGGTAGCAATGCAGACCACGCATTTTTAAAAATGTTTCCCATAACAATGGTTATTTGGAGAGGTTAAATGATTACTTTAACTAAACCTGTTCCTAACCTAACACCAAAGCTGTGATTCAGATGATCAAGCAGCAATTTTTAAAATCAGAATTTGTTACAAGCTTGATTTCATTACTAGGTTTACATTGTCTTTAAGTAAACAGAATAATAAAGAGGGCAAGCACACACTAAAGTACCATAATCTGACTTGTAATTCCCTCTTCCATTTCTAGAATGAAGAAGGTTAAGAGCAAGGTAACTCAAAGCTCTCAAGTACCCTCCCCAACATGCTAGTGAGGGCTATAATCTAAATTTTCATAAAGCAATAGTTCCAGTGCAACTCTTTTTGCCACCACAAGCAGGTGAGTTATCCATGCACAGTGCATCTCAAGGTACACAGGCACTTTTTGCTCATGCATATTCATGGCACAAACAGGTGAGTGGGTACATGCAAAAGAACATGCAGAATTAAACACTTCCCTCCTTCTATTTTTATCTCCTTCCATTATCCATAGCATGCTTCTGTTTGTTTAGTAGATAAGACACTCCTAGTGGCATCTCAACATTGGTGAGAAAGGAAGTTTTGAATGACAAACCCCTGCTACAGTTTTAGTTAGAGTAGCTGCCAATATGGAGACATTTAGATTCAATTAACTATTTTTCAAATACAACACATATGTGACCTCCTTGTTTTTATGTTCTCTTCATTTTTATAACTGTGATATCTCCACAATATCTTTCTGAATAAAATGGATGCTAGGTGAAATTCTCAGAAGTCTCTGCTGCTCAACTGACTTTAATGAGATATATGGTCTTAAGTGTCACAAGTTCTTTTGAAAATACTGCCTTTCAACTTCCCTTTGAATACTATCCTTATTTGAATTAGATTCCAGGAAATTATATCCCAGTGGTTTTCCAAGCTTTATCTATCACTGACAACCCTTATAGAAATCCTTGCCAAATGTCTTAGGATTCCAGGTCAATCCCTCCGTGTTTCCACTCTAGAGACAGACTACACTGAAGCTGCTCTCAGAAGGTCAAACCTCATTCCAGTGAAATTTCACACAGTTACCATTTTGCTCTGAAGCAGAGCAGGCTTCAGGGAGATGCCCAAAGTCCCTTGCAAAGGCAGCAGGGGGAGGCCAATATCACCTCACAGTGCAGGATAATAAAAGGCTGTGCTGCTTCACAGAAATTTCAAAGAATGACTAAAGTATAATTTATCATTTTCCCCATCCCTATTAAGCTGGTATTATTTCTGACCATTGAAAACTCTCAATTATTATTATATTTTACCATCTTTTGCTACAGCATGGGTATAAGAAGGTTATTTGAGAAAGGAAAAAAAATCAAAAACCACAAACATTTTTGAGCAAGCAATAATTTTTGATCTCTAATTTAACATTAATGAATATAATGTCTGCTTTAAAATAGAAATATCATGGCTAGATGGAAGAGCAAATAAATATTATAGTTTTGCTAGACTTCAGGTATAGTAAAATTGCAAGGAAAACATTCCTTTGTAAGCTAATGAACAAGAAAAAAGTGTAAGACGAAAGTAACTCTGTTGACCACAGAAGGTGGATTTGCTCTGAGATGGCAAATAAAGACGTAAATTATAACAAGGCACCTCGTGTTTGCAGAGCAAATATTTAAATTCTATCTAGCAACACAATACTTGCCTCGAAATACGCAGGCTCTGTTTTTCTGGCACCTGGGAAAAGTTGCTTGGTTCACATTTTTAAACTAAGATTACACAATAACAACCAACTATTTTGTCCATGCAATTCAATGTAAGATAAGGGTGTAGACAACCTCTGAATTTTATTAAAGGTTTTCTTTGTTTACTTACTCAAGCCAGTAAATAAATAAAAAAATCATCTTTGTGCACAATGGAAGAGAGCCTTGGCAGGAAAAAAAAAAGGAGTCTGGGAAGACTGAATACCATAATCCTATCTAATTTTGAAAATGATCACTGCTGAATGTTTTCTGAGGGTAAAAGTGTAATTGGTTATAGATCAATAAGTAATTTCATTCCAAAGGAACTCAACTGTTCCTGAAAGTAGAGACATTCTCAAATAAAAATCAAACTAACACATTAACAAAGTTCAGACTAATCTAAACAACAAAATTTTATACTGCTCTAGTTATGTTTTTCTCAATTGATCATTTATTTATGACGCCATAAAACTCCATATGCTTTCAATTTTGATTGCTAGTTCCTTGCTTTAAGGCAGCTGAAATTACTTTTTAAGACTTCCTTGCCTGACAGCCTTTATTTCTGCCTAAGATTTACCATCACAAAAGAATGGTGAAATCAGAGGACAAATTCTAGTATTAACAATAAGCACAGTCAGCTGTGATACACTGCAATTCCACCACTAGATTCCAGATTAAATCCCTCAGGATAAACATACCTTCCTCCGACACTGCTAAATTCTGTTCCATGTAATTACACTGCAACAAACTGCTCTATCTGTACAGGTATCCCAGTATGATTTTTAATTGAAAAGCCATGAAAAGTAGCACTGTAGCATTTTGAGTATGTCTGAGACCCTGTACAACATCATTCACAATAAACCAGTATCATTTAGCTCACTATTGACCCCAAAAGGTTCATTAACTGCTACATCTACATTCAGACGAAATAAATTTAAACCCCACAAACTCAAGAACGACCAAGGCAAGAGGAAAATCTCTCAGATTTGGTGCTGATACTTACGATATGCAGCTCTAAATAATCTCCAAGGCCAGTAGAACTGTCCACCCGCACCAGCACAGCCTCCTTCTGCACAGTGCTAAACCCTATGGCCAGCCTGTCCGCTCGAGTGCTCGGCCGGTCGTTGGGGGGCCACGTGTAAGTGATCTGTCCACCACCTTTGCTAAAGATATACGTTGTCCCCGCTGTTAAAAAAAGGAAAGAAAAAAAGAAAGAAATATAATCAGCCCACTCGCACCGGTGCAAACGCACATGGAAATCATATGCCCTACAAAAATCAGGTTCTCATGCAGTAAATGGATTCACAGGCTGTATTTCAATGTGAAGAGGTCTTTATCTCTAAAAATTATGCAGCATGTGAAATATTAGTGGGTTTTATATTGTGCAATCAGCACTGAATATAACTTAATTGCAAAGGAAATGACTTGAAATACCAGAACTCTGATTCAGAAATGCATATCTGTTTGGAAGAGCTCTTGAGCTCACGCTCAATGAACGTATTTCTGTGATGTGTAGAACAGGGATTAGTTAAACCAAATACTTTCCTCAACTGGACCTATGTGGAGAAATCAAGTAACTCCAGTTGCCTCATCACTGACAAAAAGAAAACGCAGCTACTTATTTACACCATGACAATGATACATGATGGTGGCTAGCAGAGCAAGATGTTAACAAATACATTCAGATAAGACTTTTACAGATCTGAGCTTTATCATCTTGTGGCAGATGGGGATAACAAGTGGAAACATACTTGTCATGTCAGGACAAAGAGATTAGTCTACCATCTGAGTAAGCAATGGCTTATTTGCATAATGCTCAATGTACATCTTTTAAAAGTGGAAATCTTTACACATTATATCCAGGGTGCACTTACAAAATCTATAATCTGTTTGAAACAAGTGTTGTAATCCAAAACCACTTAGCACTCAGGTGCTTAACTTCATCACTGGCATATTTCCTCAGAACTAAAATAGCAGCACATCCGGACATTTCCATTTAAAACTTGTATCTTAACAACAGCAACAGCACAGAACAGGAAAATTGTGCATGCATTTGATCTTTCATTGGAAAAGTCACTACAAACTGTCTACTCCTTTTCCATGAGGATGGGTCAAAGCTTAGAGAGATAGGTTAATGTATTGTAAATACAGAAGTCTAGTTTTACTATCTGTCCTAAACCACCTCAAAGTGTGTCTGCTCTCCATTTTATTTCATTTTTTTCTGTTTTTATTACATTTTATCAATTTTATTAAATAGCTAATGATAGGACAAGTGGGAATATTTTTAAAGTAAAAGAGAAAAGATTTAGATTTGATACCAAGAAAAAAATTCTTTACTCAGAAGGTAATGAGGCACTAGAACAGGTTGTCAAGAGAAGTTGTGGAGACCCCATCCCTGGAAGGCCAGGTTGGGAGGGGCCTTGTGCAACCTGATCTAGTAAATAACATCCTTGCCCATGGCAGAGGGGTGGAACTAGGTAATCTTTAATGTCCCTTCCAAGCCAAACCATTCCATGATTCTATGAAAAATAATTCAGTTTATTTCACCCAATGTTCTCACTCCATACTTTCCAAGTCCATGTATGGAGGCAGTGCATAACAACATAATTGTAATTTTCTTACTTTCTTTCAAGGTCAACCAAAAAAATGCTGTTAGCATATAAAGAGAACTAAAATCCCCTGAACATGCAGACTCTTAAAGGCAAAGCCAAGAAGAACTGTACAGTTACACAACTTGTTCAAGTCCCAGATGTCCCAAAATCTTTACTGCTGAGCAAGATTGCTTTGTGTTACTCTTTTTGAAAAGATCCCATATATTTATTTCTAACATCATTTTTTCTTTATGGAATTACATGCCTATTAATTAGGGCTTTTTTCCAGTGCCATCAATCTGTAACAATTTATGCACCATGCATACCACTAAAAGCACTTTAAATCTCATTTTGTATTAAAACACTTGTACATTGGTTTCACTGTGCTTCAAATGGATCTGCTGGTTGCTCTCTTGATGCTAAAATAACAACCAGCACGTGTTTCAGGAGAGTTTATCAACTTCTTCAGCAAAGACAAAGATAATAGCCAGTCTGTTATTTAAGATTTCAGTTACACTTTAAGTGAAATCAGGTTTTATCTTTATTATAGAGAGTTTTGCAAGAGTAGGGAAGATTGGTGCTGTGCCAGGGATTGGTAATGGACATGGGCAAAAGGTGTCTGGTTTAGGAATGTGTGTGACAAAATCATCCTCATGCTCTCCCACCCTTGCTTTCCTCCTAGGCAGCGGTCTGAAATGCACAATAATCTGCAGTGTGTCATTAATCTCCAGTTACAATACAGCCCAAAACAAAGACACATTAGACAGGTAATGTCACTGCTGATGACCCCCAAGTTCTCTTTGCTGCTACCATTGACTTCAGATCTCCAACTGATGAGTTGGGACCTTCATGGAGTTTGTGTCACTGTGGTGTCTGGAGTGAAAGGATTTGTTCTGTGTTGATGAAAAACAGAGGGCTTGATCCAAAGCTCATTAAAATCAGTGACAGCCTTTCTGTTGACTTCATAAAACATTGTGTCAGGTCATGAATGAGGTTCTTATAAGTAACAAAAATGAGAAGGTTAAGAAAAAACAACTCCTTACACCTCAGTGTCACAGATGGAGCTGTTAGAATTGTCCCTAAGATTTAAGTGGCAGTGCATAATTCTCCTCTTCTTGGTTATAACAGATGTGTTTATCCAATACAGAAGACAAAGAAAAAAAGCCTGCCAAGCATGGTGGAGTCATACTGAATACAATAACCCAGAAGTAAGTCTTCAGATCTGAACAATGGGAGGCTCTGCTCTTCTTATTCAGAGTGAACCTTTGCTGCAGTTTTTTGTTAAGTACTGCCCTTCAAATCAACCAGGGAAGAGCCATTCATTCCACACTGCTGCTGCATTGAAGGCAAGGTCAATGTCAGTGGAGCCGGATAAATCTAGCTGTAAATCTTAAACTACACAGAATAAACATCAAAGTCAAAAAAAGTATCCCTTATCCACGAGAACATGTGGCTTATGGGTTTTTATGAGAAAACTTTCCTTCCTTTATAACTGTCCATTTTGTAGCTCTTCGAAGTAACTGTGTGTCTGGTGAAAGACTAATTAATCTATGCTGATGAATACAGATCTGCCTCCATCTGAGCTGTACAGGGAGTCACGTTCTTCAAATTTCCTGTATTAATTATGAAAAAAATGGGTCGGAAGCCATCTGAGAATAGATCCTCTGGTGTTTATATTTCAAGAAAGACAAATATAATAATGTAAAATTTATTACTCTGGGATTGATCTCAGCTTATAGCCCGACCTCCCATTAACTATTAAAAGCTAGAAACTGAGCGGTTGTTGGAAAGAACCCTCCTTACTATCAGTTTTGGATATGGTAAAAAACAATGGAGGAAGCCTAATTCACTTGCTTCATAAAGGCTTTTATGCTCTCTGACAAACCTCATAATGTCTCTGCCTCTCTTTCAGGACATTGTCACGAAACCCCAGCCATCTCCCTTAGCTTGTGGCACTGTGTTGTTTGGGATTTATCATCTCCAGAGAATTGAAAGCAGGGGGATTGTAATGTCAAGAATAGCAATGCCATCAGCACAGTACTTGTTAGCAGGCAACTCTGTAACATGCCAGTTATATCTCTCAGCCACAGAATTCACTGCATAATTCTTTATGCTTCCATGCATCCACACAATGTTTAGGAAAAATGTCCGCACAGCTCTTTGAAATTCTTACCCATGGAAGCACGGTTCCCATTGTAACAAAACGCCAGTGGTCAAGATACACTAATGTTTTTTAATGGCCTGGATCTCTGAAGCCCTACTTGTTTGCAAAATTCATCTTGATGAAATAGTGCATTCATTTCAGCACAGTCTGGCAGCAACTCAAGGACATCTGCTTACCTCTA
Organism: Pycnonotus jocosus; assembly: GCA_013400435.1. Classification (NCBI taxonomy): domain Eukaryota; kingdom Metazoa; phylum Chordata; class Aves; order Passeriformes; family Pycnonotidae; genus Pycnonotus; species Pycnonotus jocosus. Next base: position 159,712 of record VWYP01004439.1, read on the forward strand.
CAGTATTAAGCAGATAAATATTTTGTTTATAACCCATTCACTGTATTTATTATTGTTTATGACTGCAAAGCTTTTCAATATTTATTGCTCTGAAGTCACATTTAGCTTAATAGTTTGCTCAAATCAACAGCTTTCTGCCTTCCTCATGTTCATTCTGATTTTGAATTTAAGGTATATTGCACTGAAGGGTAATGTACATAATTCCATTTATTCCATATAATGTAGGTAGCATAATGTTTATTTTCAACATTCACATAAGGTTTCAGGTTCTGAAGTGAGTGCAATGGTTTGATTGAGCTCTGGACCCTCACAAACTCCATCACACTTTCTGACTGAAAAACTGAAGAACGAAGTCTGTAAAGTTCAGTAATGAAAACTATAAGCTTTACTTTCATTAATAGAAAAGCATTTTTAAACTATTATTAAAAATATGAAGAGTAACGACTGCAAGTAACAAGAAATTACCCAATAATGTAATTTTCTTCTTTCTGTTTCTTATCAGTACTTCATTCTGGGCTACAATATGAACCCTCTTATTCCCATCTGTAAGTAATTACTTGTGTTGATAAACCTGATGAATACAGTGAGACTATTTGTGCAGGCTACTATTAATTACCAAGAATGAAGACTTTACAATATGAAAACATATATATATACACACATGATTGTCCAAACATCTATATGAAGGCATTAATTATATTTGCTAAGTCTAGAGGAGCGTATAAATCTCCATTAATACTCCTTTTTTGCATATTCCTCTATGTATTTTCAGACTGCACAAGCTGAAATTGAGAAAAATACACAAAGTTTCTGTACATATATTTGTACAGATTTTCTAAAGTAAGTAAAGGAAGGAATGCTTCAAGGCAGAAACATGATATGCCAGGAGGAGAGACAGAAAGGTGGGGGCTCCAAAAGAATCCTCTTGGTGGATTAAAATACAATCCTTCTGTAATTCTTCTTCCTAGGCTTTGATATGTTATTAATTATTTACACAGAAGAGAGAATATATGCCACAGGGTTGAGGTGAGGAGGGTACGGCCATTAGGGTTAACCATGGGAAGGAGATGGAATGAGCTGCTGGAAGAAGTATTTCAAACTAAAGACCAGATTCAACTGAATGCTTCCTGAAGGCATTCTCTCTCCCACAGATCTGGGCAGGAGCCTGAATATGGATTGTGACTGCTCTCCTGCAACAGCAGCATCAGGCTATTTAATAGCAGAAGAGGTGTGTCGCATAGGGAAAGAGAAAATGTTCAAAGAGATTATTCCCTGTAGCTCTCCAAAGAGCTTGAGCCACAAGGGTAGAAATGGATGTCTTATTTTCTGACCAGATTATCTCCGATTTGTGGATAATAGGGGCTAGGAGAATATTTATGGTGTTCCTTTGACCAAGCTTGGCAAACCTTGATAAAGATTCAAAGTTTTCCTGGGAAGTGATTGCTACTCCATACTATTTCTAGTTAGGTCCTTGTACTCATCTGACTGCATGCCCAAACTCGGACTGTTACAGTCTTAACATTTGTCGCCTGTAAGGTCACAAACTGCACAACACAATTTCTTAGTAATCCCATTATTTCATTCATTGATCTTCCCTTCTTCCAGAGTAACTGTAAGAAAACTCACTGACCAAAGAAGCAGTGACAAAGATCATTGCTGGGTTTTGTTATTAATATTGTCATTAATGACAGCATCTCTCTTCAGGTAAAGATGCTGAGGAAAATAAAGCAGATAGAAAATGTCTATCAGCCTTCTGTCAGTCTTTTATGGAACCCACTTATCACTGTGCTACAGCTGAGCTCTAAAATTCAATGTTTCTGTAAAAGCTGCTGAAGCCACATCATTGCAACACCTCAACAAACTCAGTCAGCTGGACCAATAATTCCAAATCAACCAACAAAGCAGTATCTACTACTACTACTACTAATAATAATAATTCAAGCACAACTTTACATTGCATTATAGAACTCCTCCTCCCAAAGCACTTTATCAGAGCCTACAGGACTTTTCATCACCCTGCATCCAATTTTTCAGAGAGATCTATAAACCAGTGTTGTGTGTGGTTTATTATACTCAGTTATGCCTAAGAGATGTCTCCAGGTAAAGGTCTAAGTGATAATAGAACCAACACAACCCCAAGTCACGCTGAGCATCCTGCCCTTTCCAATGGCATTTGTTGAAGGTTCAGGGTAACACAGAAGCAAAGGTTCTTTTTCCTCAGACCACAGAAAAAAACTCTCAGAAAACCACTCCTTTCTCTACTTCTCCTTTCTTCCAGTCTATGGCATTGGTATTTGGACAGTTTATGTTTTACCTTCCATGCAATAATAAAGTGGGTAAAAAACCACTCCATTCCTGTTCCAAAAGTTTTTGCTATTTGAATTCCCCATTTGCTATCAAGCTCTATTAATAAATAGGCTCAGTAAGTGACAAGAAACTAAAATTTGTGAGGAACAATGGCTCAACAAACATGTATATCTAAAAAGAACAACCCTGACACAGCTTACCATCAGTATTCTAAGTCAGCATAATTCTTAGCATCATAAATGACATAGTTACTATTAAAGTTTCAAAGAATTTAAGGAATTTTCCAACTAGAGTGATTTTAACATTTTAAATCAAGTAGCATCTTACACCTCAAATGACACCATTGATTTAGATTAGATCACTTATCTGGAGTAAAGTACTACTCAGTTTGAGTAGGGACATTGAACTAAGAGCCTCCAATTGTTTTTAAAATGAATATAATTTTGAGAAGGACCTTAGCTAAGCAAGAGCTAGCTGAAAGGACTCCTAGGAGAATAGAAATTAAGAGTTCAATCTGTTGATGAACCAATCTATTCATCTGACTTATTATGAAAATGAGTTGATTAACTGAATGTCAATGGACTTTATAGTATTATGGCACTGATTCTGTAAAATTATATTTATTAGCTTTGAAAAGGAAAAAGTTCTGTGGTTTGCTGAGCTCATAAATACACTTACACAAAAAATTACTATTTATTTTATGAAAGGATACAGTCTAATATGAATCTGACACAGAGTGATAAAAGAAAACTATTGTTCTCCAGATTCTCTCAGTTTAAAAATTTTATAGGCTGCCTATTACCTATCACTTTTCCAGTATGAATGCTATTTAAAAATAATTTGAAATATTTCTGTATGAAATATAAGGTAAGTAATTCTCCATTAGGGCCTTGGACTTTTTTGCAATGTAGATGGATAGCAAATTATATATTTTGGAAATTAAAGACTGATTTAAATGTCATATTGCACTCAACATGAAACATTTTAATCCATTATAACTCTATTAAAGGTAACAAGGATTACAACATGTCTAATTCTTAAAGCTTGCCAAAAAGTCAGATGGAAATTAAAAGCCAAGCATCTCTAAATATGGGAAGGTTTTATTCCTCCTCCAACCTTGTCAACATATATTAAAGATAAATTTCTTGAACGCTGTGGAGAAGTGGGAATTGTGTGGTTGTGTAGTTGAGAAACACATATGAAAGACAATGAATTGAAAAGTATTTCTGAACAGATAACATGCAAAGACATTGTTAAGGAAACTTCCCTGTGTGACCATCCAGGAGCCACTCTGGAGCCACCCTCACACCACCTGAGCTGACACTGGAGACCTTTCCCAGCTACACCCCCACACTCACACAGGCACACCAAATCTCCTTACCAGCTCCACACTGGGCTTCCCATAGCAGAGTCCCAGACCTCCAGAGCCTTAAAACAGTTCACTCATGGTGCAGTAGCTAAACAGTAGAATAATGGAATAACAAAATAAAACAATAGCTCAGGCTGGTGCTTTCAAGGAAGGATCCTGAGCTTTTATAGCCTCACAGTCCAAGTGCACCAAACTCTATGTGGCTGGCTCCTGCTGTCCCTGAGTGTCCAGTCCCCTGGCTGGGCCACAGGTCCAAAAGGGCCCTAAACTGAGCCAAAACGGGCTCAGGGTTGTGTTCCTGCAGCTCACACTGCAGCTGCACACCGAGCTACCTGACTAAACACCATCATCACATTGAAATCAGTAGAGTCAAGTACTCTCAAAGACAATAGGACTATTGCAGTCTCCACACTCCCGACATCAGGAATTGTCAAGGCCTAAGCTTCAATTTAATCACAGCTGCAACCAGTTCCATTAAAATAAATTAACTGCACATGCACTGGTTTGCTTCTTATGGCTTATTAGTTGTTCCAAATCCAAAGTGAACACAGTGAAGGGGCTGGTTGGTTGAAGGGATTTGTAACAGGATGCAGGAACTAGGACATTAGCTTAAATACTAAGCAGGTTGATAGACACCAAATGTTGTCACCATCTGTCGGTACCCTATGTGAAATCACTCAGTGCTTCTAGTCCAGGGACTTTACAAACTAACAGATACCTGGCAAAAGCTAAAAATTCCCTAAGCCAAGTAACTTGAGCTGTTAGAGTTCCCAAGCTTGCTGACTCAGCTGGGAAGCCAGTAAATTAAAGACAGAAACTGTGACCTGAGCATCTCTCACAAAAGCAGCTCTGCACAGATAGGCCAGAAACCAGTAAAAGAAAAAAAAAAATTTCTCTGTATAGGTCCATCAAAAGACAATGTTCCTCTCAGAGAAATAATAATTACCTGTAAGTCATTATTTCATGCAAAATGTTAGTGCCTGAAGTTTTGTTTTTATTCAAGTACCTATGGCAGTATCCTGATTCTCAGAAGTGTTGTTGCATTTCTGGAAACCTTTAAAAATAAGCCCCCTGTTCATTAAATGAGGATAAAATAATTTGAAATAATTTGGCCTTAAGTCATTTAATGGTGTTAGAATGGACAGGAGCTTGGCTGCAAGTGCCTAGCATGCTTCTAGGCTAAAGTCTTTATTTCTTATTGGCTTTCTTACTAATACAATATTCCAGCTATCCAGTCTTGCATTAACTTAGTTATTTTTAAGTGACGTTTATATTATGTTCCTTGCTAAATTGTGCATCTCATAATTTAATCTTGAAAAATCCTTAGAGAGCTTTCAAAAGTAGCCAAAACTTCTCTCGGAAGAAAGGTACAGCATGCTGAAAATAAAAGCTAACTGCAAGCCTGCTAAGTCACTGAGAAATGATCCACACCCAGGCATGTCAGATGCTGGACTAAGAAAAGATGTTGCTGTTGCTTGCAGCAAAAAGATGGTACTGGCAACAACACAAATTACAGGGTTTGAGAGGGAGCCTCTGCTGGAAACAGATAATTGTATTATGGGCAATGTGCAATGAAGTTTAATCTTGCTTGTTTGCAAAGGTAGTGAAGAGTAGTAAGAACTGTGGCATACATGTTTTCCTACTAATTACTCAACTACTAATATTTAACAGACAAAAATATTCTTGTGGCAGCATTTCTGAATGTTTTTTAGTAGATAGACATGGACTATAGCTGAAGAAAAACAGAAAGAGCAGTTTCTTAGGGATGTTACATCCTGAAACGCAAAAATAGCAACCATTCTTTCTTGCAACAAAAATGAAACCAAATTAAATGCAAGAGATGAAATCTTTGGAAAAACACCAATCTTCCCTGAAGCACATGAATCCACCCCTGAAACAGCTGTTCAGAGACATCTCAGAAAGAGGTCTGGCGTGGGGAAGGACTGATGAGCAAGTTACAGAGAGTGAATGTGGCATTGTACCATCTCCCTAATTCCAAGCATGAACAAAACTCCAGGATATTTCATTTTATATAAGAACCAAGTTTTAAAGCCAAAGATAGTCTTCAGCATTACATGCACTCAAATCTCCAAAAAATATCAGGTAAAAGAGGAACATGATATAAAAGTATCTGCTTGGTTGTCTCAAAGAAGCCTGAAAATAAGAACCAGCAAGCAGCTACAAATGATACTTTATTTGGAGAGTTTCTGCAGTCATTATCCCAAGGATTGACTTTGGAACATCAGTGTTTACCTACATTATCAACTCTGTGCATGGAACAAACAGTGTTTAACAGGGGTACACAGACACAGCTGTATTTGTACTTGAATCTTTAAGGTTATTAGACCATTATAATAAGAGCTAACAGGGGCCAGCCAGGTTGGGCCAATTCACTTCCTTCCCATTTCTTTCTGTTCTACTACATAATGGATTTTCAATTGCGGCCTGGCACAGAAACACTACATGCTTTGTCATTATGATAATTGCTGTCATTCTTCTTTGCAAAGTCCTTATGGTGTTGTTTGTAAGCAACAATTCTCCGCCAGATTCAGAGGATAAAGAGCTGCAGAGAAAAATATGCATCTTAATGCTTTTCACTGGGTTACATAGTTAAGTAATCTGAGAGCATGGTTTAACCACTGGATTCCACAACAATGTTTGGAGAGAACTTGACAAAAGAGCTTTGGGCTCCAAATTGTTCAGTCATCTCACCAGACACTAACTCATGTTGGCTGTGACATTCCGTACGCCAGTGTTATCAGCTATAAATTAATTCACTCCTGTATGCAAGAAAGGTGAGCAGTTAATCACCCTCTGAAGACTAACCTAGACTAATTAGTGCAGTGATTTTGTGTAGGCCACTCTCTTCCGAGGATCTGGCTGGAGGAAACTATAATTGCTTTTAATAACCTGAAGATCAGTATTCAATAGTTTGAAAAGCCTTGCTTTAATACAGTGCTTTATAATAGCATACACAAAGATGTCAAGAATCCTTCAAAACTGTAGGTGATACCAACACATGTGGAAAATAATTCTGTCAAGAAACGTGCTCAGGAATAACTCATTTTTCAATAAGCATTCTTCTGAGTTTGCTCAAAAAACCCAATGTAAAGTAAAACAGAACATTTCCCAAGAAAAGAAGGAAAAAACAACATTTCAAATACACTACACACCAGTCCTGCAGAAAGAACTGCAGCACACTAATTTGGAAGTTTTGAGGACTCTTGCTCTACTGTATTTTCTTACAGCATTTCTGCAACATAAAACATATTTCTAGGTATGTTTCTACATATCACACAAATATTGATTCAATTGAAGACACACGAATATTAAGATCAGAATTGAATGCTATTCAACTCGAAATTTGTTAAGTTAAATTTTAAAAGGCATAAGAAGGCTCTCAGCCTATTCACATAATGAACATCAATCAGAAATTAACAATCATTATTTAAATCCAGAAGGTTTTGTTCATATCCTGTTTAGTTCTCAAAGGACATTACCTATTCACATGCTGGAGTCTCAGTAAGGAGGTTATTCAGTGAGAGGCTGGCTTTGTGAGGATATTGCCAGCATTTGTAATAACAATGCAACCTAAACGCTGCAATTAAATAACAGAGTAGTATTTTTGGAATACCCCGCTGTTCTAAAATGCATTGTGAATATTAACATATTTCAGTAAATTAGTTTGTGCTCATTATCATAAGCAATTACTTACTGTTTAGATGCTGCTGATATTAAATTGGCAAGCAATTTGCAAGAACTAATACATAGCATAAAAAACTTTTCAAAAGTCTATGAGTATGAAAAGACAAGTGTTTCGAGTAACACAGTCCCTTACGTACAGATGTCTGTCTCTCTCGAAAAATTCTGTGTCTCTCTCTTCCTATCAGTTATCTTTTTTCAGCAGCAAGTGGATAACTAACTACCTGAGGCTCTGCGATAAACTCTTTATGAAGTTTTGATTCTGTGGAGTAAACCATAAATACCTCAGGCCAAATGTGACAGTAACATCTCATTCACACCAGAAAAAGAAAGTGTTTTCATGCTCATTTTTGAAAATAATACTTTAGAAAATATATCAATGTGAAGTTCAATTCTTTACTCTCAAAGCTATTACTTTCCTGATACAACACTGTCAGATGGTGAGGGTAAATCAACACCTTTGTCCTCAAGATACAGCCAGGAACAGAACAAGGCATGGAGAACCTGTCCTGCTTTTAGCAATAACAACAACATAAGCCTGTTTCTCTTCAGTCCAAGAAAGCAGTAATCCCAAAGGAAATAACCTCTAAACTAAAACCTTAAGTTGGAAAGAACCAGGACTACTTTTCTGAAGGACATTAGAGAATGTGACAGACAGTCCCAGCCCGGTGTTCTGCTCAGCCACAGAAAATGCACAGATCAGGTAGCGTGAGCCAAACAACCCAAAGGGCTTTGTGGGGAGTCTATAACAAAGGGAACAATTAGCTTTGTTCCTTAGCTTGCATCTTGGCCCCAAAGTTTCAAATGAGAAGCACTGCATGTGTTTTGGCTCCCATGACACCACTGCTCAGGCTGCTCCACATGCAGAGATCATGCCAGAGCACAGCCAAGGATGGGGGCCAAAAGAGAGGGTGTGCAACAGCCACACTTTGGTGCACCTTGTGCCAAAGTCCAGTTGGCAAGGTGGTGATCAGTCCAAGGTTAAACTCAAAGACCTTAGAGCTCTTTTCCAACCTGAATGATTCTGTGAATAGGTTATCCCTTCCCCTGAGTCAGCCTACACAACCGAGCAGCAAAGATCTAGCAGCCAACGGTGCTATCAGCCCTAAAGGACCTCAAAGCTGTCCCTATAGGCACAGGATGGGCAACAGGCTGATCCTTGTGCTCCTGGTGAGCTGAAAGACCTCAGTATGCTCAAGTGGGATTTCAATCCCGTGTTTCAGAAATACACTTGCCAATCCTGATTTTGTAGGATTAAGCACCAATTGAAACCACACCCTCAGCTGCAAACTACTTGTATGGGTATTGTGCCTATCTGTTTATGCAAAATTGCCTTTAATACAACTATGAACCTTAATGGGGACCTTGGGAATCCAGCATAACGTAAACAAAACACAGAGGTTTAAGCAATTCCCAGAATACATTTTTAAAAGTATAACCTGTGATTTTAGGTCTCAATCTTTCAAGCTACATTTCAGTCTGGAACCAATTACTATAACCTTCTTATCTTGCAAAATACACAAGACTGTAATGGAAACACTAATACACCCTTAACTCCGGGAGCTCCATGGTCCCTGTCTGTTGTGCTCAACTTTGTACTCTGTTGTTAGAGATTATTGGGTTGAAAATATCTTTACTAAAAATGGGCATAACTTCAAAAAATAGTTTTGTCAGTTCTTAAATATATTTTAACTTATTCAAACCTGGAGCACTTTTAGCACCTTTCTTATCACTACCTTTAAAAAATACTAAATTATAAATTTCTAAATTATTACCTTTTAAAATCAAATCTTCCAATTAACTTTGTAAAACCACAGACTTGCAGCTAAAAATTATGTGTGCCTTGGTCTCTGAAACAAAGTAATGAGGTTCTCATCTGATTAGCAAACCCAATCTTTTGTACTTATTGACCTTGAATAGAAAGAAAAAAATCAGCAACTGTTTGTAATGAGAGTAGGGCTTCAGTCACTTTGTATTTCCCTTTTTATCAATCCTCCATTCCCTTTTTCTTCTAATCCCAATCTGCAAGAGTTCTGACAAATTGTTTGGGTTTTAACAGTGTTGTAGCCATCATGAGCAGCTCTCAGAGCCATGGGCCACGTCTCCAAACTATTTTCCCTCTTCTGCTTGGGGAAAAAAATACCTTACAGCTGACATTCAATATCAGTGTCCTCAAGCTACTAACCCCTTGTAGGCTAAAAGAGAAGGAAAGGAAGGATCAAATTATATTTTGATAAATAAAAGATGATGCATAATAGCATAGAAGGAAAAACAAATTTTTTTCACAAATCTCAAAAGAGCTATTTCTACATTTTCTGGAAAAATCAGACTCATCTACATTCGGGATCTTGGCTGTGACATTCAGACACAAAATTGTTAAACTAGAGCTATACTGAAAATGCAGGAACATTTCTTTAAACAGCAAATTCTATTAGTTCCAATTAAACCTCCTTAATATTTGTAGACCCAAACACGGCTTTTTCATACCTGTATTATACAGAATCTTAGCAGTGATTAAAAATGTCATGTTTAATGAACCAAGTTCCTCCCTAAAGCCTCATAATCTGATAATACCAAAAACTAAGGGAATTTGAACTTTTATTAGGAAAGAGTAGATTGCTAGAATTAGCAGCTGAAGTGAGATTTTGTACATGTGACCACAAAATATCCAAAAGTCACCTTGATGAACTCCTAATTTGTAAATTCAAATAACAAGGTGTTTTTGTGTTCCATAGCAGCTTTTCATCCTCTGTCAAAATTAAACTTGCATGTGAGCATTTCCCTACACAGATCAGGTGTGGGTTTAAGAGAAAGCTGGAGGTAGACACATGCAACAAATAAAGGAAAGATACAGAAAAAGTTTTGGATTAGAATTACACTGCATCCCTCTGAGAGTAACATCAACAGAATGAATCTGACACTTCCAAAAGAGTCACAAGAGGGCACAACCAAGGAAGAAAATGTTATCAAGTAATTAACGTTACCCTGTGAGCCTCTTTATGCTTGTGCAAATAAGCATCTCTAAAAGATGTTGCACCTAAAGAACAAGTCTTGCTCTAATTGTTGTGCTGGTGGTTGGAGAAGCCTGCTGCTGTTAGGTCAATCTGATAAACTTGTCAGAATTGTAAAGCACAGCCAAATCACATGCAAATCCCCTCTGAATGCATGTTAAACAAGCCTGGATCCCTCAAATACTAGATACTGTCATGCCTGTTCCCTAGGTCAGCAGTAGTGTCCAAGAGGCTTAGTGGTACACTGCTTCAGGAAGCTGATGCAGCTCAAATGATGCCTCTTCTTTCTCTGGAATAACCTGGACGGCCCTTTCTGAATGCTGTGGGCTTAAACTGTCAGTGCATTCTCCTGTCATCTGTGTCAGGGAACACTTAAATATTTCGTGGATGTTTCATCTGCTCAAGGGATTAAATTCATTGTATAAGACAAAACTGATAAAAAAAGAATGAAAGTCACAAAACTGCAGATAAACAGAATCCACGAGGCTCTCCAGTAATGCAAACATAGCTGATAGTCAGCTTCTACAAAACCTACCTAATTAGAGCTGTTATCAAAATGAAGGTCATGTTAAATAGTACTAAGCACACCCTGTACTTGTGCTGATATTCATGGTAATGTTCATCAAAGTAATTTCTGTCTTAAAAGAGATGATTATTTAGTACCATTATCAGTCCCAGCCTCAATACTGTGCTGTCACTAATATGCAGAGACCTTCAGAAAAAGATTTATTATCTCAAGTGCTGAATCAGTATGAGCTCTGTGTCTCAGACGAAATACAGATTCTGCATAGAAAAAACCCCATTCTGTTTGAGCAAGACACTGTCCCCTTAGTCTTCCCTTCAGTGGAGGTGGTGACCTGGATCCTTCATCAATAACTCAATTTATTAATTCTGGACAGCATATAGTAAACTGCTTTCTGTAGCAATTTGCACTGATGGAGGAGAGCTATTGAGGAACTTTCCCCTCCTTTAAAGAAGACACTTTAGCTGTCACATCCTGTATAACAATCAATGTTTCCCCTTGCTTCTTTCAGCTGTTTTCCAAGTTGGCAGTCTTAAGAAAGCATTTTCAAAAGAAATCAAACTGGTATGTTTTCCTTGTGCTCTTCTATGAGAGATTTTATAAGGGAATAAAGTGCCATTTCATCTGAAAAGATACTCTGAACTATTATATTTTGGGATTTTCTGCCTCAATGTGTTTCATTTATTTAGGTGCACTCAAGACAGATGGTAAAAGAGCAAGCAGCCTGACCTTTGGACAGCTGTCAAAAAGCCCAACTCTACAACTACAACAACCAGTGTGACCTTCTTCTCTATCTCCAGCAGCCAACAATCACACAAAAGGAAGGAGAGAAAAAAGCAGCCTGGTCTGTGTAGAAAACTGGACTAGGTCAGGTAACACAGCCTGTTCTCAAAGCACTTGTAAATGAGCACTTTGTGAACCCTCTCAGAGCATCTGGGACCTACCAGCTGAATTCTAGAACTGGTCCCTGTGATGCCCTGCCAGCAGCAGCAGCTGCCAGTTTTGCCAAAAGAGATTTATCCACATTTCTGTAGCTCTGTCTCTGTCACCTCAGACTGGATATCGCATATCATCTGTTTTTCTGAGGGCACCATAAACACCTTATTATTTATTCCTCCATAACCCATATCCAAATTTCACAGCTGCATGTGTACAGAGCTGGCAGGAAGGTTTTTGAGGGTATGGCTCCATGCACAGAGACCTGAGAGCCACCAGCCTTTACCCAACACACCACTAGAAACCAGGGAAACTTCTATCCAGCAGCACACTCACTACAGCAAATGGGCTGCATTATAGGCCAGAGTTTGCTTCCAATACATTTCCAAGGACAAGATCACCAAAAGCATATATTGCAGCAGTGCTGGGAAATAAAACACAAAGTGGACAGAAATGAAGAGGAAATGTATCCTGATCACTGTTAATTCACAATAGTTCTACACTCCAAGCAAAAGACAAGCAGCATATTCTCTTAGAAATAGAAAGAGCCACTGTATTTCCTGACTCCTTTCTATACTGCATCAAAAGTGGCTTGGTTTTATTAGGACAAATATACAGTGCAATATCCTATGCCATGCAATACGCTCCACAACTCAGAGGACATGTGGTTGATTTTATTGATTCAGTTTTCACACTACTGTAACCCCATTATTGCCAGCAGAGCAATTGGAAACTGCAAGCAGATTCCAGATTGATAGACTCTGATATTTCTAATTTTCTAAAGTATACAGCCAGCTTTATTTCTTTTCCTTGCCTTTTTTTTTTTTTTTAAATTTGGATTTTCCTTTCTAACAAACCCACTGCTGTGGCACACCTACTCAGTGGTACTCTAGTAAAAAAGGGACAGAATTTATTCCATTAGAGACATTTATTGGTATTATTAGGATTTTACAACATGATAGCATAATCTATCCTTTGCCTGAAGTAAACACTCTTAAAGGAAAGTCCACAGGGAGAGTAAAACTGAAGCATTTTTAAAAGTGGTGAATAATAACCAGATATATAGCTGGAGGGAAAAATAATGTTATAACAGGAAGACACAGCAAGTAGACCACACGACAAGCATGATACCAAGGAATCAAAATAGGACTGTAGCATATGCTTTGGAGCAATAAGAAGGGGAAAAGAAATCAAGGACAAACTGGCAGGAGGAAAATATGACTGTCACAATTAGGAGCTAGAGGAGAAAAGCAGGACAGAAAGGTAAAGATTTGAATGCTTGCACTGAAGTCAATACAGTGGGAAAGACATGCCAAAGATTTCCCAGCTGGTGTCTCCAGGCTCTGTTACAGCTCAGGAAGAGACTACCAGGGTTTCAAGCTACCACCCACATTGTAATGGTTGGAGGATACCTGCATTCTTATGGATCTTGTTGGAGATTCTTATGGATGTGTTGCAGGACACCTAGACTGTTAATCACCACACCGCTGCTATTCAAACAGGTCCAACTTTCCTGTAATCTTCTAGCTCTTTATTCTATGTTTTTTCCTACGTTTGTGCTGGTCTTGATGCTATCAGATTCTTGTCCACAGAAACACTAACTACACCTGGTACTTCTATAAAAATACTTGGTAATAATGCAGCCAGTCATTTACTGAGCTCAAAAGAAGAACTGTAGCATAAAGTGCACAATAATGCTGCCTATTTAGATTATCTGAGATAATAGTCTCATAAATTGTGACTATGTTTAAAGTGATCAACACTGACTCTTTCTTAATAGGCCTATTACAAGGTCAGCAATAGAGGATAAGGAAAAGAATAGTGTCTATAGGCTCTGCTTGTTTAGAAGTCAGGTTTCCCATTTAGTACTAAACCAAAAAAAGAAGAAAATAAGCCATGCTGTACATATACAATGTCTGGAGTATTAGCAAATACCATTTAAGAAATATTTTCATTATTAAGTTAATGTGACAAAGTGAATGCATTCAAGGCAGAAGTATTGATCCCAGAGACTGTTTCTTTTCTCACAAACGCCAAAGTAAATTAGGAATAATTCACCTGAAGAAAACTGAAGAGAAAAAAAACCCAAAGTGAAATAAGAGATCCTCTCCAGAGCTATAAAACTGGAAGCACCACTTGGAAGGGGTGGTATATTCTGTGCTACCTCCCGGCGTGGACAACAGGATGGAGCTGAGCTGAAGCTGCCCTCTTGGAGGGAAGGTGTGTAAACACATCTCCAAGGCTGTGCCTCCCTTTGTTGCGTTAGCTCTTTCCTAGAGAGCTAACTGGCAGTGGAAAGAATTCCTCCCTGGGATGCCTGGCTGCCTATAGCTAGCTCAAACACAATGCCTGAAGTTTAGACACTTGTTCTAGATGAGACGATTCACACTTCCTCAATAAATCCCAGAGCTGTTCACGCTGGTTAAAAGCAGGCAAGAGCACTGCCAACAAGTTCAGCTGCATGAGGAGGGTCTGATTTTCCCTGCTAACACAGGTACGAGAGGAGGAGTAGTTCAGAGGACAACAGGCAGCAAAGGAGAATTACCCAAATTATTGATGAAAATAATTATTGCAAGAACAACTTGTAATAAATAACTATTTAGGCTTTGTTAACTGATCAACAGATGGAGACAGGCACTAAGAACAGAGAGGCTGTGAAAGGAGACGTACAAAAGATTTTCTTTTCACCAGCCCTTAATTTGTACAGTGTGAGGCTTACCATTAATTTTGAAACTTTAAGAATTAGTTCTTTCAAAATGGTTTGTAAAATTCTGTAGCTGTAATTGATTTGCAAGCATTTTTCCTTTCAGTTCATACACAGGCAATAGACAGCACAGGGAGCATGGTGCTAATCAATCTCATCCTCAAGCCACATTAATCTTGGATTTGTATCAACCCAATTTTACCTAAGCTAAATCACTGCTTCAACAAAAACAAAACAAAACAGCCAAAAAAACCACACCAAAACCCAAACAAACAAGCAAACAAAACAAACAAAACAAAAAAAAAGAATATGAATATTTGACGAGGAGTAAGGTGGTACATGAGACTTTCTCCAAGACCTGGGGGATGTTCAGAATAAATGCACAGTAGGACAGAATAACAGGTAGAGAAAAAAAAACAAAAACACTTGCTGGTAAACAAATGGAAAACAACACAACAAAAATTTATTTTGGTAGTAAAAGTGAATTATCATATTTGCCCAACTTCAAAGGAGGTAGAATGTCTCTAGAGGCACATTTGCATTGAGCACAGTCCTATTAAAATTGATGACAATTATTATTTAAGGAAAATCAACCTCTGTGTTTCCTAAAGGGGAAAATGCCACATGATGACATGTGCATGAGAAAACAGAAGACAGCAGCCAACTCTAGGCATCAAAGTCAAGTGATCTGTGTAGGATCATAGACAGTCCAAAAAAAAAAAATTTCACTCTCCAGAGATTATCCTGAGCATCTGCAATTTTGAATATGTCCAGGAAATATGTAACGGGACTCCAAAGCCCTGAATTAGGTTTATGAATCAGAGTTCCAAAGTTAAGACTGTAAGTATTGTCAAGCTATTCATAGGGCCAGTCCCATGTTCCTAGATGGAAAAGTGTAATTTTCACGGCAAAACACAGGTGCTCTACTTTCATGATCTGTTTTATCCCTACTAGACTAGGAGATTATAAATTTCACCTAGTGCATTAGGAATTAAATACCCACCTGCATGCTAAGAAGGAATAGTAAAGTAATAATTTTTTTTTTTTGGTTAATGAATAGGGATGAAACATTTTCAGCAGCAGCAGTTAGCATCCAATTTAAGTACATCACTGAACTGTCTTGGTCTTTGCAGTTGAAAAAGAGAGACAAGAGAGGTGATGAATGACTGCAGATGAGTAGGTACATTAAGCCTACACACACTGTGCATCCTGAGCTGCTGCTGCTGTTTGCATTTACTAGAAACAGAAAAAAAAAAATCAAGAGAAGAGGGTCTGGGAGAAACAAAAAATGGGGCAAGTGCATTGTGAGAGAATGTGTATTACACCGAAACAGAATCAAAGAGAAATCCAGCACAGCCTGAGAACACAGCAGGAAGGGGGGATCTGAAGGCATCCCTTTATCACAGAATGTGAAGCAAAGTTAATTACTGTGAGTTTCAAGAGTAGAGAGAAAGAGTATTTCAAAGCCCAACAAGATACGTTGGACACTACCTGTGGGGCATTACAGGATTCATGTATTGACCAGAACATGAAGAATGAGGATTCTGCATTGCAAAACAAACAAAAACCAAAACCACCACGATTTAACATCTGATTAAATTAAGCAAGTGGAATACATGCTGGGGAATAGCTGGAAATTATGGAAAATAAAGAGGGAAAGAAGAATAAAAGTTGTTAGCTAGCAAGATGAAAGATCCATAGACAGACAGGTAGAGGGATAGACAGAAGTAAAAAAATAAAAACATCATAGAAACTGTATCTATGGCAACACTGAAATAGAAATTAGTAGACATTTTTCTGCATTTGAAGTCTGAAGGCTGGAAGAATATCAAGACACTTTGCCAGCTATTTTTCTGTGGTCTGCATTATAGAAAACATGTCAGGAGACAGAAAAGAGAATATCAATCAGGTCAGAAGAAGGGAAATAGAACATCCTACTTGCTTCCCTAATAAGCTTCAGTTTCTACTCCTTATTCTCTAAACCAGGGATGCATACATTTTTTCAATAAAATTCTTTTTTTCTAAGAGATAATGGTTGGATGTGGGGAATTCAATTTGATTAAAAGAATGTAGGTTTTATATGAGCAGTATCAATCTAATTTTTTAAAAAAAATTAATTAATAATCTAAAGAATATAAATGAATGGTTTCCTTGAGTGCCTTTTCTTTCAAAATGCACACCAGAACCAAACACTTTTATTTTCACACTGTCAAATTTGGTCCCTATATATACATTTTCAAAATTTGTTAGGTAAACGTATGTAATTACTGACATATTTTTTAATCTCTTATAAAATGCCACAATATTTTCCATTAGAATTTTGTTCCTCCAATGTACTGTGCAGCTCATGTTTCGGATTTTCTCTAACCTCTTATCATTCCTACTTAAAAAGGTAAGGCTTGACTTTTCATTGCTTTGTTCTTTGTTCAGTCATTTATACATGAGCAAGTGGGTGTGAAGTGCTGGCAGAGGTGTCAGGCTGTGTTGCGCTGCTTCTAACAACTACAGAAGGAGAAAGGCACAGGATACTTAACCTCACCACTTCTGTTTCAACAATTAGGCACTAGTATTCATTTATTAGCCTGTTTAGCCAAAGTCATAGACTTAGAAGCTGACTGCCAGACATATATGTTAATAGAAGGCCACTGTAATGGGATTTTTAATTGATCTATTGAAAAGAAAAAAAGGTGCAAATGGTTGGTGAACTGAGAATGAGGAAAAATATAATTCGAGACGAAAAAATAAATTCATGCCCTAAGCTTCAAAAGCTCTGAATTGTATCTTAAACATCAGTATTATTTGAATGTGTTTCTGAAATAAGTGCATTTCATAAAATGTCTGTTCAAATTCTAAAATGAAGTAATTCTTCACTTGGATAACATTATTCAAAGGAACAATCTGACAGAAGCAACTCAAAACTTCCCTGCCTGATGAAGTACATCTCATGCACATACTCCATGCATAAATTACATTTCTGGGTCCCTCAGAGGATCTCACATTGGATAAATCTGCTCTCCACTGTTCAAAGTGCCCTTCCCCACTTCAGCTCACAGACATGCTTCCAATGCAATATTGCTTCAGATTGTGCTGTCAGTCATGCTGATTTAAGAGCTCAGGACTCACAGTATTTCCAGTACATAATTTTTAAAGCTACAGACAGTACCCCTAAAAAGTGTCAAAAGATGTTGCATCGCTACAGAAAAAGTGCTAAGCCTGTATTCTGAGAAACTCTTGCAACCACATTAATGCTGTAATTCCAAATGCTAATGCTTCAAATTTCTCTGTTATTTTAACTGAAGAACATCTTTAAAAATTGCCTATAAATGATAAATTCTGCAATAAAGGTCTCTAGGAATTCATGAGTATAAACTAAAAGCCAGTGGAAACAGGACATGGGAAAGGAAATTGTGGATACAAGGACAGTGACGATAAAATCCATAACTCTTTGAATCTAGGTAATGGAATAAGAAATAAAGATTTTATAAACAATAATCTGTATGAAATTCTGAGCATGTGGAGCATAAGTCCCTTAAAGACACTGGAAATGATTTCTTCTTATTCTAGAAATTATTGTGGCACTTGAGAGTTTTGCTTGGCTCCAGAAAAAGAGGAACTAAGGAATTACTTTTCTTACTGATGTTGAGAGATTATTCAGTAGGAGAAATTACAATGCCATGATAATAGTCATGCCTGTACATAAAGTCAGCCTGGGCATTATATGAATTCCCAGTGTGGGACGAGAGTTTACAGCAGCTGTGAATATTTTAAAAGGTGCTGTTAACGACAAGCACCATGCACCCCTTCCTGGGAAAAACTGCCGTGTGCAAGGTCTTGTCCTCATCTCTGTCCACACCAGTACAAGCTCTTAGCTGTGCCCAGCCCCCATCAGCTGATGTGCACTCAAGGAGCTGAAATGGATGTTAATGACCCATCATTCATAAATCTGCAGCGCTGGCTTCAGTGGCACAACATTCCAGGCTGGATTAAAAGACACCTCTAAACCCCTGGACTGTATTTGATATGGAGCCTACCCTGCACTTGCCAAGTAACACAGTGACATTGAGCCATCATTGTGATTGTGATTGTACCATGAGCAGTGCATCCAAATGTTCTAGATAAATACAAATCTTAAGGAAAGAATAACGAAAAAACCCTATTTCAAAGCAAGTACAGCACATCATTTTCCCATAAGCAGTTGTTTCCAGAGTGCTGCATCCAGCACTGGGGCCCCCAGGCGCAGGAAGGATATGGACTCTGCAGTCCAGAGCAGCAAGGCCAGAGGAAGGTTGTGAAGATGGCCAGAGGACTGGAACACCTGTCCTATGAAGACAGCCCGAGAAAGTCAGGGTTGTTCAGCCTGCAGAAGAGAAACTCTGAAGATCTTTTTCTGGGAGAATGTTCCAGTACCCAAAGGGACCTACAAGAAAGCTAGAGGGAACATTTTGATAAGGACATGTAGTAATAGGACATAGGGTAATGGCCTTAAACCCAAAGAGGATAGATTTATCAGATATTAGGAAGGAATTCTTTACTGTGAGAGTGGTAAGGCACTGGGAACACGTTACCCAGAGAAGCTGTGGATGTCCCACCCTTGGAAGCATTCAAGGCCAGGTTAGATGAAGCCCTGAGCAACCTGGCCTAGTGGGAGGTGTCCCTGCCCATGGCAGGAGATGTAAACCCACATGACCTTTAAGATCACTTCCCATCCAAACAATACTGTGATTTCATAATATCATTCTATGATTTGAGCATTTTTTATTCGTATCACACAAAGGAAGATGCATAAATCACTGAAGAGAAACTCCTTCTCACATTGTACCCCTATCCACATTTGTGTCATCTGAAGTGTATGCAACAATTGCTGCAAGGATACGCAGCACAAAAAGTAGCTTAGAGCTTCTGCTGCTCTTCTGAATAATTTATCCAATGCTTAGTTGTACTTTAGAGATCTCTTTTCTTAAGCTCAGATTACAGCACTAGGGGCCATGGTGTGACTTCCTCATGCTCACACTGATGAACCATTATTCATACAACTAACCCTACTGTGACAAAATCAAAGTGCAGCTCTAAATACAGGGCAGTAAACTGAAATCAGAATTTCTGATGTTCTTCTAGGCACCTGTCATTCTGCAACAAGTATGAATGAAACAATTTATTTGATTATTTTCACACAAGGGAGCAAAAATAATCACATCACTTAGGAAGATCAAAAAACTGCATTTTGACAGACTTTGACTCGTATACATTGAACAATCTCCCTTTTAAAAGCAATGTTCTACAAGTAGGTTAGCTCAAAAGATGACTTCTATTTTCTCAATAAATGCTTTTGCTATGCAGAAGAGGCAAACATCAGCACGTAGTCTCAGAGAGGAGACACTTACTACTTGTGTGCAGCACCTCCAAGTAGCAGGAAAACAGACCTTCAGCCTAGTTTATGTTCAGGTGGTGTTAACTTTGGAGTGTGGAGGATTTTGTTGCTTTTTTTAAATAAAGCTACACCAGCTAGTGCACAGAAAGAGTCGAGAGACTGGAAAAATCTGGAAGCACTGTTTCTCTACTGCTTTTGTAAGCATAAACCCAGAATATTAATAGAAATATTCAACCTGACTGCAAAGCACTGACACTGGTAGCTGAACCCAGGACATAATGGTTCCTAAGGAGCTGTTACAGCCTAACTAGTCAGTGATCCCCAAATTAAGAAGGATTTGCATGACTAGTTTAACAACTCTGAAAATGTGGTTATAGTCCACCAAATCACAGTTCCAGAGAATCAGAGCCTCAGAGACAGAACTGGTTCCCGTGGAGTACCTCCTGTTACTGGAGAACATAATTACTATTTTCAAATCAGTGTTCAACATACTAATTAATCAGTGAACTATAAAGGTAAATATTATGTCTACCTGAATCCCCATGGCCTGTATGTAAAATTAAGCTCTCTAGCACAACATGTGGCTGTATTACCTTTTCAGTAGGAGACAGATCATAGAATCATTGAAGGATTTGGACTGGAAGGGACCTTAAAGATCATTTTATTCCAGCCTCTGTCATAGGCAGAGACACCTTCCACTAGACCAAGTTGTTCAGAGCTGCATCCAACCTGGCCTTGAACACTTCCAGAGATGGGACCACCCCAATTTCTCTGGGCAACCTGTGCCAGTGCCTCATCCCCCTCACAGTGAAGAATGTCCTCCTAATATCTAACTTAAACTTACTGACGTTCACTTTGAAGCCATTCCCCCTTGTCCTGTCACCACACACCCCGTAAAAAGTTTCTCTGTCCTTCATATGTTGGAAGGCTGAAATTAGGTCACTCCAAAGCCTTTTTTTTTACCAGGTTCTTTCAGCCTTTCCTTGTAGGGGAATTGCCCCATCCCTCTAACCAACCTAGGGTCCCTCCTCTTGACTCACTGACAGATCAATGTCCTTCCTGTACTGGGGACTCCAGAGCTGGATGTAGTATGTGATTTTTCAAAAAAAGAAAGATAGAAACTGCTTGTCAAGACACTGAGCCTGACACAGGCAATTTTAACACATGCTTTTTACGAAATCACTGCAAAGAGGAATTTCAATGATTGAACTTCCGTCTTCACTTTGGCAGATGGAAGAATTGAACTCTTTCAATCTAGTCTGCACTTCTTCAGTTACACAGGATTTTTGATCTTAGAAAAAGTGTGCTTGGTTCTTGTTATAGCAGCACAATACCACCATACCAGTAACATTTACATTAATTTCAGTGGCAAAAGTGTTTGTTCCCCATGGAAATTAATTAATTAATCAGTGTGCACAGGGCTAAAGTGAAGTTTAAACTTTTCTCTGTTCATTCAAAGCTTTTTAGAGAAATACCAATTTACTCTGGGGTTTTTTGTTCAGAAACAAAAATTCTGGTTTTGTTAAACCATCACTTTTTTTGTTTAACTTCACCATAAATTGAATTTGCAAGTGGATATGCCAGATAAAATTCTCTATTTCTGGTTCACACGTGTGAAAATACAGAGGAGGGCATGGCAGGTGGAAGACAGACGCTTCCACTGCCACCTCCCATGTGGGTTGCAGAGAGAAGCCTGTTCAGAAGCCAGTTAAATCAGACCAGCACCCTATTATTCACTGAGGCAATACATTGTCATTTGTGTCACAACAGGAACAGGGAACAGAAAAGATTCACTACATTTAATACTGCCAAGTACAATCACCCAAAAGACTGACAATAATCCCAGATAACTGACAATCAGTGTAATTTTCCTATTTCAACCTTCTTAAAAATAGACCTTCAGCTTAGAAAATGTTCATCTTGACAGTTTTTTGAACAAGTTGTTGCAAAGATCATTTGTCCTAGACTTGTCCACACATGGTACTTTTCTCTCTTCTCAATGTTGACAATGATTTGTGCAGCATAAAAATTTCACTTGTTCTTTAACTTTACCAATTTCAAATTGTGCAAAAAAGTAATTCCTAAATAATTCTAAAAAAATTGAATTGTTTAAGCTAATCTGTTTTCTTGGCCTTATAGACAACCCATCATTGTGCAACTTACTGCCAGAAGAATGTCTTTATTTACATTATAGTATATACCTTAATTAATCTTACTGAAATTAATTAATCTTTCAAGCTAGCATAATTTTTTTCTGATGTTTCAGTAACCTAGTACAGAAAGATGTAGTTTTCCATATTGTGCACTGCTAATTTTCCTACCTATAAATGAACTGGTAGTAAAAATAATGAAATTGGAGATTATAGAAAAAGGTACCTCTATAAAGTAAAACAAGCTAAAAGATGGAACCAGTCTCAGGAGGAGCAATTTTCATTCAAATGACCCTAAAAGTTTGTTATGTGGGTTTTGGATAAGCAGAGAGGGGAAAGTAGCAGTACAGGGGGAAGCCTGTCAGCTGTCTTCACACATGTGAAATAATCTATAAATTCTCTTCTAGACTCAACCCTCTTTCTTCCAAGATTCATAGCTATCTCTATTTCCAGAAAGAAGAAGTTATTCAATATTTTCTTTGTCACAACAACAGTCCCTGAAACCTTTTTTCATCTGGTTAGTTCACTCCCAGACATCACACATGGATTTTTTTTCATCTCTTAAAGGCTCAACAATTCCCAAAGAGATTTTGGGCAGCTTTAATTTGAAGGGTCAAGCTTAGTTAGTTTTAAATGGGTTGAGACTAATGAAAAAATATGAGAAAGTGCAAAAAGGTCAAAGGAAAGTGCAGAAGTATTTCTCCTGACAACATTATCAGAAATGTGACCATTTCAGGACACAATAAAGAGGGAAGGATTTGCCTAAAGGCTAATGGAAAACACAATACCTGCAACAGAGTATTGTTTTTCTCCTCCCAGGCTGAACTTATTCCAGAAAGAAACTATGATCATGGGCATATGTCATGGGAAAATAAAGTAGTAATAACCCAAAAACCTGAGATAACGAATCTATGGAAATCATGATGGTTGTGAAAAACTCTGACCTCTATGCTAATGGTCACTTGCTGTAAGAATTTCTAATGTAATTTCAGAATTTTGAAAATACTTTCTAAATTTTCTTACATGAGTTTATTCTGCTCTTTTTAATAAAACATTTTATTTCCCAGTATTTTCTTCTTTCCTTGTCCAACACATATTTAATATGACAAATACAGCTAGGTCTGGCTAAATTAATGACGTAAGCAAAATGGGAAAGAATTTAAAGCCCTAAACAAACAAACATTAAAAATATCAGAAAAGTAATAATATTAGTGATTTTGTTCAATTTACTTCCAAAAACATCCATTTTATATTTAAATATATATGGTAATTTCCGGGAATAAGGTTGATCTAGATGATCTTCAGAGGTCCCACAGGGATCAAGATGACAAAGAACAAATGAAAACACTAATGTCCCAGCATTATATGATGAAAAGACTGAAAAATAACTTCTGGGAAAGTAACAGAGGACAACATGATACTATTGGGAAGGATCCATTAAATATTCCTGTAATATTTTTTTCCTATCTCCAGAAATGCATATTGCCCTGAAACAACTACATTATCAATAGAAGTTGAAGCATTTAATTCTTCTTTGGATAATTGAAGCAGACAAAAAACATCTTAGATTATGCATAATTTTGTGGTTTACAGCTCCATGGCAATTGCAAAATCAACACTGGGCCATATATAATTGAACCAGATAAGTCTTAGGAGGCAGTTAGAAGAATTGGGGAAAGGACTGATTTCAGTTTGCATATTTATTTTAAATTTTTATTCTTATGACACTGCACATGATTTCCTTTTGCTGGGTGCTGTACCAAAGAAAAGCTCTTAGCTCAGTTTATATGACTGTGGGAAATGCACGTTTGCCTTTTGCAAATACCCTTACTTGAGTTATATTCTCTAGGAGAGGACACTGTAAGAATGAAGATAAAGTTGAACTCAGGATTTGAAGCCATTTTCAGCTATTCAAAAAGTGCATTCAAATTCAGCCTTTTTTTTCAAGCTGTGCTTGGAACCTTTGAGTGTACATAACCGTTTGAAAATCGGTCCCATTGTTTTACCTACCCGTGTTCATCAAAAAGGATGGGGACAGAATGTCTTCTTACATCTTTAAAAAATGCCTATGCTGCCTTCCCCCTGGCTTTTAAGTCTTAAAGCACAGACAGAGAAAGATCAATAGGATGTGATGACACCTTAACAAAAGCAGAATGTAATCAAAGATAACTCCATGGCAGTGGTGACCTTGGAACTCCTATGCTGATTTAAATTAGTTATGGGTGTTTGTTATTAAGGCAAATAGTAAACTCCTTGCATGCAAAAACTTTTCACAGGCTCTAAGGGAATCTCCCAACTAGTAGAATGGCAAAACAATAAAAGGCTTATTGTACCTTTTAATACAATATTTCATCTAAAACTCTAGAGGAGAGTTGAAATGACAGCAGTCACTATATAATATTCTTCCACCATGCTGCCATCAGCAAAGGTTCTCTAAAGCCTGAAAAACATTTCTTCTTACAGAGATGCCCAGATTGCATTTTTACAGTATCTTTTACCGTTACATTTTTACCAGAAAAGATTAAAATTAAAATTCACCTCAGAACTTTTAGGTTTTCACATATGTATTCTGAAAGTAAGGTTTACATTTTTGACATCAGCATAAAGAAACCCTGAGATAATGTTGCTGCACTATTTTTAAATTAGATCTAAATCAATAAAGACTTTCCTCTTTTACTTTTTCATCATGACACTGTGGAATACAGAATTGTAAAAATTGCCTGGATAATATCTAACCTCATCTTTTCCTGTAAGATTAAATTCAGCATGGAGGGCAAGAACGGAAGCTGCAGTTCTTTCACTTAACATTTATGTCTCAGTATGAGATTTTAGAATATTGTATTTATTAGATAACATGATATCCTCATGCTTTCAGTATTTCTGCCACTAGGGTTTCCTAAAAAGGATGATTTCAAAATAAGTAAAGAACCATATTTAAACAACTCTTAGTCAAGCTTCTCAATGTAGAAACTGGATCTAGCACACACCCAAGGTGCGACAGCAGGAACAAGAGTGATACTTGAGTAAAAAGGGCCAAAGGGGGAAATAGCCAAGGTTTCTCTAGGCTGTTCAGTTATCAATTACATCTGAAGTCTGAACTTATTTCCTTGCTGGGAAGAAAAAGGTAATTTGTGAATCATTGCTTTTGCCTGGCATTTCAGTAGGGAAAGTGAAGGGAGATTAGAAATTATCATCTTGGAAAAAGTCCCGCTGGTCTGTTGGGCAGAAGACTTACAGGAATGTTTGGGGGATTTTTATGCCTTCCATTACGTCAGTGACACTTTTCATTTTCACCAGGAAGGTGATTTGTGACTGGGACATGACTCAGGCAGCCCTGGACCCCGTGAGGCGGAGGATTCCCCGCGTAGCGCCCTGCTCAGCCAGGCGGTGCATTCCATGCCAGCTGGCCCTCCCTGTGCTCCAGCTTTCCCTGCAGTGACATCCAGACACTTCCCTCATCAACACCATAGCTCACCACAATTAACACCTGCAACAAAACCACACTGTCCTACAAACACTGGGAGTGATGGAAGTCCTCTCTCACTGTGTTTGTATTCAATTTGTCTCCCAAAGGATTTGGGTTCCATAACTCCAGCCATAATTTATGCAAGTCCAGAGGAATTAGAGTACTGTCCCCTCTAATAAATTGATTTGTGTCCTGATGATTACAGGAAATAAAAATTTTGAGACTATGATACACCTGGAAACAAGAGAGCTGTTTGAGAAGGTCTAGATATAATTTCAGTCTCATCCAGATATTTTTGCTGTTATCACATAGTCTAAGCCAGACTTTCTTTAACAAATAAAAGGACTTTTAAAATTGTTTTTTAAAGTTGACATTGAAAATGGAAATTGCATCCCAGAATATACAAGGCATGCAACATGGGTAAATCTTGTGGACATTGCTATGCATATTATTGTGATTGTATCCTCTTTTTTCCCCTGATCAGCCTAAACATACAACAGACATGTCTCAAACCCAGGTTAACTACCAATTCAAGTTAAAAAATGTAGCATTTACTGTTTGACATGTGGGTTAGGTCAGCACAAAGCAAGCTTTGCCACTTAAGTTTGAGATGAAATACTGTGCAAAGGGATGAAGAATTTTTTCACAATTAACAGCACTTTGTAAGGACACTGTTTTAATCTGTTACAACTTGAATGTTCAGGTTTTGTTTCAATATAGACTTTAGGGAAGTAGTTAAATTTGTTATTATTTCACTTCTCCATTTCTACCTCTATGAGGAAACCAGTATTAAGCTCAAATTCGAGTCAAAATATGACACCATCAGAACCCAGCAGTGAGGTATGCTGGGAATATTATGAACAAATTGAAAATTCATATTAAATACAAGAAAATTTTCAGACCTGAGTCTGAACAATTCATAATTTTGTGTTAATTCAATAAATAGTACGAGTTGGGAAAAAAGAAAGATGACTGATTATTTTACTGGATTGAAAGAATTGGGAAAGGTTGGGTAAAAAGGTCAAACTAAATATGAAACACTTCATGTTGATGTGAGAAAAACTTACACTGACACCAAACATATTTGGAGAGTTTTTTTTCCTAATTGGTAATTCCAAGAATTTCTGTTCCATTTAATGTAAATCATGCCCCTCCTTTCCTCATGCCCCTTCTGCTTGTTCAAGAACTCTTGTTCAGTTCTATCATGTTAGTGAGAATTTTCAGATCAGCATAAAGAATCCATAGGATCATCTGGGGAAAATACTCAGAGCAAATCTAAACTGTTCAGAGGCTAAATATAAGAATGAGGAGAATCTGAAAGGCGAAAAAAAATCAAAATTATGAATGCATGACAAAACATGATGCAGCCAAACACAGCAAAGATACTGCTGCCACATAAAAAGCTGACATATTTATGTCAGGAAAATAATGAAATTATTTCCATGTATATGGAAAGAGTATATGTACATGCAAGAGAAGCCAATTACAGGTAGAGATATGCAGGTACACCATGAATATTGATTTCCAATATAATCAAGTCACTTGAAATGAGCAGACGGGAAGGAAATAAATCTCTGCTTTTCACAATCAGTTAATTCTTAGTAAATTCATTAATTTTTAAAAAGGAAAAGAATTGCATGCAGAATTATGAATCTCGAATGACAGTGGTGTTTCCTGAACAAAACAGTTACTGTTAGTGCTCACTCTGGTAAGAGACCATTAGAAATTAATTTTTTGAATTAAAAACTAGAAGGCAGCTTTGCAAGATGATTGAACAAGGTAATTTCTAACAAGAACAGACTATTTCCCATATTTGTTCCAGTAAAATAATAGCTTTTCTCTAAGTTGTTGCAGATTTAAAAAGAGCAGGATAAATTTTTCTGCATGCATATAAAGTACTGGCATTTTGATGAGGTAATGGGAAATTTAAGTTCACCCAATCCACTGTAATACACTGTCTGAATATTCCTTCCTCCACATTTTTTTCTCAATTAAAAATTCATGTTGCACTTAATTGCTCAATTTGCCCAAAGTGTAATAAACAATTGAAGAAGCCATTGAGTACCACATAACAAATACATTACTTAACATGATATGACAAGAAATTACTGGCCCAATTAGTAACACATCCTTTGGTGAAAGGTAAGGAAAAAAAAAAAAAAGATCCCTAATGAAAATAAGGTGCTCTGCAAAGACAAAACACAATCTGTATAGAGTGTACACTTTGAAGTCTAAGAGTGTCTCCTGGGAAAACTGAAAATAAGGCACTAAGCAAGTTACTGATTAAAGCCATTTACTTCCATGACATTTTGTGGCTGTGTGTTGCCAGGGTGTATTAAGAAGATGCAGGATTATTCTATGCCCAGGGAGACAGTTTGAAAAACTTGGAAAAGATTGCAGGGATTATAATGTAAACTATAGTTTTCCCCATAAAATGTTCATAGTGTGAGTAATCTCTCAGTTTACATGCACCATGACTGCTGTTCCTTATCCACTCTGCAGAATCAAAGGGAACTTTGAGGCACACTCTGCTGTGATATGCCAAGTGTATCCAACATCCAGAAAAGTCCCTTGGAGTTAAAAGCTTTTGGCTTTTCCCAGAAGACACCCAATACCTCACAGAATCAGACTCAAAGGGAAAAAGCTAAAAATCCAGTTAAAAAAAAAGAAAAAAAGAAAAAAAAAGAAGAAAGCTTACTTGAAAGGAGAGTGTGGCTGGAAGGTCCAAGTGCAATAAATCAGAGCAATTAAATTCAGTGCAATGCTTCTCTCACTTACAAGGA
The DNA here is from genome assembly GCA_013400435.1 of Pycnonotus jocosus. Classification (NCBI taxonomy): domain Eukaryota; kingdom Metazoa; phylum Chordata; class Aves; order Passeriformes; family Pycnonotidae; genus Pycnonotus; species Pycnonotus jocosus. Next base: position 188,031 of record VWYP01004439.1, read on the forward strand.
AATTGCAAGAACTACAGTGTCTTGAATGGCAGTTTTGCTGCTGTGGTGTAAAATTTGAAATGTGTATCACAGCCAGCTTTTTAAAGATACTGCTATGTGCACTAAAATCCACAAAATATGGAGCTTCAGTTTTTCCCAGCATCTGAGTATATATAAGGTTTTTCTTTATGGTAACTCTCCTCTGGCCTGGGAAAGAGGAATAGTAAATCATCTGCTTCAGATTATCTCCAGTCTTTTATTAAGCCACTTGAGGGATATTTCTATGGTTTGGAATTAGCCACTAATAAGGACAAAGTAAATGAGGACAGTAAAATATTAGTACATCCTTAGACTGTCACCTTCACACTGTAGAAAAGCTCTGTAATCCAGGGAACTGCCAGTGTGGAATTTCTTGGTAACTGGATTTAAGAAGAATTATTCTTATGATGACCAAAACCTAGTCCTATGTGCTACTCTGAATGGATCTCCATTTATGACAGATCTGCAAGGTGCAAGAGCCAAAGAACCTGTAGCATTGACAGACTGCACCCAAGCATATTTTTGCAATCAGCCAAACATATAAAGAAAATTCAAGTTTGCTTCCCAAGTTTTATCTTCACTCTAGTTCCCTTTCCAAGCTTTCTCTGCAGAAACAAGTAGAAAGAGAAGAAAACAAGCAAAACTTTGGGAAGTCCCTTTTGCTGCAGTTAACTACCAGTGCACTTTACTAAATCTTGCCTGGTAATTTAAAAACTTGTTAAAAGTACAGCATTTAGCAGACAAGTTGGAAAAAATAAGTCTGCTTATGACCACACCTGCATTTATTTTACATCAGCATAATTCCACCAACTAGACAGGTATGACAGAAGATTCATTTGAGAAGAAAATCTCTTTCTAGTTCTTGTTTGGTTTTCTGAAGGCTTGATTCTCTATAATTGTGTTTAGTACTTAATTTTAAGAAATCCATCATGAAAGCCTCTGTTCCTTGCAGGTAATTAAATCCATATATCAATTTAGTCTGACTACGTTAGAAAACAAAAACTCCCCATCCCACTGCCTAACCGAGCAGTAGCAGAAAAGAACAGTAACACCTTGAGTTGGAATGCAAAACACCTGCAAATTATCCTGTTAACACAGATCATCCTTGTAACTCAAGCAAAGAGCATGCAAAACAAATATGTAGTGAGTGCACAATGTAAACACATCACATATGCTTAATAACAATGAGATTTCACTGGCACAGAAAGTATTTGAAGCATACTGAGAAAACTGAGAGTGTCTCACTAGCCAGGCTTTGTAAAGGAAACAAGAACCCACATGGAAATGTTCCTTGGAAAAATGTGGCCAGCTATGGCTAAAGACATTCATCTTCCCCGCAGCCCATCCTTTTCTCCTGTCACTAATAAATAGGAGAAGAAAAAACAGTGGGAAGGGGAGGTGGACAGGGGGAGGAAACCTTTGCGTTGTCACACAAGTGAATAGAAAACTGTACAAAACTTAATTTCACATGGTTACACAGCTACATAAAGAGAATTGGGAAGTGGGAGTGTGCTACACTGAATTTTTAGGGAGAGTTTTTTTCTACATTTTAAAGTAGGTCAACTAAAATAAGGTGAAAGAATAAATTCATATCTGTTATTCTCCATTCATTTTCTATATATACACCTACATGTTTCATGTATGTCTGCTCATTTCAAACAGATAAAGCAGATCCACAACGGGCAAATTTTTCACTTGTCTGCCTAATACTTTGTTGCAAACTGAGGACCAATTTGAGGACCAGTTCAGATTTTTTAGAAAATTACTTTTTACTTTTCTATAATAAATATTGTGATTTTATAGATATTGCATTTCTTATTATGCTGCTAAAACACCCGTAATGTTATTCTAAAAAACACCTTCAGACATTGTCATGACATATCTGGCTTTTTTATGCACAGAAGTACTTTCCCCACTTGGAAAGCAGGACCAATATTTTAACCTGAGAGCCTTACATTTAAGCACATTTACCAGCTCAGAGAATGAAGTCCCTAAATCTTAATCTTAGGATATTTCAGCCGTTATATGGTTTACACATGTCAGTTGAAACATAGCAATAATATATTGTATACTAACCAGGAAACATAGCTCAGATTTAGTGATAACTACTATACCACCACTAATAATAGCCACTGCTACAGGAAAGAGAATGAGTAGCTGTCATTCTCTCCTATTTTGTATGCAGTTCAGCTTCATCAAGACAGAAAATGGTCTGATTACTTTTAATTAGAAATCCACCATACAAATAAAACCCCATATTCTAAATATTAACCTTGTTAAACAGTATGAGAAAAACAATAAACAAAGCCACAAAAAAAAAAAGTCCCAGAAGTGACAAAAATAATAACATCATGCCATTAAGAACCCTGAGTTACTTTACATTGAGGAAAATTAATTTATGTGGAGATGGCTTACACATTTTTGAACAGCACCTGTTCAAAATGCAAAGGCACAAGAGTACTCTATATTTGTCAAATGACTTCATGCAATATTACTGTATCATACTTTTAATTAGCAAACTCTGTACAACAGATTTAATGATATACAGTAACTCCACACTAACATCCAGTTTTACTCATGATTTAAGGGTCTACCAAACAAACCTCACAAAATTTCCAGGTTTTTTTTTTTTTTTTTTTTTTTTTTCTTTTACCTTAATTAAAGAGATACGAACTGTTCTACCTTCTAGGAAAAAGACAACACACTGAAACTACAAAATGAGGGGCTTTTGGTGCTACTGATTAAGACAAAATTAATACAAAAATCACAAAACCATACTCCCTATTTAGGGCAAACTTCCATTTGCATCCTTTTATTCTTGGTGGGGCAGAAAGGGGAGGATAGCAGAACTGAAGAGGATGCCACAGATTGTGAGTGATGCTATATGAAGGGTGTTGCTGAAATATTTAAAATATTTAAAAGGTGAAACTCTCTTCTTTCAAACTTTAAAAGATTGCAGGATGCTTTTACTCACAATCTATTGCATTAAATTCTTCTAGGGAGGACTCAGCCACATCTTCCTTGTGTGAATATCTATTCAAATATATCAGTCTGATAAGGTTTTCACTCAAGATAAAAGGGAGTTGGTTAGATCCAAGGCTGTGGTGAAGACTAAAATGAAGAACATTTCAGATTCACAATGTGTGCTGCTCAAACTCTATTTCTATACAACACGCAGAAAACTTTGGAATGAGTGAGACTCTTCAATAACAGCTAATCTTAATACAGCAGTAAAAAAACAGGACAGCAGATTTCTGTTGAGGTCCCTAATTCTTCTGCTTAGAAAAAATATAGGTGCTCACAGTTTTCCAGGCATGTCCTTCATGCTCCTGCTCCTCTAGAAACCCTCCATGTCCTTCAACCAATTTTAATTTCAGTTAAGAATGACACATTGCCATCACCGCACAGTCCTTGAAAGTCAATGTACATTCTTCATGAAAGGAGGAAGAAATTGACGCCAGATTACCTGATTAAAATGTTGTGGGATTTTAAAATATATTGAAGGACTTTTCTCTTTTGCTCTTTTTAAGAGAACTTAACAATGTGTTCTGTTGACTTGGGCAGCCTTCAGGGTAATCACTTCACAAAATCCTGCTTACTGTTGCCCTGCCTCACTCCCCAGCCACCTCCTACAAACTCATGCACATAATTTCAGTAAAAGTATGGATCTACGTTAGAATTTGGTAGCTAACTAACATTGCCTAACTCCACAGCTCATAATAATGAATCCAAATGATTAGGCCAAATCAGATTATTTCTTTTGAAAAAGTCTATTTACATCTCTCAACAAAATTCTGAAAGGACATCAACAAGCCTCCTAAAGAAGTGATTTAGGATCTCAGCTATATGTATTCTTACATTATACATAAGGTGTCTCTACAGAGTTTTTCACCAGCAGTTAAGAATGTACACACCTGCTGGCACCCAGAAACCCTGCCTAGTGCAGGGTGAGCTACTGAGTCGTGCTGCTAGGCCATATGGCTTCTGATCCCTTCAAAAGGTGGGCCCAGTTCAAGTGGGTTTCCCATGTAGACACATCCTCTGACTCTTCAGATGACTTCAGCACTTTGGAAAACTCTATCCTGTGCCAGGTCAATGCAGTGAACCAACAAAGCGGCAAATTAAAAGGGGCATCTGAGGCATCCTCTTGAAACTGAGGGAAGGAGCCTCAGCCCCTCTTTGCTTCTAAGGTGGGCTCAGCTCTGATGGAAAGAGAGACTCCCAACTGATCCTGTAGGGCAGCTGAAGGCACAGAGCTAAGAGGGAAGTTTATGCATTCAAAAAAGGTAAGAAAGATTATTCCTAAAGATAAGAACTGAAAACACGAGATGGAGTAACTAAGTGAAGCAAAGAGAGGGGTCAAAAAAAAGCTGGGGCTGATCAGTAGCAAACAAGAATGCAATAGGTATGAGAAAAAAAAAATAGACATTGGAAAAGCAAATACAGAAGCTGGGAGATGAAAACAGAAAGGAAAAATGAAGAGCAAGCAGTCTAGTTTTAAGAGCTACTCTATTGGGATTTCTGCAGACCATACAATAACTCCACTGAGTTTTCCTTTAGGACCTTGATTCAAAGATTATTACTTTGACTCTAATGGGCATTGGATTAGGGAGGAGCCCCAGAGTATAAATTTATTTATATCTTCATATATAATTCAGTTCTCTCTACCAACTGCAATGAATACTGTGTACAGAATTGAAATAGTTCTTTTTTTTGAACCTGGACACTTGTACACAAAAATGCTATTTGTCAAAGTTAGTTTTATGGTTGGGCTCCATAATCTTAAAGATCTTTTCCAGCCTAAATGAGTCTATAAGTCTACAAAATTCTTACCCCATTTTATTCATCCCAATGCACCACTGGATGAGAAACGCATTTCTCTCAGCTTGTATTTTGATAAAGTCACTCACTATAAAAAACTCTGATCAGCGGTCACGTCCAGCTGGTGAAAGAGCCTCATGTTTCCCTGAGACACCCCAAATGCTTGCCACAAATGAACCCGTTCTACAGCTGAATACATCCATACATAAGTGAAACACAATAGCTGAAAAAAATTACTGATAGTACGATCCTTAGCCAACATGCAGGATATAAAAATGCTTTAATGTTCTATTTATAAGCTGTGCCTCTGTTCTTACAGAATACATTAAATAGGCTGGCATTTAAATTGAGTGCCTTGGGGGAGACACATCTCCTGAAGTATTCAGTCACCTACATTAAGAAACAAGACTTCTTCCCAGTTTAGCAACAGGTTTTATAAATGTGTGAGAATTCTTTATGGATGTATTTGTTAAAAACATGAGATCTTTTTCACACCTGTAAAAGGCATTTAATAATCCTTAGGGAGAATTTTTCCAGTTTCAACAAGTAAGGCATTATATTTGCTTTAAGTGGAATGGTAAGCGATTCCACTTGATCTTGATTTTCTTAAAAAAAAAAAAAAAAAAAAGAAAAAAGAAACATGCTTTTAATTAAGCCTACAGTTATTAAAAATCAATGGGGTGGCATGAAAAAAATATTACTTAATAATTTTTAAAAGACCTAATTGGACACAGAATGTGGGCAGACTGGTGCAGCATATATGCAACCAATCTCTAGGGAAAAAATGTCCAGAGTAAAAACTTCAAAATTAAAGCTTTTCTGTTGATTGAATGTTTATTACACATAAATAAGCTCTCCTTGTTGATAGCTTCAATTTTTCTTAAATGTAATGATTCTAATTTTTTTTTTTCTGAGCATTGCAACTGTCAAAATATTATTACACAACTCAGAGAAAATAAATGTATACCCTTTGAATGGGACCAAGATTGATTTGACCGTGATGCTGCTACTTTTGGAAACCAATTTTCTTAATCACATAGTATTCTTTATGAAACAGCTCATTTATAGATTCTTTTCCTTTTGTAAATGGAGGCAAGGTCAGTTACTCCAGCACAATATATTCCACTATGTCCATGCCTAAGAGAGGAAGACTGAAAGAAAATTCTCTCTACGGAAAACACATTATACACCCATTTCAATTGTGCATTATACATCAGTGTTTCAATATACTAAATAATCTACATGATATAGTGGTCCATATTATGTATCATGTATTCATTCCCTTCCAGCAGTTCCAGATTCTGTTCTGCAGAATAATGTAATGCCACTCTCGGTTCTTGTCCTGCATTACTTTATTTCAGCTCATATTACTTCTTTCTACATACAGTTCTTTCTCTATTATGGCAGAGTTGCAATATATGAACCACCATAACTGTGATACTCTCTCAATATCTATTGAGTGATAGATCCCTTTCCTTGTTTAAAATTACAAAATGAGCCAAGACAAAATGTTACACGGCTACCACGTGCATCTTCAACACACATTTCCATAGCTGGGTTTTTACCTGTCTTATATTGCTCACCTTCAGGGCATGCATTCATAAAGCAAACAAGAGATAAACTGTTCCATGTGAAGTAAATATTTTAAGAGGAACTGATTTTTGCAAGTATTCTTCAAAAGTATCAGAGCCCAGTGTTGTCATATGTTAATAAGTAGGGAATAATCTGTGAATAACTATTGCATGAATAACCAGGACCTCATTAGAATTGTGAGTCATGGAATATGAATTAGGTGAATGAATCTTTTAGTAGTAATGGACCTTGGGACCTTGTATGAAAGACCACCTTTCCTCAGACAGGAATAATTTCTTGAGCCACAGCTGCTTCTGGAGCCACTGTGAGCAAAATAGTGCTGAAAAATACAATCCCTGGCAAGGACTGGAGAAAGGAGAAAAAGGACAAAGCATGGTAAACTGGAATAGAATGGATAAAGAGTCATAGAATCATAGAATCATTCTGGCTGGAAGAGACCTTACAGGTCATTTAGTTCCAAATTCCCTGCCATGGGAATTTGGCAAGGAACTAGACCAGGTTGCTCAGGGTCTCATCCAGCCTGGTCTCGAACACTTCCAAGGATGAGGCATCCACAGTTCCTCTGGATCAGCCTGTTCCAGTACTTCACACTCCCTCACAGTAAATCTAGCCTCAATTTCCCTCTTTCAGTTTGAACCCATTACTCCTGGTCCTATGACTGCAGTTCCTGTAGAGTCCATCTCCAGCTTCCTTGCACAACCCCTTCAGAAACTAGAAGCCTGTTATTGGGTCTCCATGCAATTAGACTTTTACTTGTTTACCTAGTTATAACAAACAGTTTTTGGCTCAATATCTCCCCCATTCAAATGAGGGAATGTTTAGTGACTTAGCACCGCAATTTTTTTGTAGATTTGCAGATGGAATAAAAAAGGGAATATAAGCATTTTTGTATCCCTTTCCTAATCTTTATTTTCCAGGTCCTACCTGGTGAAAACAGTTTCTAAAAATGCTTGAGAAAGAGAAGGCTGAATGTAGCCCCTTCTAAACCCAAACTCCTCTGCAAATTTAGATGAGATTTCAGCATAAAATAAAGCTTTGCAACTCTCAGTCTTCCAAGTCTACACATTCTGCTCTCAGCAAGAGCAAAGATTAATTAATCTAGCTAGAGTCTTCGGTTTTGGCAAACTTTTGGAGAAAAAAAACATGTTATTAGCTTTAGATACTTTTAATTACAAGTTTAAGAGATGATCAAAGACAAAGGGCATTTCTCAGATCCTTCGGTTTTTTAAAAAAATAACTAAGTCTTTGATTAACATAGATTTAAAGGAAAATGATTAATCCCATTTAAAGGAAAATGATTAATCACAGCCAAGACATCGTCAATCTTAAGCTAATAACCATTTCTGCTAACACTTATACGTGACAAAACCTATTGTACCAAAAAGCTAAGGCTGGCTGGACTAGGAATTAAAGAGCTGCCCCAATTTTGCAAAGGTGGCTCATACATTTCATATCCCAGATCCTTCTAGAAATTATCTAATCAAGTTTTCAAACAAGAATTGTCTACTAAAAACACAAACCAACACTCAACCAGAGTTCTAATTCCACAATAGGTCAACAGAGAACATTTATACAGGAAAATAATATAAGAACAGACATAATTTATATTTATTTAGTTAGTGAATTTTGAACCAAGAAGACTGACTGTTTCACAAATCTACACATGTTCTCCTGTGCACATGCTTAATTCACAGGTTTAAGGGAGCTGGTTTTAGGATATAACTAGAAAGAAGAAAAAAAAAAAAAGGGGTTATCTTCCTGTGTTTTGTAAAGCTGTTTTGAAAAATTATTCTCCAATGAACTGATGGAAATACTCCAAAGAAGTAGCAAATACTTTTACTAGAAGGTACTAGAGAAGTTGGGGTTTTTTTTGTTGTTTTTTTTTTTGTTGTTCCTGACACAAGAAGCCTCTAAGACTGAAGTTTGCTTTCTGAAATTTCTCCTCACCATTTAGGCATGGCTAACTATAAATGATATTGTCATCACATTGAGATGGGACATGGAGGGGTACAAAAGAAATTCATAGCATTAAAAATTCTGTCATTTTATGTTCTGTGTAATGTTCCTATTTTTCCCTTGTTGCCATCATGATGAGTGCCAAAAGGTACTAAACTATTTAACTATAAAATATAAATTCAAATATTCTCATATTTTCATAGCACACAATCATATACTTCTCTATTTTCTTTTACAGAGTAGCTAACCTATTTTTACAATGATAATTGGCCATAGGAATTAAGAATTGAGGATCATCTACCATTTCATCTATAAAAGCAGGTGGAGAACTTTGTAAACGGGAGTAAAAGGGACAAAGAAAAGAGATCATTCCAGTTACTTTTGAAGTAAGAAAAGTAAAGGTTTGAAGGATGAAACCTGCAGTTTCAGTAGGTTTGGGACTTGATATTTGGGACAAAATGGGGCATCTGAGAGGAAAAAGCAAGAACTTCTCCTCTCTGAAGAGCTAAGTCTTCCTGATGGAGCTGAAATACCTTCTCTCCAGACTGAGCACAGGAGCAAAACTGGATCATTTACAATTAATCCCCTTTGTCACTCTGTCATGCCAAATCTGCAACCCTGAGTAAGAAAGAATTAGAGCACAGGGATCTGATGTCTTTCAAAAGTAATAAATCACTAACTATACGCAAATTTATTCTAAAACTTGTACATACTGTACTCTGGTAGTCATACAGCTACAGCTTTTGTCATATGAGTGCAGACTTAGATTGCAACCATCAGGTACCAATCCCAGTTAGATTTATACTCCAAAAACTAATTTCACCTGAAAAGTACCACATTTGTGATTTTTGATATCACAGTTATACCTTAAGACAAGATTGCACCTGCCAAGAAAAGATGAGATTGCAACTGCCGTGAAAAAAAAAAAAATGCAGAAAAATTCAGAGAAAGCACAGGAGGAATGTCACATATTTTATAAGATCCTGGGGCCAATTCCCACCTGTCTGGGTGAAGCTGAGGCAGCAGAGGCTCTGCCATGTTCCCAATAGGTCAAGTGGACTGTGCTGAACAGGGCACACTTTGCACACTCAGGGGAGCTTCTTACCCCTGCAGTTATCTCACCTCTGATTCATACGGCCTGAACCCTCCTCCAGGGACTGAAGGATGTAACAGCTTTTGATGAAACTACCAAAGGTCCAAGGCTGAAGCAGCAGCAGGGCACTTGGCAGTTTTTCAGGCAGCAGCCATGAGTGGGTGGTACAGACTTAGTCACATCTATTCATGTCCCTTCCAGGAGTTACTACACCTGGATCTAGGTCATATCACCTCACTGAATATCATCTACACCTTAGCATAAGCTCAGAAAGAAAGAATCCTCTCTAAAGCCTTAATATGTGCAGAGAACACCTGTGTTTATGAAAAACAATGGTTCTCACCAGAGTACAGCAGTATCTGCTACCATAAGGAAATCCATCAAAAATTATTATCTAGTTTAGGACAAAGCAGCCTTTTATAGACCGTAAGTGTAACTGGAACACACATAACTTATTCCAATTAGCTGGAAGTCCTGACATAGCAGGTGGCAGCAGTGCATCCATTACTATAATGTGGAAAATATATGGTGCATGGCAACAGGCAGTTGTATTTGTCTTGATTATGGAACCTGGGAACAGCACTTTCTATCCTATCTGCTGTGGAAAAATCATTTTTTCTGACCCTTGAATGGAAACGAGCCTTTAACAAGCACACAGGTGATACTTTCATGTTTCTTCTGCTAAATGAGTATCAGGGCTATGAGTCTTCTATGGACACTTAAACACACATTACAAGAGAATTTGAATGTGAACATGAAGTAGAAAAAAAGCCAAAAAGAATTTTAGGTTATACAGGCACTTAGAAATCTCCCAAGCTAGATGAGGGAAAAGATCCTTCTTACCACAGTACACAGGGCAACAGTAGTGCATGCATTAATAGCACATGTGAAATTATAAACCTTTGTCTCCCTTCTGGAAACAGTAATTATTTGTCATTATTGCTCTGAACCCATGCAGCAATTACAGGTTTCCCTCTAGTCAATTCAGCCATAGGAGATCTGGATCTAAACTCAGTCTGTCATCTCAAACATGCTTATGTACCAATGAGATAGATAAACACAGCAGCTAGTTCATCATTCCCACCACAGATACCTAAAATATGAGAGATCAAGCACAACTAACCAGATTCATGTTTTACTATATTCTATTGTTAGAGAAAAAAAAAGAAAAAAGAAGCTTGTTGCAATTGGAATGAGAGATTCTTGCACAGTGAAACAAGATATTAAAATCCCTGAAGAAATAATATCCTGATGCTGTTGCTGACCCCTTAGATTAAGGATATTTTAAAGCAGTGGATGACACTGTTGCAAATGTCTGACCTAAGAACAATGCATGTAAATCCCTTTTTAAATAATCATTACGGAGTATTATTCCTTATCCATTCATTCATGAAATATTTTACTCGAGATTGTTACCAGCCCTACAGGAGGCAGAGAGGAATTTTTAATTTACCAATGGGGAGCCTGAGAACAACTGGCAATAAAACTAACTCTCCACTCCTGCCCTGGTCAAATACTCCATGGGAATACCGTTGTGCAATTACTTGGGACACACAGAAAGCTGAAATCACGCCTCTATATACAAAGGCAGCTTTTGAAAGGAGATACAGGTAAACAAATTCTAATTACTCAAGACACAGGAGATCAGAATCTGGCTCATTGAACATTTCAACAGAATATCTACCTTAGCTATCTTAATAATGTCTTATTTTCTTAATGTTTGCAATGTGTATTGGTTTTGTCTGGAATAGAGTTTAATTCCTTTCTAGTATTTGCTATTAGGCTGTGTTTTATATTTGTGCTGTAAAGAGTGTTGGTAATTGAGGGGGGTTTTGATTATTTCTGAGCAGGGTGAACATGGAGTTGAGGCTTTTTCGGCTTCTCATCCCACTCCACCAGTGAGCAGAGAGGTGCACAAGGATTTGGGAGGGGACACAGCTGGGACAGCTGGATGTCCAAAAGGACGTTCCATACCCTATGGCATCACACTCGGCACATTAAGCTGGGGGAAGAAGGAAGAAGAGGGGGACATTTGGAGGGATGGTGTTTGCCTTCCCAAGACACTGTTCCATGTGATGAAGCCCTGCTGTCCTGGGGATAGCTGAGCACTTGAGTGCCCATGGGAAGAGGTGAACAAAGTCGTGGTTTGCTTTGCTTGCATGCACGCACGTTTTTGCCTTCCTTATTAAACCATCTGTATCTCAAACAGTGAATATTGTCACTTTAACTCTCCTGAGTCTCTCCCCCATGACACTGGTGGTGAGTGAGTGCTTTGCTTGGTGCCTGGATTTGAATCATGACACAACCCTTATTAAAAGGAAAATGTACACACACAAATGCATCCATATACACACACGGGCATGACTGAAGAGTAGTCTGCTTCAAAAAGCCTGTAATTTTGAATCCAGCACAGCTTTCCAAAGGTGACAGGTGAAGACAGTTGAAGTTTATAACACAACCAGGAAATTTTCTTAACAAGGGAATGGTATTATTGGTGATGAAAATGGGGTGTCTGGTATGTCTACACAATCCCACAGGTAGTCTGCCTTTTCTGCAGACTCTGCTCTCCTTCAAGGCTCTAAACTTGTCACATTTACCACGCCTGAAAATGACTGACTTGGTCCTTATGTAGGTGTATTTTCAGAAAAACATATTTACATAGGAGGTGATGCATTACTTTCTTCTCTCAATAAAGAATTATTGGTAAAAGGAAAACAAAAGTTATAATTGTTTTTCTTTTAAAGTCATCTTCTCTGATAGGGACTGGATAAAAGACCAAAAATTCTAAGTATAATCATTTTATTTCACATGCATGAATTAGTATATGGGACAGCTAAATGCCAACTGGTATCATCATCATGCCTAACAAGTTAAAGCACAGTGTTTTGTTATTCTTACTAACCATTTGTGGGGGAAATTTTAATTCTGAAAGCAAAAGTGGCCTGTCAAAAATACTCTGTTATAAAAAATTCTAAAAGAGCAGACAGGAAATGTTTGTGCATATTGTTCATTTAAAGAAAAAAAAGAAAGACACTGCTGCAGAAGATAACAAAAATTATGCATAAGTAGAGGTCCATGCTAACTTTCAACAAGGCTTTAGCCTGTCATTTTCATTTATATTTAAAATACAAAGACATTTTAATTAAATTAGCATTTATATAAAGAGTTCTTAAATTAATGGAACATTTAAGAAATACCCAGCATATAAAATGACATCCTTTAAAATTGCTAAATACCTGGATAATATTTCAGTATGTGTAGCTTTCACTTCAGGGATAATTCATTTGCCTGTCTCAGTAATAGTGTTTACCCTATACAATTTGTATCCACCAAAGACTGTATTGCTACATAAGATTCCTAGGAACATAAAACAAACAGCAGTGAAGGTTCTTTGTCTCCTTTCTTAAATTAAACAGGACTGTCCATATCTTGTGGGGCATTAGCTTCCCTCCCCAGCTACCAGCTGGGGATGCTGGTCAGGCTGGAAGGAGAGCTGTAGCTCACTGACACACCAGTAATGTTCTCCTGGTTCTGGAGTTCATAGCAATGAAGAGGAAGTTTTATCCACTGGTGCAATCAAACCTTTGTCTAGATAACTCTCAGAGACATTTGAGGAGCCCTGCTGTTGCAGCAGCCCTCTTGTTAGAGGGTAGGAATGAGGCAAGACACAGACTTCTTGTTTATCACAGCGTGAAAAGGGTCCTGGTTTATCTCTCCTTACAGCTCAGCCATCCTGACTCCAACCATTCACTGACTCTGCCTGCAACAGCTCCTGCTGTAGGTTTCCCTTGCAGCCTCCAAACGCAGGCTTTTACCAACTAGACTGTGACTGCAGGGAATAGTTTGCAGGCTCTGAGTGCAGGCTTTTACCAGCTAGACTGTGACTGCAGGGAATGGTTTGCAGGTTCTGAGTGCAGGCTTTTACCAGCTAGACTGTGACTGCAGGGAATGGTTTGCAGGCTCTGAGTGCAGGCTTTTACCAGCTAGACTGTGACTGCAGGGAATGGTTTGCAGGCTCTGACTGCAGGCTTTTACCAGCTAGACTGTGACTACAGACCCAGACTGACCTCACAGCAGGGATTCTCTCTCCTCAGGAGCCTCCTTCTTCATGGTCCTCCATGATGATCCCTTCACCAGCCAACCCACTCCCTTTTATCACACTTATCTTTATTGGATACAGCTGTGACTCATCAGGAGCAAGGCTGCATTGGGTAATTAACGCAGCTGTTACTTATCTGGGCAAGGTCATCTGTATTCCCTTCTCCTACACCCTGCCTCTTCAACAGATCTGCCAGCACAAATGTTTTAAAAAGCAATGTAGATACCAAACCTAACTGGCAGCCTTCCTGGAAGGTGTGATCAAGAAACACTGCAGAATATAGCTTCCAACTATCTCTGCCAGGAAATGATCTGACTTAGGTGTTTCTGACCACAGTCAGCAGCATCCTCTGCATCTCCTGGTACAGACACACCTCAGGGCCAGGCCTGATGAAGAGACCTGAAAGCACGGCTTGGCAGCACCTTGAGCTGGTGAGGACGTGGCTCATTCAATCACTATGAACACAGGAGGCAGAAACTCCATGCAACGTTAAAGTTTACTCATATTTCATTTTTTTTATTCTCAGAGTATCTGAGTGACGATGTCAGAGAGAGTTTATTGTGCATAATATCACTGCATTAGTGAATCTGCCACAGTCTGTGTGTACTGAAATTAGATCTAAAACAAGTTTACTGGCCAAAACCTAACAATTTGAATCAGCAACACTGAGTGCCAGTGGTGACACTACCTAAAGACCCAAATCTGAAATGCAAAGGACAAGCAGGGAACTGGAGAGTCCTCCTCTCTCAAATCTGTTACAGTCTTGGATTCCCTTTCCTGGAAAACTACTAGTAAGATATAAACTTACTGAGAAATTGTAATTGTTTCTTCCTCTACCACAATTTAATACACTTTATCAGATAATTAAAATTACAAAGCTGCAAGGTAAATGTTCTTAAGGGTCTTTGGCTGACTGACTGCAAAAGAAAACACAGAGGCTATGATTTAGAATTAAGATAGAATGGCTGAACATGGCAATACATCCTGACTTCTTTAAAAAGGTCATCTATAAATACTAGATATACACCAATACATTTTAACTGCTATACTTTCATTGTGCATATTTAACTCCCTGACAATTATGCAATATAACACAGAACATTTGGATTGATGTCTCTGCTGAAATAAAAAAAAAAACCCAGAAACCTTTTATATATTGATAAGTACTGTCCAAGAATATTTAATGGGCTCCAGTGGAGATGTAACTAGGGTATATCTAAGGTAATGGAATAAGCTGTCTTCTAGCTCTGTTTATTAGGAAATACATCATTATTAAATCTTAATCCATTCCATAAGAAAATAAGCAAAGGAGGAATAACTGTAGCAAGATGAATAGCCTTATTAGAGGAAGATCTAAGAATACCTTTATTTCAAAATTGGATTAGAGGTATGACAGACTGTGCCATATAGCTAAAAAAGGTCTGTGCCATTTATCAAGGAATCTAAAATTTGATAAAATGCATGTGTGTGCAGCAAGATCGTTTCATAAACACATTTAAGTGAATATGATACAATAAATTGAGCCTATGGACATGTGCTGAATAATTATTTATGATAGCAGTAAAATGTGATGGTGGCATTTATTATTTCAGGGTTTCTCCATGACAGGTAATGTTTTGGTTTTTTTCTTTCTAATTATGATTCAGTGCTACATCTTTATTTTTAGATTTTCTACTGCATATATAAACCAAACCTATACTGTATGAAAAAATAACATTTAGAAAATGCCTCACAAAATTAAAAACTTAATACCATACTGCAAATCTAGAGCTTGAGAAAACATCTTTCTACATCAGAGAATACAAATTGACCTATTACCTCCAAGATCTATAAAAATATCTCATTAATATTACATTTCTATTAGATAAGAGTAATGCTCTCTGATTTCTCATATCTTCCTGCTATGAGTGAAGAAAGTTATAAAGATGACAAAGAAACAAAAGGACACTGACTTGAATTTTATGTCCAATAAACTTTGCTCTGAGGGACTAAACAGACTTCATCAATGCAGAGAATTTGTAATGGACAAGTTCCATCCAGAAGACTTTGGTGCATGTTGTTAGTGTAAAATCCGGACAATCTTTTAGGGACAATCTTTTAGGGACAATCTTTTAGGGACAATCTTCAGCCCCATCCTCTAGCAAATCTTATTTGCAACCCCTCCTCTCTAAAGAGATCCCTCATGCCAGTGTAATATGAAAGAGGATTTCAATACATGAGGAACAGCTTATTAATTTTACACAGCTCTTGAGCTATTTTGAAACCTACCCTGGAGAGTACTGTCAGCAGTAAAGAGTGATTATTTCCTCAGCTTTCTTGTCTTTTTCTATTCAATCCATCTGCTTTGCACAATGGGCTCACAACCTCTGACTGAAATTTCTAGATGCCACAAAAATAAAAATATTAAAAACTGTAACATCCACAAAGATAAGAAATAAAAGACATGCTACATGACATATTATTTTAAAAAATTAAAAAGAAAACAAAAATAAAATTATTAAAGAAAGCTACTACTGACCACCTCCCTCTGACTGCTGGCTCTTCATATATGCGGGTATGTGGTAAAACAGACATTCTCATTGCAATGTAGAAAGCCTTGCCTCGGTCATTGTCACAAAAAATGGCCTGTGAAATTATTCTGATGAACTGCTAATTATGCTAACAGTAAATGAAAGCAACTAATCCTTTTCAACAAAGCTGTCTTCATTGAATGAAATCCTCACCTCATTCACATTCACTCATGGAATTGAGAGAAAACACTTTCCCTACTGATGCCAACATTCAAATATCCAGAGCAATTACATGGAGAAGGAACATTTAAATGGCAAAATGTATCTGTAAAACAAAATGACACGAGGTGAAGCCACCAGTTTAAATCTAGACTCAATGCATTATGACTGCCCTTCTCACCTAATAGACATCAGATACCACGAGCAACTGTAATTACAAGACAGAGGACAATATTTGAAGGAACTGCCCCTCTTATGGACACAAAAATGTAAGCAATTATGGGGAGTTTGGAAAGATTTGACTTATACCAAAAGACAGGCAAAGCTTGTCTGTGATGGCATGAGAGCTCAAAGTTTGGTGCTCTGGCACACACAAAGATCTATATTTCATCCCTTTTCTACATCTAAAATAATTACAGTAGCTCTATAAAAATCAAACCAGATAACTGTGGAGTTACTCACTGGGGAGGGGCTGGGGGAAACAAATTTTCACAGGGAGAAAATATGTCTGTTTATCTTGAACAAAGGTATGCTGTCTGCTCAACTCATTTTCTTGTTCTGCTTGCCCTCTCCCATGTCTTTGCATATCCCTTCTTCTGTTTTGTTTTGTTTTTTTCCACACGTCATTTCTGTGAATTCCACAGTGTGACCCACACTGTGTAAAGGAAGGGTGGTATTTGCTTTAATGCTCCTGGATCTTAGCATTAGCACAACACAACGAAATGAAACAGCAACACAGAACTCGAGTCTTTCATTCCTTCTCTCATTCCAGGCTGCTGTGTGACTTATGGAAAGATGCTTTTCACATTCAGATAGGCAAAGCTGTGTGTATTCCTGGGAAAAACCACATGGCTGTTCCTTAACAAGCACAAGCAAAGGCAGAGCAGAATAATCCTTAACCTGTGCTGTGCTGGTTTTGGTTTGACACACAGCAGTGGGAAGAGCCCTGCCCAAGGAATTGCTCGCTTCAGGATGAGTGGAGCCTGGCATATGCTGAGCCAGCATGGGATCTGCTCTGAGCTGTGCCAGTGGAGAGCAGGGTGTTACACACTCTGGCCATGCCCCAGATACGGCTCTTGCATCACGGGCAAGTGCACAAAGGACACAGAGGGAATTTTCAGGTGGCCAATCTGGCCAGTGTGTGATTTCTTTGAGTCATTCAAGAGG
Organism: Pycnonotus jocosus; assembly: GCA_013400435.1. Classification (NCBI taxonomy): domain Eukaryota; kingdom Metazoa; phylum Chordata; class Aves; order Passeriformes; family Pycnonotidae; genus Pycnonotus; species Pycnonotus jocosus. The sequence continues at coordinate 205,507 of VWYP01004439.1, forward strand.
AGATGAATGCAAAGCTGATTCACTGTGTCTCAGCTCCTCTCTGTGAAACAGGAATAACCATTCCAGACAAGCCTGTGCCAAGACAGGCAGCAATGCTGGAGAGACACCAGTGCATTTGCAGGACAAGGGTTAACACATGTGCTAGTTTTCCACATGACAGAAACAGAGGTTTTTTAGCAAATTAGGACTCATTCACACTAAATCTCATTTAGCAATAATGACTGCTCATTTTCTCCCTCTGATCTTCCCTTTTCTCCAAACTGACCCTACAGAAGACAAAGTACCACCACACACTGTATCCACATGTAAATTTATTCCTAGATTACATACAATTTTTTTTTTCATTTTTCTTCCATTTCAATTAATTACATTTGGAAAAGGGAAATAAGGAAGAGAGTGATTATCAAATAGCCAGCTGAGCTCAAGTTAATGAAACTTGACTTGAAACAAACAAAAAATTTTTGCAAAATCCTTACTCATTTATTTACTCACATCACTGTTGCTATGACCAGCTTAGGATAAATCTTTCTCACATCTCCAGCAGTGACCTTGTACTGAGACACTGACATTCGTCCCTATCTCAAATGCCAGCAGAATGAAAATAGGATACACTGATTTAACTGAAACCACCTTTCCCAAATATGAAAGTTCCCTGACATGGAAATGTTATCCTACAAAAACAATGAACAGATGGGATCTCAGGAATCTTCAGGTGAGTCACTTGTGATTTATATCAGCATAAATATCTGCCCCTATTGATATGTAGAAGATATATTACATGTTTTTCCCAGTTTAATTATTTACATTTGCTGACCTCAGGCTCTTTGAAACTAAGCTCCTGCACACTTATGTGGGAGCTGGGTTTTCATTTAGATAGTGATACAACTGGCAAAACCACTGCCAGCTACAACTGAAATTTATAAGTGTCTGGGTTAGGCATTTACAGGCCACTGTTTTTCTTAGCAGACTAATAATTCCTCCTATCTATGCTTAACTGCAGTTTTGCAATGTTTTGCATAGTAAGAAAGTCAAACATCTCAAAATGAGATGTTTGTTTTTGATGTTGTTGCTGCAAAATTATGTTGCTACTATTCTTTCTCCAACAAGTTCTCCCTCTAAATGCCATACAGTGGATTTTACTACACTCATGTCAGACAACAGCTGAAGCTGTCAAATTGTGCTGAGTGGGGAGAAGAAGCTTCAAGAGCTAATGTGAGAAAATTCTACAAAAGTTAAAAGCCACCATTACAAAATTAGTTCTGGCTTCAATCTTAGTGTATAACTGGGTCCCTATTAGAAAACAGCACAGGCAAAATGATCATCTGGCTTCTGTACTCTTATACATAACAACTTCTAGCCAACAATTTCTAACAACACCATATTGCAAGTTTCTTAGACATAAGAATTGAAAAACAAAGTCTTCTAATTGATGAGGTCATATGACAAGAGCAGTCACATTCCCACAAATTCAGTAGCATTTCCAAGAAATAAAAGGTTGCTTGGAAAAATTTTCAAGCAATAAAATGACTGTAGTCTTTACCCTCACCTTCATTTGTCCATGTAATGTTTTATTTAGCCTCACTTGAGATAACAGGTAATTTAGGAAGAGGACATTGACAGCATTTCTATTTTTTTTTAGAGTAATGAACAGCAGTATTTGAGAGCTGCTCTGAATGCTAGGGTTGGGGTGCATGCCCCAGGCAGATTTAAAATCCACAGCAAGGCAAACTGCAAACACAAACCAGCCTGAGAAGAGGATGAGTGGAAAGATGGGGCTTGGATGAGCGCCACAGAATGTTCTGACCAACTGGGACACCAGGATTTTAGGACGCATCCATTTAGACACAGCCAAAGGGGCTAATCTCACATCTGTTGTTTTGTCACAACTTCTAAACTCCTCTCTGTGGGCACTGACTATCCAAACCTAAAATAACGGCATGATTCAATTCATGCTCATATGTTTTCCATAAATATGGCAATTCATTATATTCACTGAAAGCTCCCTCATAATTCTTGTCATGTGAAATAAAGTGAACAGATCCATTAACTGCATCCAAAATTTCAAAAGTACACGTCTTTGCATTATTATTTGCAATATTTTGTTCACAGTCTAGGCAGCATTGTTTTAGGGAGGGGGGCCAGGACAGAGGCATTATGTGCTTGAGACACATCATCTCTGACAGAGGCAAAACAAATCAGGTCATGAAGTGGAAATTTTGGGCTTGACCTCAATAAAATCAAATCAGGCTTGGGCCAACAGCTAGAAACAGTGCCTTCTGTAGCACTCCATTCCTCCACACCCTTTCATTTCCACTGTTCAGTCAAGAGGAGCCACACCCGTGGCAATTTGTCCCCATCTGCTCTCCATCTACTTCCCAGGGCTCTAGAGCTGCTGTCACTGAGAAACACAACCAACTCCAGTGATTCAGCAATGCAAACACGGATTATGACCTATTCTTCAAGGTAGAGAAACTTTCTCATGTTTTTTGAAATTTCTCCATGTCTAGTCATTCTCTGTTCCTCTTTATTTTACAAATGCAGATGAGCTGAATTAATTAAGTAAATTAGGGAAGCCCTAACTCAGTTGCAGATATGCAGGGATAAAAGAGCACATTTAGAAAGCAGTCAACTTGCTTTAGAAGCTTGTTGGCATTTCTTTTCGTGTACAGCTGCAGTAAAAGAGAGCTAAAGAAAGAGTTAACCCTTCTAACATTTTGGAGTAGTTGTCCAAGGGCACCCTCTGCTAAGGCCCTTGAACACCAGAAGGACCTGAGCAAATCTTCTGTTGCTGAGCCTCTGTCTCTCCATGTTTGAGCAGCAAGCTCTTTGCGATATTCCTAGCTATGGATCTTAAGGAAGACTTGTCCTTGTGCCACTTACAATTCAAATAGGAGAAAAAAACAAACAAACAAAAGGCTATGTACATTCCTCACTCCTCCAGGTAAACCCTGCCTCAGCTCCAACCTTGTCTGGCCTTCTGGGATTCAGGATCCCAGATACCATGTACTTATTGTATATGTACACTTTCTTTGTCAACAAAGCCTCAGGAAAGCAGCTTTTTGACTCATAGGCCACCTAGAGCGCATGAGCCAGTCTTACCCTTAATCTGGGCTGTTTTGGTGGATTTGACCATTTCAGTGCTTTCAGAAACCCAGAATTTTTTTTTTACAGGGATTCAATAATCATGGGTCAGAGATGATGACTGGTTCTAAGCAACTTATCCCAGTCCTATGGTGTGACATCCAGCAGCACTTTTTCTTCCCTCCTCCTTTCTCACTTTATGTCACTGGCTCATTGTTTTAGTCAATTAAGGGGGAAAGGAATAATTAATTCTATTGTTCTGACCAGTTGCACCTATGGTTAATGTCTATTGTCACTGAGTAATTTTTCAACGTTTTCAACTCTTAGAGAAACTCTCACTTTTTCAACTCACCACTATGGACTATTTTCTCATTATCATGAAACAACCATGATATATATGTAAGAACATGCATGTGCCTGTGCACAAATGTATATAAAGTCATGAGAAAGAGACAGAGAAGGCCCTTCCAGACAACCATGTAGCTATTCAGAAGGAAAAAAAAATATCCAAATGATGGTAAGTACACGGCCCCTCTATGTTTGTTGCTTTTAATTGTATAGAACAGTGGTTTTATTTATAATAAACTTTCTTTCATCAAATTAGACTATTCCATTCTCCTCATAATCACAGCTACATTCACAAGTCAGCTTATTATCACAGCAAGATCTATCAGCTCTGCCTACACTGTATTTACAAACTAGAAAGGAAGTTGTTAGCTAGAAAAATACATTACAGATACTGCGATAGACATGAGGACATCAAACATAATCACAGAGAGATAAATTAACTGAGTCTGGGGAAAGACAAGAAAGAGGTCAGCAATGTCATCTTGATTACTCAGAAAGGTTAAGAACTACTGCAAACTTTGACCAGGAAAAGACAAAAGATAAACTTCAGTGAACTATACTACGTGATCCATGGAAATCACAATAATCAAGCCTGGTTTACCATGGTAATGACCATCTGGGTGAGAAAGGGGAGAAAATATTAGACCCGCAGAATTGGTTGTGCTTAAATCACACTGGGCGTAGTAGTTTTGTCTACAGAGTTCTCCCTTGGAGTAAAATGAGGAGACAGAAGGAAATTTCCCTTAAAGCCAAGTCAACTTTTCACTATCAGAAAAAAATCCATCTTTGAAAATTAGAAACAGCGGGAAGTACACCACATTGAATGCTAAATTAATTTCTTCTGATAACTTATTTCAAACAGTATTTGATTAAAAGACAATGGACATGCTTTAAATCTGAAAAACATGGTTACCACAGGCTGAGGCAAAAGTGGTGTTGCTGATAAGTGACAACAGCATTGTTATTTATTTAGCTCTTGTAAAGGCACCCCAGTCAATCAATAGCTATGCATGTACCAAGGCAGTGGGACTTGTATAAAGATGCTTATCAGAAATCCATGGGCAACATTCCACTTTTGATTACAGTGCTGCAGACTGTCCCCAATCCTGCTGAAGACTGTGTGCCTCCTTGACAAGCCATACTGACAGAAATAATAATATAGAAACCCCACTTCCTAATATGCATATCCAACTGCACAGCCAATTAACCACTATGCTGACTGAAATTGCTTTGTTATTCATTCCATTCCAACTGATGTTAATACTTTGGCAGCTGATGGGGATAATAACCGATGGAGCATATTGGAAATTTTGAAAGGGGATATAAAATTTATATAATTTAAAGACACCGAGAAAGCTACTGTGTTTTACAGCCTTAAAACCTGAAATGTCTAAACGTTTTGTATAAGTACTCAGAGCAGGAGAACCAGTATGTATTGGAAAATCTGTGAATGAAAAGGAGGCATTTAAAAAGATTGTGATATACAAACAGGTTTGAAATAACATTAAAAAAGGCAATTATAAGATGAAAATGAGACTTTTTCACCTCTACCTCTAACATCACACTGAGTAACAATCCTTGAACATCTGGAAACATTTACATTTGATGTTTTAATTAAAATATAACTCTTTTCTGCAACATAAGCACATTGTACCCAAAAAATGTCATTTAGTTTACCCTAATCCCTAAAACTATTTGGTTTATTGTCTTTATATACCAAAATAACAATTCCAGTATATTAAAAAAATAATAAAAGGCCATAAAATTATTTTCATCTACACTAATAAGTTGGGGTTTCCTTACAAAAAACCCCGGTTTTTATACATCATAGGGGCATCTTTCAAAGTTGTCTGAGTCATATATTTCACAATGGTGGTATAAATTATTTTACTGCCCTGCTGCAATTCTAGCCCTGCAGTTCTTATTTGGTGAAAACTGTGGAGCTCAACAGGCATCTTCCCTGAGCAAGGGCTGCCTGAGCAGGCTGCTTTATTCTCCAGCAGCAGTGAGCTGGTGACTCTGCTGCAGAAGTCTCTCCCAATGGACATCATTTGGGTGAATCCAGTGCACACGAGCTCTGCCAGCAATGGTGAAGCAGAGCCTGGAAGAAGCTGGCCTAGCTCAGGAGTGGGAGATCGATATGTGTGTCCCTGCTGCCACATCATGCTCTGGATGGAAAGCGCTGGAGGAGTGGATGTGCTGTGCTAACACACCATCCTCAGCTCTCAGCTCCAAAATGTGCCAATTTTTATTCCTCAAAACTCTCATTTTCAACAAACCCGTTCTTCCTGCTCAGGAACTTGGCTGCTCGAGCTCAAGCTCCTAAATCCCTCTACTGTTCCACCACAAAGGTCCCTAGCACCAACCCAAACTGCCACATTCTTGAGATCTGCTCCCAGAGCCCCATTCTGTTTCCTTTGGACTGTCTCTGCTCCTCCTAAGCCACTGGTTCACATGTTCATCCTGAGCCTCATCGAATCAAAACTCTTCTGGCACCGAGTTAACTCGGGCCCTTAAGTGCACAACTCCTACTACACACAGAACTCAGCTCTTTTGTTCAGCCTGTGAGCATGTGGGGCCTATTCCCTCCCCATTTTTGCCTTTTCTTTCCAAGCACATGCACATACCAACATGCAGATTTCATTATTCACCTCCTGGCTCCTATTCTCACAATTTTTTTAAAAAAACCCAAAACAACAAAACAAAACAAACAAACAAATAAAAAACCCCCCACAAAAACCAACAAAAAACAACAACAACAACAAAAAACCCAAACCAGAATCAGTTAGCATTTAGCCTCAACAAGATCCTGAGAGCACGGAAAGAAGAAGCAAACAGAAGTGGACACACTGTGCTTGTCATTTGGTAACTGAATTGGGGAGCCATAAAAGAGTAGACAGTAAAGAAGTGTTTACAGAAAGGCAGGAGTGAATGAGGATGATGACAGCCATCCATATGGCTACACTTTTAACATATTCATCATGCAATTTTCCCTCCACACACGATCTATCATGTCCGTGGATTCTTAAAGAAACAGCCTTTCTTCATTTAAAGTTACCAAGGAAGTTGCAACCCCTTTCATTTTTTATGAGTTTTGCCCTGGAAGATCCTTGCTTTTGTAATCTAGAGTATGAACTCTCCTATCTACTGAGAAAAAAAAAAAACCCAACTAAAAAAAAAAAAAAAAACAAAACCCCAAACCAACAACAACAAAAAACCCCAAAACAAACAAAACACCCAAAACAAACAAAAAACAACAACAGCAAAAAAAACCAGAAAAACAAATCCAAACCCCCCCCCCCCAAAAACCCAAACCAAAACCAAAAAAATCAGACTTCTTGGCAGATACAGCTATAACAAAAGCAATATCCACCTTCTCAAAAGGATTAAGAAGGACATAAATCCATAAATCATCAAATAAACCACATGCTACAAGAGAGCACTAGTGAGGGCTGAGCAGATTTATATTTCTGAATATTAGTCTTTCTTTTACTTCTCAGTACTTCTCTTTACATTCTCAATATCATGATCCACAGAATTATTTTCTTATTCCTTCCTGTGGTTAATCTTTCAAATCTTTCACCCATCTTTCACCTGAGTTTAATGAGAGTCAGAAAGCAAAATTGAAAAATCATTTGGTCAGGCTTGGAAGATGTTTAATTTTGACTTTTAGTGTATTAAAAGACTGTGTGCTGAACTACTTTTTGTCTAATATGGTGAACTAATTGCTTGGTTGGGATTCTGTTTATGTCTCTGTGAGGCACAATATTGTCCACATGAGATCACACTACTAAGCAAAATCCCAGCAAAATTACCTGATGAGAATGTTAGCAGCAAGATCATGGTTTGGTTTTTTAAAGAAATGGAAGAAATCCAACCATGCTGGGCTTTTGGCTTTGCTTATACTAGTAGCTGAAATTGTGTTGGCTCAAGGAAAACTGAAAGATTGAAAAAATCAGACCCAAGAGGGTGGGGGTGTCAGGGCTAGCCAGGGTAAAGGGGAGGGGTGTGGATGTCTGAGGAATGTGTTGACGTTTATTGAGTGCCTGAACAAAGTGATCATTCCTTTCACACTTCTAATTCACCCTATTAGAGAGCAGTGCTTCCATTTGGGATCGACTAATTGACCTGCCCTAAAAGCTCTTTTCTACTTTTAGCAGGTAAGTTGCTACAAAAAGCTGACAAAGTAACAAAAAAAACTGCTATGAGGTCACCATAAAACTGCAATTTTTTATTTACAATCATATTAGACTAGAACAAAATACCTGCAAAACTGAATGGAGCTAAGGTTGAAGGATACAAGCCTGAGAAGGAAATTCTCACCTGGCTGAGTCAGCAGGGACTAGGAACACAGGAGAACAGCAGGTAAGGAGCAAGCACATATTCACACAATCCCTTCTCCCTCACACAGTTCCCTCTGAAGGATGCTTAGAGATGCAGTGTTGGGCTTCACAGGAACTGAGTCCAACACTGCTCAGCCTGAGACAGAAATGCTTCTGTCAGGCGTACAGAAGCAAATGGGAACATCTTTCTGAAGAATTAATAATGAAAAGAATTAAATGTTTTAAAATGCTGTCAGATAGCAGAATTTCTCATGAACACAGGAAAGCAAAGACACTTAGAGCTATCAAGTAAACATTCTGAAATGCCATCCTATGACAGAGAACATCTCTCTTTCCATAAAATCAGTTCTTAACTTCTGGAGAGGCTCCTGGGCTTCTCTATGAAGTCCTTAAGTAGCAGCTCCACCTCTTCCTATTTCATTTTCTTTAACAAGCCTTATTTCTTCTGAGAAACCTGCCTTTTTACACATCACCCTTTGACTGGGTCCAAGGTAATGTTTTCAAAAACTGGTGAAAGGTGTGATTTTAAAATACTTTCTAAGGAATCATAGCTGGTATCTCTACAATCATGTTTATTTCCCTCTTATCCTTTTAGCCTTCCCCCAAAGAATAGCAAGCCCCTACATTATATCCCCATATGGGCAGAAATTGAGAGGATAATAAGCATATACATATATGTGTACACACATACATCTTTAGTTCTCCCCTGTAGCACATACATTACAGAACATGCAGCATTCTCAATCTTGCACTGCCTCAAGTACACTACAGGGAAGAGTGGTGGCCTGAATTTCTCGAATGTTTTGTTTTTAATTAGATCAGTCATATAAGTTTTTCAAAAATAACAAAATTCTTAAGAAGAGGCATTTCTGTGCACCTCATCTTTTCTAGCAGTTATGTACCAAAGGGTATTTAGCACACAGTGGGAATTTTCAGGTAAACGATGCTACCGTTTCAACCAATACCAGCATTGTTAATCACTGGAAAAAATCCAATAATTCCTAACTACCTTGTGCCTGCAACTAGGTCATCTTGCACAGAGAAGCAAAGGTTAAGTATAAGATCTGGTTTTCACTTTGCAAAGCCTGTAAATGACATCGCATAGTCGAGCAAATGAAGCAAGGCAAGATGAGAAAATGAAGAAGAATGAAGCTGTATAATCTAATCAGAAACCAACTAGGGGGTTTCTTTATCTTCTCTTCCTCCCTCGGAGACAAAGGGAGGCTTTAAATCCTTAAAACACAGTCTGGTGTTTCGCTTTTTGTGACAGCTTTTGGTACTACCGAGCATATGTAGGCACACCTATTCTGCATGTATTGATGTGCAGGTTCTCGCAAGTCTGCGTGCAAAAAGAAAGAGAACTGCACGGGGCTCTCCAAAAGGCACTGAAGCAGCTTCCTGTCACTTCAGAAACTAACTACTGGAGCACTGTCGTTCTTAAGCAAAATGTATTTGCACCTGGAAAGAATTTAATCTCCGTCCATTTGCTGCCCGCTACAGTGGGCATCGCCTCCCTCCCTCAGTGCCTCAGCGCTCACCGCGCCCCCGATCCCCAGCATAATGAGTTGACCTTTGCTTTAGTTCATCGACTTTCGACCAAGGTAATGAACTGGAAGCAGCACCATCATCACCAGCGGTTTAAGCAGCGCACCGGCTCCCTCCCCGCCCCTTGCTCTGCGCCGGGGTCCCCAGGCACCCTGCCCTGCCTCCGCCTTGGGGGCGGCTTGCCCCGAGCGTGTGTCCCCGCACCGGGGCAGGGAGGGGACGGGGAGGGGGGTGAAACGAGGCGGGGCACTCCCAGCCGGGCGCCGCAGCTCCGGGCGCCTCCGGGCTGGGCTTTCAGGCTGCTCGCTCTGCGGCGGGGCAGGGAGACCCGGCGGGGTGCGGGAGAGCCTCCGCTCCGGCAGCGCCTGCCCCGCGCCCGCAGACNCTCCTCGTCCTCCCCCCGAGCGCCGCCGCAGCCCCGGACCTGACCTCTGCGGGGCGGCGCGCCCCCGACCGCGCAGGGACCGAGAGGCACCCGAACCCACCGTGTCCGCCTCGCAAGGAAGCCGGTGACCTGTAGATAGCGATAGGCACTGAATGATGTTTGCTGCTGCCGTGGAAATGGTGAATGTGGTGAGCGCCCAAACTGGAGGCGCCCCACGCCACCCCAAGGAGGCCGCTGAGAGTGAGCGGGACTATCCAGAGCAGGGCCAAGCGGCCGCCGGCGCTGCTGCTGCCGCTGCTGGCGGGTCCCGGCTCCGGGCTGCCCCTAAGGAGCCCCCCCATCCTCCGGTGCGCGGCGAGCCGGCCCGCGGCGTCCTCGGGAGGAGCAGCAGCCACAGCAACGGAGGCAAACTTTGGGCAGAGGCGCTCGCACACTCGCACACGGCGCTGGCTGCAGCTCACGGCACCAGGCGAGCCATCTCTTCCCTTTGGGAAAGCCTATGAGGATCCTTTTCTCCAGGTCTTCTTCTACCCAAAACAATCCGAGACATAGTCAGAGAATCCAGGCAGTTCAGAGCCTTCGCAAAGAGGTGGAAGTGGGGAAGAGCCCCGCGCCCAAACAATCGTTAGTTTCAGCTTTCCCGGGGCTGGTGCTCATTAACAATACTCCACAGTTGCAAGGGCTACGAGAATGCCAAGCATTCCCCCATCCTCAGTAATCCACAGTGTAGCCAATCGTGCCACATTTCTGCTAAGAAAGAGAAAAGGGGATGCCACTCCATCAGCCAGCGCTGGGAAAGCAGAGAAAAATCAAACTGCTGCTCTTCCCTCCATTCATCTCCAAACTGGTGAGCCCTCACCGAGCGAGCTCTCTCCCGGCGCTCACACACACTCACACTCGCGGACACACACTCGCACACTCGCACACGCCGCCAGACAATAATCAGGCTGCTCCGGCAATCTCAGTGCTCTGGCTATTGACAGTAATACCCGAGGATGTTTTCAGGGAGAATAGTGCACCCTTATGAAAGAAGCTGGGAAGAAAAAAAATAAAAATAAAAATAAGCATGCTTGCGAGGAGCAGGGCTATGCAAATCTGCAGTCTCCGAACAGCAAATCGCTGAGGCTTGGATGCAATGCAGAGGACGAGCCTATGTTAAAGAGGGAGGCTGAGTTCAGCTCCCACACAGTCGCGCTCCCTCTCCTCAGCCTTTCGGGAGCCGCGCACTGCCAGAACGCGGCTCGGGCGGTGTGGAGGGACACACACACACTCACACATACACAGACACACACGCACACTCACACACTCTCCCACGCCTCTCCTCCCCACCCGCGCCGCGGAGTCAAGCAGCACGGCAGGAGCATTTCCCCTCCTCCGATAGTTCAGAGGTACCAGTGTCTTGAAAGCCCACTTTCATCTTAAAAAGAATGATTTCGGGGTCTTTTAATTGGCCTCAACTTCGCCCATGAGATGTTTGCCTCCATCTATTCGGGCACCGGCTGCGATTATCCGGCAATTACACACACGGCGCCGAACAAAGAGTTACCGGGATTTTCTCCGGCACTACTCAACTACCGCACCTCGGCCGCCCACCGCGGCCGCAAACTGGGCTGAAATGCTGAAAAAAATCCTTTCTGGGCTGAGCCTCCCAGTTCCCCCGCAGCTGCAGGGCGGCGCCAGCAGCTCCCGCATCGCCACCGGGGTGCGGGGCCCCGCCGCGGCGCTCGCCCCACGTCTACCCCCAAAGCAGGGCGGGGGGCTACCCTACACCACTACCCCGCAGAGACACACACACACAGAGCCAAGGGTGCCGCGGGAGCCCATGTCACGTTTCAAAGCCAAGGTTCAGTACCCTAAGGGCCAGCCCATCACCCCGCGGCGGGTCCTGCGCCCCCCGGAGCCGGGCGCGGAGGCGCAGCCCCTGCAGTACCGCACCTGGGCACAGCAGGGTGTGCGAGCCGCACACTCCCGGCCCTCCTCTGTCTCTCCCTCCCTCCCTCCCCCGCTCCCAGCCTGCCGTAGATCTTGTGCCATGCCTTCAGCAGCATGAGATCATGGGTGCGGGGTGCGGATGCGTGAAAGCGAGAGGGCGAGCGGTGGGCGTGAGAATATTTTTTATATATATATGCATTTCGCGTTAATTTAAATGAAAACCGCTGCAATTCTCCGAGGCGCTAATTCCCGCGAGTGCGAAGGGAAGTCATAACCTTTGCTCAGCTGTGTAGGCTGAGGAACGAGAAAGGCGTTTCGCCTCGGCTCCGCTCAGCCCGGGGCGGATCGCTCTCCCCAGCGAGAGAAACGCCCTCCGTGGGCCGCGGGGCCGTGCCGGGGGCCACACACAGCGGGCAAAGGGCCCCGAGCCCCCGGAGCAGCGGCGAGCAAGCGGCAGCTCCTGCCCTGCCCCGGGGGCGGTGCTGGTCACACCCCTGCCCACCTGGACGCGCCGCATCGCAGCCTCGCCACGCCCGCGAAGTTCTGCCAGGACGCCGAAGTAAATTTTAATAAAGCCATAATGGAGTGAGGAGAGCAGCAGTCGCGATGCCCGAGCCCTTTCTGCGCTCCGTGGAAGGGCAGACGCGCACCCCGAAGGAAGCCCGCAGCCGCCCTGGCCCGGGGAACGGCCCTGCGAGTGGGGGCCACCCTGGAACACCCCCCGCTGGCCAGAGGGAAAAGCAGCTCAGGAGGAAGTCAATGACTTCTGTCTCCAAAAGCCTCCGTGTAAAGAAGAAACACTAATTTTCCAAACTATCAGCTTTCAACTGTCATGCACTGTCACCTCCGGAAAAAAAAAAAATTCTCTAAGTTTCGGAGTTAGGGAAAGAAAGAGAAAAAGGTATGAAACCTTAAAGAAACGTCAGCCTGGATTTGACAGCTCTCATAAAATTAAACCTCCTGATATATGTTTCCTGTTCATGGAAGTAATGTGTGTTAGAAATTTCATCCATAAATACCACTAGGTTTTCTATCAATCTGACTCAGGAAACAAAATATTTCAGTCACTGGAACCACTTTTTCATTAAACTATTCACATGTTGCTGCCGTTTTAGAAACAGGCAGTAGTTAACTTGACTGTTCTTAATGATTCTAGACATTCTACAGACGAGGAACTTAAAATTGTTATCACTCCTCTGAAAGAGGAAGCCTGTATTGCCAACCGTGTAACGATACAGTTGGCAACACAGTTGTACAGATAAAATTTCAGTTGGCAAGTCCTGTCTAGACTAACTGTGCTCGGCTGTGCTGTTTTAAGGCCACTGTGGGGAGCTGCCTTGTGCTGCCTTACAGTGGAGTTTCCCTGCCGGCACCCGGGAAAGCAAGGCTCCACGCCCATTGGGGCATTCCCCGTTAGGTGTAACCTTGCCAAGAGAGCTTTCCACAGATCCCTTCCAGCCCGAGCACAGGGTGTTCAGCTTTGGTTGAAGATCCACTTTGGTGAGAATTCAGAAGTGCTCTGTGGAAGCACTCTATGTTGTTGTATATCTTTGTAGTTTGAGTACCTTAATCTAAATTCTTGCTCCATCTGCCATCTACTGTGCCAAGGAGGCCTAAAGTGCTAAAAAAAACAAGGACAAATGAATAAAATGTTTAGGTACTTCCAAGGTACTTAATTTAATATTTTACTGAGGATAAAAGGTATTTTTAAGAGTTCTACTTTATTAAATATGTATTATTTATGCAGCACACATACACAACTGCCACTAAAGTTTCTAGTTTCAATTTGTGCCTGGAGACTACTTAGTGAAGTTTTTTTTTCATCGGATAGATTATAATAGGTCATTTTTAGGTGCTACAATGTGATATTAAACACTATTTAGGGACCATTAACTTAATGAATTGTTTTGCTTCTGTGCATCCAAACCAAGAGTTGAGTACACAGAGGCCAGATCCTCACAGAACTATTTAGGCCTCTAACTCTTACTTAAGTGCCCTATTAAAGTGTGAATGGGGGGACTGCCCTCTAAGTAGGCATCTCTTTCTAGATCTGGTAATGTGATCAGCACCTTGGGTGTAGCAACTCTAATTTTAACAATATTTGACATTTTTCTGGCTCTGCACTCTGAACCACAAGCAAGGGAGTACTATCCAAGTTTCACAGGGGAGAAAGGTGATCTAATGCAGTGCAAGAGTGAGAAATGGGAGAGAAGGAAGTGTGTATGAAAGCAAGATGGAGACAGGAAGGCAAAAGAGGGATATTCCAGTAAAATCTTCTCTTGCTCAATTTTTTTTGTGTTTTCAGCAAGCTAATAAAACTTCTTTCTGATTTGAAGCAAATCTTGGTAGTCAGACACTTATACTTTTTGGGTGTTTAGATTTAAAGAAGATTGTAGGTGAGTGTCGGTCTCTCTCCTCAAGTAACGAGTGATAGAACAAGAAGAAATGGCCTCAAGTCATGACAGGGAAAATTTAGATTGGATATCTGGAAAAATTTCTACAAGTGTTGTCAAGCACTGGAACAGGCTGCCCAGGGGGAACAGGCTGCCCGTAATCATTCCTGGAAGTATTTAAAAAGACCTGTAGAGATTCAGATTAGATATTGGGAAGAAATTCTTTACTGTGAGGGTGATGAGGCACTGGAACAGTTTGCCCAGAGAAGCTGTGGATGCCCCATCCCTGGAGGTGTTCAAGGGCAGGCTGGATGGAACCCTGAGAAACCTGGTCTCGTGGAAGATGTCCCTGTCCATGGCAGGGGGGTTGGAATGAGATAATATTTAAGGTCCCTTCCAATCCAAACCATTCCAGGTTTCTATGTGGCACTTAGGAACATGATTCAGTGGCCTTGACAGTGGTAGGTTAATGGTGATTTTAGAGTCCCTTCCAACCTAAATGGCCCCATGATTCTGTGTTTCTATTTAAAAAGTTTAATTGAGTATTTCAGCAGTTGGAGTTAGGCTTTTTAATGACAAGTAAGTTAAAAGCTTCTGCAAGTAATCACGATGAAAACCAAAGGTAAGCAGCATTTCTTATTTAAAATGCTTGCCTTTTTTACCCCCTGCTGACATAAGAGTATGAATTTTTGTTAGCTGAGGACTAACTGAAGTTGAAATAACCTGGTTTTAATCCCCAAGGACATAGAATTGTGCTTCCAACACAATCAACATGCCGGTATCAGTCTGTGAAGGTTCATTCAAAGAATGAAGAGGTGGTACAAAAGAAGGCAACAAACAAGAGTTTGTGTAAACAAATAAATGTTCCACTGGGAGCATAGTAAATAAAATGTGAAAATGAGCTGTAGTGTTCACAAGGTAGTTTTTAGTATGTCAAGAACTTAGTTCAGTGAAATTAGTCCCATTTAACACTTACCCTGTGCAGGTCACATTGGTAGTAAATGTGACTTTTAATCAAGGTATTTCCACCAAATGAACTCTGCTAATACCAGTAGGCTCCTAAATTTTTTAAGCAAGAATATGCTCATTGTAAGAACACATCTTTCCCTGTTTGTTCTGGTGTCATTATGCTATAAACACCAAATGCTCCTAAAGAAAATTTATACAAACAAAAAAAAGTACTCCCATGAGCAGAGTTTACATTACTTCCTCAAATAAAATTAGATACTTCTTGCTGGTTTGAACATATCTCTCTGCAACAGTACAGACAGATCAGCTGAGATGGACAACTTCAGCAACAGCAGCAAAACTGAAGCGCAGACCATGCCTGAGGCCAGCAGAAATTGTCAGTTAAATTCAGGGCTCCTTTGCTTAAGTGCCACCTTATGCAACCAGGCTCCTCTGGCCACTCTAGATAATCCTGCACTTAGTGTTGTAGCATCCACTCTGAAACTCCTGAAGCTCAACTGCTGTTCAGCAAAATAATAATAATAATATTAATAAAAAAAGACTACAAAAAACACCCACCCCAACAACAACAACAACAAAACAACAAAAAACCCCCAACAACCAAAACCAAAAAAACAACCCAAAACACCTCCACAAATCTGTATTTGTTTTACAGGAATACCATGTAATTAACTATGGAGAGCTTTAACACACCATCAATGTTTTACATTACAGATTTTCCCCACTACTAGGCTTGGGCTCTCCCTTAATTTGAAAGTACATGGACATTTTGTGATTACCATT
Source organism: Pycnonotus jocosus (assembly GCA_013400435.1). Lineage (NCBI taxonomy): Eukaryota > Metazoa > Chordata > Aves > Passeriformes > Pycnonotidae > Pycnonotus > Pycnonotus jocosus. Next base: position 221,286 of record VWYP01004439.1, read on the forward strand.
AAACAGACCAGAATTCATGTTTATCCAGTCCACAAACAGAGGCTTAGAGAAGAAAACAGTCAACCTAATGTTTCCTTTTCCCCACTACAAACACTGCTGAATTTAATGACCTATACACTGTATTTCCCAGTAGTTTTACTGATATCTGGTAACAGTGGATGTAGTAATTTTCCTCTTTTAAACAGCACAGAATGTTCCTCTCAAAAGCCAATTAATTGCAAGATACTGAACCAAGGCCTGTTATTCATGTCCAGTTTGTGTCCTAACCCTACATAACCTAGGACAGAAACTGTTTGCTTTATGCCAATAAACTTTATCATATCAACTACTTGAAGACTTAGAAGGTAAAAAAAATATGATCCCATGGGAATGAATAAAGTATTTAGGCAGCCATAAAATGCAGAGAAATTCAAAATTTTGGTAACAATGTGAGACAGGGGATCTTACAAAGGAAATACTTAGGCTGATTTCTCTGTAGTGTAACTATTCTTTCTCTATGCATAGTTCAAAACAAATCCTGGTACAGTTAATAAGTCTTTCTGTCCATCCAGATAGGCTTAAATCTTCATAATAAATGTCTCCTGACTCTGTGTGTATAAAGTAATCCCTTTCTCTCTACTCCTTGCTGTCAAAATCAAACTGATGTTCATTTTGTTTCATTTCATCGAAGACATTCACGTAAGCCAGATCTTTTCAATTTAGAACAGAAGGGGCTTGTGGAGAACATTTTGCACTGGAGAATTTTGACTTTGAGGTGAAGGTCCCTCTTCATCTGAAATAGCCCTGGTTGGTCCATAAGTCATGGGGGTGGCACTTTGCCAAGTCTGTCCATCCTTGCTTGAATCAGCCCTGGTTTGTGCTGGCTCGAGGAGCATGGCTCAGAATCCACTGAGAGTTGGCTTTTGCAACTCCCAAGTGCAGCAATGTATCTTAATGTCATATTTTCTTTTTTTTTTTAAGTTTAACTTGGCAAAAATATTTCTAACACTTTGTGTAGCTTCCCCCTTTGACTCCAATCTAAAGCCACAGGAAATAAGGCCAAGTCCACCTGTATGTACATAGAGGTATTTAGGAGATTTGCAGTGCTGTAGCAAATGGTCTCTAGCCACATTTTCTCTGGGCTACCACATGAGTGCTTAATTCTATGGGCAATTAGGCTGCTGCTGCAGAACCTGCAAAAGTCTCTCTGACTTCTCCCAGTACTGCTGCAGGAATTGGCACTGCATTGCCTCAGAAAAGAGAAAACCTTGGTATAGCTTGAATGCTACTGATTTCAACTCCTCAGCAAATACTCCAAGGCACAAAAAGCAAGCCACCACAAAAATAGCTTGTAAATTAGTCATCAAGAAGTTTGATGACAAATGCCAATAACAGAACCCAGTATTCTGCTCTTTTGTATCCAGTACAAGAATATGAAACATATGCAAAACCTATTTGTTGATAAAGGCCTCCAGAAATAGGAGAAGTGTATGTATTACAGAGTTGTTTGCAGCCCTTGATATTGTTTACCCTGCACAATAACCGAGATATTAAATGCCATGTCAAGGAAAGCTCACAATAGACTCAGTGCAACAGCCACAAAAATTGGAAAATTGAGTTTAAAGACCTTGCAAGGCAAAGTTCATTGCCTTTTTTTTTAATTTTTTTTTTTTTTTGAAGCCCACTGGTAGCCAAGAGAGCCTTAAAAGGCATTCATGGAGTACCTAAAGTCAGGACTGCATTTTTAAGAAGGGTTTCCTGACAGGATTTCTAAGATATCACTCCTTATGACTCATGAACATCACACATCACTCCTCATTTTTCTGGCCTGGATGAGAAGAGGATGTACAGTGAGGTTCCACCTCCTGCCTGCCTTCCTTGAACATGTAAGTCCTGCTTCAATCTTGGCAAAGAAAGGGATAAGATGCAGTCACCTACTCTTTGTCCAGTGCAATACATTGCTTTAGACTCCAGACAGCAGTAGTATTATAAGTCAGCTATAGAAGGAACTGAGCTTAAAAAGTAAAGTTGCAAGAAGACATCAACTTTTGCCAGTCATAAGCTGAAAGTGTCCAAATACTTATTTAGCTTTAAGCTTCTTTCTTTTTTCTTTTTTTTTTTCCCCCAGAAAAAGCTTCACCGTTGTGCAGAACACATTTGTAACGCCAAGAAAATTTCCTATAGCTGAGTTATGAACCTCTGAACATACAGGTTTAAAATGAAAATGCTGACATAATCTTAAATGTAGTGGCACCAATACTGCCACTACAATAATCCTTGTAATCTAATATATTAGCCCTAGGGGGATGGAGACTGAATTGCTGGTCTCAGACAGCCTTTCTGAGGCTCAATTCAAATTGCACAATTATTCTACATCCTTCAAGTTCTATAAAATACATTTCAGATGCAGTATTGTACATTCCAAAATATTTGTTCTTCAGAGATTGATTTGACTTTTTTTTCTACTTTAAAGAGATATATGACCTCGGAGGCATGTGAAAAATCATTAATCAAGTTTAGACTGTGTAACACTCTTTTGTGTATGAAAGACTTACTTTTTTTTCTAGATTCCCTCAGTTATGTTGCCAAGGTGATTCCCCCTGAGAGCCATGTGTTTATCTTGACAGGTGTTAGTGAGATCTGGGGAATCTCAGTGGAATTGTTACTGCTTGCTTTGAGGTACAGTAGAAAACATTAAGTCTGCAAACTAATGAACTTACCTTATTACATTCTAAATAAAATAAACCACAGAGTATGTTGGATTAATCTACTAATGCCTTTCTAATGAAGCTTTTATTGGGCATATGGTGTGGTCTTGCTACTTTCCTCATATAGCTAGCACAAGCTAAAACTCAAAATGAAATGTACATGTACCTCCTCTGTGAGACACCAGTCTCAAAAACTTAGCATCACAATTTTATTCAGACTGCTATTTTACTGGTATAACCTCTGACTATGGTTTGCAAGACTAAATGGTTTAAAAAAACAAGAAAGCAATCAGATTAGAAAAGGAAACAAGAGACACCACTGATAGGAAAAGAGAAAATACAACTTCTACTGCTGTTCCTAGGGCAAAATTTAAAACCACTGCTGGTAACTTACAATTACTCTAAATTCCATTCAGTGACCTGTCCTGGCAATGCCAGAGAATCATAAATTAAGTACTATAACTTCCAGAGCTAAATAATCATTCCTTAGTTACAGTTCATTTGTATTTTCCTACACCAGCCTATAACACACTATATTTTTATGGTGCATATTAGAAGCAATACTACAATGGGTGCTTTTAACTAAAAAGAATGAGTCCTAAGCAAGGTGAAACAAAATACCCTCATTTTCAGCCAGCTATGCCTTTTGCTTCTAATTGCCATTTTCTTTGTATATGTACAAGATCAAAAAAAACAAGGAAAAACATTCCTTAGCAACATTCATCTTCTGGGAGCATGCTGCTGAATTTAGGTATAAAACCATAACAGCATCTCAAAGAATAGCAATAGCTCATGTACTTCAGCTTTGATATACTACTTCAAATCCTTAATCTCCTCTTTTCAGATTTTCACATAAAGTTTTACTCTGCTTCCATATTTGTAAATGCCCATTCGAGACAAAACCATCTTTTCATACCCAGGTTCTCCCCTCCCTGTATTTACTTCAACAACAAATTAGCAGCCAAATTTTTATCTTTCTTTTTTTTTTATTTTTTTTGTAGAGGATAAAAAAATAGATATGGTGAAAACAGAGTGAGAACACAGTTTTTCTTTCCTTCTGCACGAGCAGCCAGAAACAGTATGAAAGCAATGGATCATGAAGAAAAGCAATTTCCTACTTCAGGGATTAAGCAATACTCTCTTTTGTAATGTTAAATGAAAGTTTTAGTTATTTTTTTTCCAAGTAATACTGATTTATTTTTTTCCCCCAATGTAAATAAATATGCACTGGAGAAGCTCCAATAGTCGCAAACACATCACTTTGTAGCCAATCAATAACACAGATAAACCCCTTTGTGTTGTGCCTCTTTCGGCAGGCCTATTGATGGGGCAAGAAAAATTAAGCTACTACAGAAGCCAAAGGTAATTAACTTAACGAGAGAGAAAATCTGATGATATATACACATTCCATTCTCTTCTTAAGGACAAATATAGGGGATTCATATATAGTAAGAAGAATTTTGGGTAAGCATTCAAGCAGGGACAGCTATCTGCATTTTACTGGCACGTCTCTCATCCAGTGGCAATGCAATATGAATTACCTGTTGTGATGATTGATGGTTAGACTACCAGGAGAGCTACCACACTCTCCCCTAAAACATGATCCCACAATCCTCTTCGGTCCTATGGAAAATATGGAACTTCTACACCTGCCTCTGCCACACTTGTTCAAAGTGCAACCTTGGACAAATCTCTAAAAAGCATTTGCCATTGAATGGCTAACTGGCAAGGTGGGCCAATATTCCCAGTCCCAAACACAGAGGGTGCTGGCATGAGCAAGGTTGGGTGGAATTACACCCTTCACACCAATGCTGGAAGGTTCCAAAGACTTAAATCTTCCTGCATTATTAAACAGAATGTTGCAGGATTAAGTCTTCTCCACCTACAATTTTTTGTCTATAAAGCTCTAACAAGAATATTCAGTGCAACTTTGAAGCCAATGCTCTGTTTGAGACACTTTGAGATTGCTTACTGATGAATGCCACTGTTTGTAATAATCATGGAAGCGTGGGCCTACCTCAATTTTTATACATAGATAGATGGGAATCCTGTAAATATTTGATCAACTTTGCTTAAAGGGACAATTTGTATGGGAAAATATTACCACTGTAAAGAAACTTTGTTGGCCAAGCTTGCTCTCCTTAGCATATATGCAAATAATAGCTGCAAATATCAAGAGATTGGAAACAGAAAATAATTTTATTCATACCTGTGTTTTAGTTTTAATGAATTACATTAAAAAATTCCTAGGTAAAACAAAGCGTCTGCTATATAATTAAAATGAAGAGTCACAACCATCTTATCTTTAAAAGCAGGTTGTAACAGGAAGGAAAATCCAGAACTTCTCAGCTGCAATTTTATGGCTCTATCAAAACTTGCCTAATTTTACCTATTTATTTCAGTGCATAATAAAAGATGTTCTCAGAGAAAAAATGTGCAATGCATACATATTTTTAAAGGCTTAGAAAGCTAGCAGCTTTCTTTTAACACCCTTGGATCTAATTTTGTTTCTAACAAGTAAAATGAGAAGAATGGGGCCCTAAAAAGGATTATGGTCTGAAACCTGCTCTTTGAATTTTTGCAAATGCTAAAGCTATCATAAATTTGAATAGAAAACATGGGTGGTCTGCTGACCATCTTTGGTCACAGAGTCGAGCATTACTGCCCAGGAAAAGCTTATGGGTTTTGTCAGGAAGGTTTCAGAAACCACTGTATTGAACCACCAGCCTATAATAGCTCTTCCACATTTCACAGGATGTCAGTTCCTGGAGCTGTTTTTCCTTTGATGCACACAAAGGACTGCCAGTAATTTCAATCAAAATTATGCCATGCACTGGAGGAAGACAATCACATAATATGAATTACCACTTTTTTTCCATATCCCTGCCTCTCACTAAACTGCTGGTTTGTTAGAGGAGTTGGTACAGTATATGCTACTGATCTGTGGCTGCTTTGTTTAAAAAAAGCTTAGTACTTAGTACAAAGCAGCAAAAGGAGTGGAACCAAGAAGAAACTTACAGTGAAATCCTTTTCCATTTGGTATCATGAAATGCTCTCAAATTATTTGTAGTAAAAAATAAGGGGAACAGTATGAAAATTAAAGAATCATGTTGTAAAAAGTGTCTTTTTTAAAAAAAAAATTATGCTCCCTTTCATAATTTTTGTGGTCTTAGTTTAAAAAAAGTTAAATAAACACACATCGTGGTCAAAACCCACAAAATGAGGGTTGAAGGTCAGGTTGTTTCAGCAAACACCCCACTGACCTGAATGGAGTTTAGGCCCAAGTCAAATGCCTGGGCTCTGCCTTATTGTTGAAACATTCCAGGAAAATCAATATGAGCTATAAATTATTAGAAGACTTTTAAAATTCTCACCTACTTTGCACTAATGATCAATTTATCATTAATGCAGAAGGAGATTTAAAGCAATGTCTATGCCATTAAAATAAATATCTATTAGCTATAGAGGATATCCCACAAGTGCATTTGCCTCTTGTGGAATTCTTCCAGAACACTGGATCTATATACAGTATAATATAATGATATTTAACTGGTAATGAGCTATTGAATTGCATGGGGGGAAATAGCTTAGAACCTTAAAAACTTCTAAAGTAACTTCTCTAGTCAAGATGAGCTTCAATTATATAACTCTGTATATGAAAAAGGTTTTTTTTGTCTATGAAATGCATCTCAGTTTGCATTTCTTTCATTTTTTTCATCAAAGGAGATTTATAATGTGCAAGCAATACAGTAAAGGCTTCCTTCTACTAAAGAAGCTCAGAAATACACAGATTCACAAGATTAGTTTTCCAGAAGGAAAATTGTAATTATGCATTTGCAATAAGTTTGCTTATTCCTTTCCAGTACAGTTTGCAATGTAAATGTTGCAAATGTGACTAGCAGCAGGGAATTCCTGTGTCATTACTCAGTACAGACCCAGGTGGTAAGCAACAGTTAAGTTTTTGTTAATTTATTTAGACTCCCTAATTTAATCTCTTTGTTTGAAAAGGACAAACTACTGTACCACTGAGGTTTTTGGTCACAGTGCTGAGATCAGCAGGTTATTTCATCAGTCTTTAGCCACAGACACACAAACCTCATTAGGAAGGCTTCTGACCTGGGTGACTATAAAAACAAGGAACAAGAAAAACCACAGCATTAACACAAGCCCAGTCATTAATCTGCAATGCATATTTCTCTCCTGACAAAAAAGATTATCAGATTTCCAGTAGTTGGTGAAGGGGATGACTCAAGCACTCTGAAATCAGTAAATGCTCTTCACTGATCTCCTGTGGCAAACAGGAACTTCCTTTTTTTCCATGTATCTTTTCATCTGATTAATCTCCAATAAAACTTTACCATATTTGCCTAATGGATATGTGGCAGGGTGAAATGCTTGGTACCTCTTTTCCCTTTAGTTGCCTGGTTTTAGTGTGAGTCTCTGTGCTTGAACGTGGTTCAGGGTGACACCGTGAGTCGACATCTGCTCACAGCATATTGGAGTGCACAAACACAAGCAGAGCCTGTGAAAATGTGAAGCAATTCTCCCCTTCAGCTCAGCACAATAAATTCTCCACAGGAATACAGGTACAAATTTGGACATTACACCTCGGAAGACCCGAGCCTATTGAGAAAAATATGAGGTGAGCAACATGACCAGAATTTAGGGAGCAGGGGCTTCAATAAAGCTTGAAAGAATTAGGCTAGAAAGGAGACAACTGAGATTGAACATGTTAATAGCTTTCAAAAGCATGAAAAGCTGCTTCTAAAGAATAAGGAAATCACCTGTTTTCAATCACAGTGATGGACAGGACAGAAAGAAATGTACTAAATTGCAGCAATTAAGATTCAGGGTAGATATTGTAAAAACCTTCTCAACAGAGAGGATAGTGAGGTGTTATAAAAGATCACCTGGAAGATGGTGGAGTCTTCACTATTAGAATTACTTCTGAACAGCATAGTCTTCTTGGAACTACTCAAATACAATTTATTACCTTTTCAGGACTGGGACAATGTCCTGCACTCACTTTCATTTTTAAATTCCTACAAATAGCAGTCCTGAATGCAATAATTTTTTGCAGGAAATTGTTAAACTGTGGAAATAAAAGTATTCTCCACTCCCATGTTGGCACAGAAATAAGTTGGAGGAATTTTCTTATCCACACTCTTTTTATTGCCCCATGTGATGTTACTTGAGATGACAGGTCTATTTGCCTGTTTGATGCAGAAGACAACAATGGGAATAACCAACCTTATCTAGGCCAATAATAAACAAATGAATAAGAAAGCAAATCTCACCACACCACAAATTCCTCTGCTAGATCACAAAACAAGACCAAATGAATTCAAGAAAGAGGAAAATGCATCAGTCAAAAAGATTTTGGATGAGTAGAAAAGAAAGGAAGTCGCTCCATCCCCTTGGGTTTTGGAAGAATAGCCTGTGATATATATATATACACACATATCCATATCTATCTATATATCTCCATGTGTGTGTTTTCCATGTTTTAACACTGTCAAAAATTGTCATGATTAGATCTTATTTCCAAAAGTTGGACTAAGTTATTAACTATTACATAGCATGCATGAGATTCAAACGTGGTCCTGCTCCTGGACTCAGTGGACTCAGTAGTGCTCATTAAATAGTTTGTTCTCATGGGATTCAACCACCAATCATGCTGTTTAGCTTTGAAACTTGTAGTGTCAAGTAATTTTAATTTTTTACTGAATTACAATGTTTTAGTGGCAATATTCTCCACATCATTCTGTAAATGATTTTACCTCTTTGAGTGGTTCAGAGAGTTGGATACAGTGGTGTCCTATTTGAAATTTCATGGAGCCATTTACACGTGCTAAATGAAACAGCACCTAGTGCTCATCCAGATGTGGACAACTGTGAATGAATCTTTCAAAAGTGAACTAAAACATGATCAAAAGAACTAACTTCAAAATATCAACTTAAAGCTTGAGTAAAATTTGCTTGCAATACCTGTGAGGGAGAAAACTCTAGTGTCAACACAGCAGAGGGTTAGGGTTATGATCTATTGCTACTGAGGATAGAAAGGAATAGAAATTCCCTGTCTCTTCCCTATGTTATGTATCTGTTAATTTCCATGTTACATCCTTGAAAAGTCCCCTAGTATTTGTAATTTCTTCTTTTTCTCCCTGGTAATTTGCACTGATGTGAAGAGTGAGAGAAATCTCCAGAGCAAGTTCCTTTACTTACAGCTCCCTTCGGAGAGGGAACTTTGCCTTTTTGCTGGTATGTAAAGTATCTCAAGATTTGTCCCTCATTTATTAAATTCATTAGAGATCATCTAGGCTATTGAACGTCTTTTCAGCAGGATACTCTCTTGTCAGTAATTCCCTGTCCACTGTTCTTCAAAGAAATAGTTTTCTTTGATCCATATTATAACTGAATCTCCACAACTTGAAAATAAACCTGTTGTAGCTCACTGTTCCACTGATGATGACCGTATTTCCAGTCAAGACCATTCTCTCAGAATATATTTTTCAAGGATGTGAGCCTTTTCTCACACCTTTTGCATTACATTCCTGCTCCATAGCCCTTTTCTAAATGCAGATTTTAAAACAATTACTTGATGCTTCTATTCCAGATACTTCAGCAGGACAATACATCTAGAAAATATAAAGCATCTAAATAATGCAAGAATTGGGATAAAAAATGAGAACAGTTGGATAAAAATAAACCTCATTATTATCTAATCAAATTCACAGCTGCAATGTCATACCCATCAAATTCAAGAATCAGCATCACTAGAGGAAAGTGAAAAACCTATCCAATAGGAGGCCATCAAAAGATCCAGGGAATATGGAAAGAGTATTGAAGAGATGTGCAGAATGTAGAACAAGAGAAGGAAAAGTAGCAGAAGACCCCGAAACAGAAGTCCATAGTATATTAGAAAATTGAAGCTAGGAAATTTTTACTTTCCAGACTCTGATTCTAACAAAAGATAAAAAAACCTGCAGAATACACAACAGCAAAATTTGATGATTCACAATTATTTCTTTCCCTATATACTTATGAAATATAGATCTAAATTTAGTGCTGCTTTTCTTGAAAAGGAAAGTAAAGCTTTTTCCATCGTATTTCAGAAAAGCTTCAGGACTGAAAAGGAATACATTTCAAATGAAAAGATCAAAGTTACTGTGTTTCATCCCAGAACATACAAAGTTAAAGAATTTTTTTTTCTAGAAGTGTTTTGATCCTGATTTCTTATACATAGGGAGGTTGAATTTTTGCCAAATTGCATGAAAAACTACGCAGTTTCATTGATTCATAACTGTCCAATTATATATAATCTTTGCTTACTGCTCCTGAACAAGGACAATTTTCATGTCATTATTTTCCTTCTGGTTTTCAGCAAACCAAGCATCACTTGTTTCAACAGAACATCATTATGGGTTGCTTTTCTCTCCAAATACATTTTCCAGCAGATCATGTTTAAAAAAAGAAAGAATAATAATAATAAAAAAAGAAAAAGATAACACAAAACCAAACTGAAAGCAAACAAACCCTTTAAAAATGACAACAAAACCATTGCCACAGCAGTACAGCTGGGATGCAAGCTTCTCTGCCTCTCTGAGAATTCATCCAGCCTGCATGGGGAATGCTGACTGCTGGGCAGATTACCATAGCTATAAAACAGAGCACAGGGAAATGAAACGAGAAGGACAAAGAGCTGGAAGTGGGGTGTGTGTGTGTGTACACTTGTTTGCCTGCATGTGTGAGAGAGAACAAAGAAAAAGCTCTATATTTCGGTTTATGCATCCTTTGCAATGTTTCAGAGGTTAGCAACAGTCCCCAAGAAAGCTTCTGCTCATGTCCTTCCCTGATTAAGGCAATAAATATTGAAGTAATCTCATATTCATGAGTAATTTTCTAAATTAAAAAAAAAAAAACCAAAACCAAAAAACAAGACATTTTTTAGAAGGACTTTAGCTAAACAATCATGGACTACTTAGGATGGGCCAGGTCCCCTTTACTAAAACACATGCTTTGTTGAAGCCTTCTGAGATATATGTAATACACTTTAAGCATCCAGACCCACTATCCCATAATTAACACAATGAAACTATGTTTTTAAAACAGTCCACTAGGTATGACTTCTTTTTCACCTTTTTTTTTTTTTTTAATCTTTAGAGTGGTTTACAGGTAACAATGTTGCTAGCAGATTAAAACTGTTGATAGGACCTGTAATTGCATCCATATATTTCTTCTCTCTACTCTCTCCTTTTTAAGATTTTTGTAAGCTTTGATTTCATTTACAGCAACATGAAGTCATATAAGCCACACAATTATTGCATATACTGATGCAATTGCATAATCCTCCGTGGAGAATGACATATATACTCTGAATGACATCTACAACTCTGAAAATGTAGTAGGGTGAAATGAAGACGGAACAGACAAGAATCCTCTGGTATCAGTTCAAACAACAGGAAAGCATTTGGCTTCTCACTTGGAAAGGAAAAACCAACCCAAGTTGCCTCACAAGTTTAGAAATCGTAGCAAACCCATTTGGAGATTATAGCCTTAAATTTATATTTAAATATGTAGCTCCTCCACAAGTCTGGGGCTTAGAAATTGTGCTAAGAAACTTTCTACTAAAAGCACATGGTATTTTATTATCATGGAACAATCTGACTATAAATGGCTGTAGACTATTAAGGAGTTGGAGTGCAATGATAGATGTGGTCACAATTACAGACTGTGTTCTTCAACTGTTGTTTTTTTGTTCTGCAAGGCTCCTGTTAGCTGAATTCATCAGTGTTATTCCATTAGCAAAGCAGTGCTCTCCTGTGCTGTCACATGAAACACGAAGGGTTGTGAATAAACTCTGAAGGCTCACACAGGGAACAACACAACACTCCGGTTCTGTTTTCATTCACCACTGCAGGATAGCACACTGTGAATGCAAGAGGCCTGATGGAGCCATGCCAGCCACTAAAGAGGGAGGGACAACAAACTCTGCAGCACTTCTCAGCTGGCTTTTGTGGAAGAGATATTGGTGGACATGCCCATCTGATGCTTTTCAGTGCTTTGCGCAACTTTTGGGCAGAGGAGATTCAGGCTAGAGTCACCATTTCAAGCCTAGTAGGCCTAATCAATCCTTTAAGAACATCTGCATTCAAAAATTTTGTTCCTGATTTGTTCCATTAGGCTATCTTCAAATAATTGCAAACCAGTAAAAAATGTTATGCATTCCAAGGAAGTTTTGAATTAAGGAATCAATGATTTTGTACTGTAAGATATTTTACCAAATATCAACTATGAACAATAAATATCAACCAAACCAACAATAAATATTAAACCTTGGTGCTGAGGGACTTGTAGTGCATATAGACAAAGAGGAAGACTAAGCAGTTAATAATTTCTTACATCTGTGCTTGCTTTAAAAGGTAATATGAAAGTATTTCTCTTGGGTTCCATTCCCTCCAAGTCAGAGACACACACAAATTTTAATGAGCCACTTCAGGAAGCTGATACTGAATAACTGAAAAACTTGGCAGACAATAGATACAAAGGCAAGTGCTTAAAAAAGCCAAAACAATGGGTCAAGTCTAATCTGTACCTGTGTGAATTAGGGTTTCAAGATTGAGTGTGATTTGATTTAGAGCAACAATGGAAGCTATCCCTGGTGTTGAATGGAAGATGTCCAGGAGAATTCTTTTATCTGCCTTTGATACCAGATAACCGGAACAGGAGCCGTGCAGCTTGACTCAGTCTGGAGCAGAGAGGTGAAATGCAAAGCATCCTTTTATCAGTCAACTAACCTGTAATAACCTTGGGAGGAATTACTTGGGAAAAGATGAGGGCTGCTATGGCCACCTCCCTTTACACTTTCTCTACAGACTGGTGCAGGTGTTATTAAGTCCTGGTTGGAATGTGTAAATTCCCCCTAATCAGACCAACTCTGAGTATCCTGACTGCCTGTTGGAAAGACTACCATGGAATATCTCTGAGCAGGAGTACCTAACCACCTTTGAAGCACCATTTCCCTCTGCAGCCATGTGGAATCTAGGCCTATTCTCTGTTGCTGCAAATAGAACTGAACAAATAATTGACTTGCTGGCTCTTTTCCAAAGCCAAAACAGTTGTTGCAGTTTCTCTAAACCCATTTTTTCCTAGTGAAACGAAAACACTTAGCATTTTAACATTTTAGATTTTGTTGTACTTTAAAGGTTTCAAAAACTCTGCTTTATAAAGAAGTTTTTTTAAAGTTGTGATTTAAAAAAATTAATTCTGCATTATTTTAGTTGATGTGATTTAAACACATCTACACAAACCAATGAATTGCTTCAGCTGGGAGGAACTCTAACCCCTCTCTTCACCTGACAGGCTTTCCAGAGTCTGTAAGCACTAGGTGTATATTCTGGAGTTCAGATGGCCAACTGGAGCTCTGCAGAGTAGGTTGGACCTTTGATGGCTTGGATTTTTTTGTGATCTCACAATTAAACATTGTCTTTGATGATATAACCTACCACGCTAATTTTGGATATAATTGTAGGTAAGCATGGTGTTTGACCATCTGTTGCAGTGTCTATAAAAAGATTTGTACTTCTACAATACATTTAAATTCTGATAAATAAAGTTGAACAACTAAGAACATGTCTGGAAAGGAATTTTTTTTGAGTTCCAAACTTTACTCATATATTCAGACCCACTATTTTGAAAGTGGTTTGTATGCAACATGCTGCACATCTTCTGATTGTTGCACAGTATGTGTGATATTCCAGTGTATGTGATATTGCTTTCCTCCTCTCCCTCTGCTTTATATGCTCACATCTAATTTTGTGACCTTTTCTCTTTTAGTTTAGATAGATCCTGCTGGTGTTGTTGAATATATCACAGTGCAAAGAAATGGTGACCAAAATTTCAGAATAAAGAACTACATAACTAGGTTGTGTTGTAAAACTCTGCAACAAACAAACCCCAAACCTATCCTTAGTGCTTTTGATTTTACTTTGTAAGTAAATCCAGAAAATTACTAAGGGACACAAAAGATCAAGGTAAGGAGTTAATCGTATTGTTCTTTTGCATGGGAAGATAGTACCGTCAAAATATACTGTGGATAAATCTTCTCACAATTAAACATTCTACAGGAGTGCTTAAAACTCTACAGGAAGCAGAATTATCAAGAATCATGTCACTAAACCCTTAGAAACCATGAGTATTTTTTGTCATTTAATGTCATCGTTTCACATTAACCATGATGAAGTTTCCTTTCATTCATGAAGTATAAGAGAAAGCAATTGTTTTAGACCCTTTTTCTAAAAGTCGTTTTAAAAACTACATTAAATTTGCATGAAATGTTATTTTACAATACTTGAATTGATTCCCTTCATGCAGAGATCCATGCTAGTCACCCCTGACCTATTTTTATGATTTTTATATATATATGGTTATTTGATTTTGTTTGTTTGTGGGATGGTGTTGTTGTTGTTGTTGTTTGTTTGTTTGTTTGTTTAGTTTTTTAAAAATAGGGATTCCTTAATTGCAATATAAAAAGCTGAAAGAACAAATGCTTAAATAGCCTTGTATGTGACCTGGTACTGTTCCTTTTCTGTTTGTCATCAGAAACACCTTTCAGCAGAAACTTGGAAGAAGACAACAACAGCAAGTTTGAGACTTATAAAAGCTTATGAAAGTATCAAATAAGCAGCAGATACAAGCAAAGAAACAGAGCAAAACCTGGGATGTCCCAGAGTACACCAGAGAGCCTTCAGGACAGGGGAAAGCTAGAGAGTTAGAAGTGCTTAATGCAGAGTGCACTGAAGGGATCTAAAACTGTGTCTACTCAGATAGTTTAGCCTGCTCTTGAATTCTAAAATATTCCTTGACATACCTTCAGTTTGCTTGTGGAAGTATCTTGTGTAATTAAGGCCTGGGTTCCAGAGCCCGAGCTTTTGTTTCCTGGGGATACTGGGTAAATGCCTAAGACCAGAGGCTTAGTGCTCCCCACAGAGCTTTTTATAAATGACAATGATTCAAGCTCTGAGCAGAAGTATCTACTAATCACAGTGTATCAGCATGAAACTCTAATCCAGAAATCAAACTCACGTTAAAAAAAATTAAAACAAAACATAACCCCACCCCCCACCAACTACTAATTACCCTTTCCCTTAGCAACTCTGAATCACCTGCAACTAATTTTTAAGACTAGATGCATTTCCACACCATAACAATGCTCTTAATTCTCTATTTTGATGGCATTTTCTCATTATGTGCCCCTTCAGACTTAAAAAAAACCATGAAGACTTTGTTTTGTCTTAAAAAAAAAAGAGGCCTTACTCTGATTACTCTCAGTAATACACCAACCCTTTCCCTAAACCTGGCAAACAACTTTTCAAAGACTTATTAGAGGAACTGGGAGCCACTCTCACAGTCCTCTCAATCTTGGGGACATTCTTCTCTCTGACAGGACACAGCAAGTGACAGTCAAAAATGCCATACAAAGACAAAGCATGTATCAAGCATCAGGAAAAATAGTGCAATTTTGTAGGTATAGTATAAATGTAAAATAATCATCAGACTCCCTTTATTGCTTGGGATTAAAAAGCTGATGGTAATTATAAAGGAGATGTGCTACTCAGCAGCACTTAATTGTCTGCTCTTAATGCTGCCTGATGCATGTGGTACAACACTTCTGATCCACGGAGCTGTCTGCTCTGCAGAAGCCTAAAAGTAAGACAAAATTGCAAGGACAAGTTGAAAATTTAGTAAGCTTATAAATAGAAATCAAGTTTGGGAGGTATATGGCATACAGGAAGCCAAGCCACTGAAAGATGAGGTTTGGGAACTTCACACCTCGATGAAACTCTCAGTAATACAAAAAACAAACAAACAAACAAAAAAACCCAACAAACCATTAGAAATAAAAATATTTGGGATCTGGATAATTAAGATTAGAAGATAATCTCAAGAGTATTAACAATGAAGATTTTGTTTGCATGACATCACAGTATTATAAAAAGTCCGTAACAACTAATTCCAAAAGGCATCAAAAATGCATTTCAGAGTTAAGGTGTCACAACTAATGACACCATGTTTTCTGTGTGGTTGCCAGTGCTTATTTAAGTTGTCTCTGATCAGAATGCTCCCAAGAAATAACCCTGGTTGCCTTTAGAACGTTGAGACTTTGGCAATGAGACCTTGACAAAATGAGAAAGGTAAGTCAGATAAGTTTAAAAACAAGAAAAATGTTTTCTGGTAGCATTTGTCACTCATCAGGAACTTAGAAATTGATGGTTAGTTGTATTATAAGTCACTGAATCTTGATTTTGACCATTAAGCTTCCAGAAGGATCTTCACAGGAATCCAGAAGACCCCGGAACACAGAAAGAAGTAACAATAATTGGCAGTAATTTGGAAAATGGCACATTTTCTCTACTGTTTGATTTATCTTATTGTGCTAATCATTGCCCTTCTGTGCAACTGGGAGATAGACAGCCAAAGAAACTGCTTCATTTGGAAATAGATTTGTTATAATTAAAAAAAAAGTCATTGAGCAATTGAGTTGCTCTTTTTACATGTAAACATCTCTGCAGATTAATTTGTGTTTCTACTTAATGAAGCAGGTTATTAAACTTGCTTATCAATTTTTTAAACACTTGTCATCTTTGATAATCTTAGAGGTGTTTCTCTTTCAAGCTATAATCTGTATGTCATTGATAAACCAATTACAGATTTCAGAAGTCAAATGATCATGAAAAATGGATAATAACTGGTAATAATTTAAACATTCATACTTTCTTATAGCACTAGAGATCAGGAAAAACTTATATATATTTCAAAATAAAAATGCTAATCATACATGTCACCTTACAGTCATAATCTTTCTATATAGGTTTAGATTAGATGCTAGAAAAAAAAATTCTTTACTGTGAGGGTGGTGAGGCACTGGCACAGGTTGCCCAGGGAATGCCCCATCCCTGGGAGTGTTCGAGGCTGGGCTGGAAGGGGCTCTGGGTAACTTGGTCTAGTGAAAGTTGCCCCTGCCTATGGGCCATTCTCACAGGTAAACAAGATGATCTTCAAAATCCCTTCCAACCCAAACCATTCTATAATTCTATGACAAAGGAACAGCCAGAGTGCACCAAGGCTCTGAAGATTGTAAAAATAAAACACAAACCAAATTAGCTCACCAAAGTTGTTTTTCATGGACAATGAGTGCAATAGAGATTTGTAATGAGCCTTAGTAGTATTTGCTGGCAGAGGGTCTACCTCTATGCAGGTGAAAACCATCTATGCAAAAGGATCAAAAAGAACTCGTGTTTAAAGCTGGATGAGAGAGAAAGAATGCTAACTGTGATTATTGGCAAGGGTTTCCTACAAAAAGCTAATCACTGAAAAGTGGCTGGGTTTAGGCAGGGTTGATCACAGCATTTAAGAAGAGATTCAGCTAGAGAAAAGAAAGCATGTATCAAACAAATAAGGATGGTATTAAGGACTAGAACAGCAAATTCATTACCTTCTGAACTAGATGCTCATATTTTGTTTAATTTCCCCATCTCTTCCTTAATTTTTTCCTTTCCAAGTGATTTACACATTCAGCTATCTGACCAGTCATCTTCCAGATGTGTTGTAGATAGCTGGGGTTTTTTTTTTGTTTTGTTTTGTTTTTTCTATTGTAGACTGTCCAGAATGCTCTGGAACTGGCATTATTTCAAACATCTATCCATCCATCCATCCATCCATCCATCTCTTTATCTATATCTATCTGTAATCTATCTAATCTATATATCTCTATCTATTGGATGGGTTTGCAGCAACAGATGCATAGGACCTAGAGGCACGGATTTGGAGCTTGACTGGAACACAATTCCTAGGAAAGGGATGCTGCCCCTCCTTTCATATGGGCTACTCTCTTTACCCTGGGTACCACTTACAGGGAAGTAAAACCTCATGGTTTATTAGTAGGAAACATTAGGTGGGAAGTACCTTTTTTTCCTAGCAGAAGTGTTTGGTATAGAAACAACGACAGAAAACTGACTTTGGTAAGTTTGGTCTAATGTAAAGTGACTGAAAATTGGTCTTGATCAGGCTTCTACCACATTTTTCTTTCTACAAAAGGATCTAGGCTGCTGCTACAGTTTTCAGACTCAAACCAGGGACTTCTCTGAACCCTTCCCAGATGCTTGAAGCATGAATAAATTTAAGGTAATGCTAATTCTGAATGTTTTCAATGCCAACATAATGTTCTCTCCACTGAGGTAAATGGCACTCTTGGACAAGGTCGAAAAAACATTTAAAAGTAATGGCTGCTTAAATCAGTTAACGTGACATAGCTTTGCCACAGCTTAAGACCTTTTAAATCCTGAGATCATCAAACCTTACATTGAGAGCAGATTTCAACCTAGTATATTATATGAAAAACATCTTTTGTGCCACAAAACAAAAAGGTGTTATTTGCAGATAAACAGCTAATAGGAGGCTGTAGTTTCCTTGTGAAAATTAGTGAAAAAAAGAGATAAAACTCTTTCTTCCCTTGTCTAATAAAATTCTTTCCACTAAGGTATTTTCACCCAGAAGTCTTCACATTAAAGGCATACGGATTTCTAACAACGAAGGCACAATGTAAGGCTGCATTTGCAGAAAGATTACCCTGCTTTTGATAAAACATATAGGAGCATATGGCAAACTGACATATGGTAAAGGATGACTGTGTACACGAAAGCTGCAGTTTTCACTCACATTATCTGCCCATGGTAGAAAAGAAAAAAAAATGCCTCCTTCTCCCTTGCATCTTAGATATTTCTAGAAAATCTCCTTCCAGCAACTCTAACATACTTTTTTCTTTAATCTGTTGGGTTTTTTCTCAATTGTAAATAAAGATCAAAGTTTGCTTCTGTAAAAACTAAAAAAAACCCCAACAACCCAGCAACACAGTTTGGTAGATTAAGCCACTTGGAATTGAGCTAAGGGTATCCAACATCAGATATGAAACCGAGGTTTTACTGAAGCATATGACAGTGAGAATAGATGGGAAAATATGAAGGGAGAGAAAACCATGACCAGACACTCCTTAGGAAGCACACTGAAGCTGGCAGACTTGGTTGGATATAACTGGAGACGAGAATTTGGCTCAAAGTATCTTTGATATTTATTTTAAAATAAAGAACATCTGTGAAAACTGAGAGAAGGAAAACATTTTCGACATTTTATATTTAAACATTTTGAGTAATAAAGTCCCACTCTAAGAACACAAGAAATGTCAAATGTGCCCTATAAATACATGTATCTCAAAAGCAAGAACTGATGCAACTATAGCTATTATTTCCCTATTTTCTCTTCAATGTACATTATCTGTATCACTGTAAACCAGCAGAGAACTGAAATTTCCAATTTCCTCAAAAAGGCAGTTGAAAAGTTTGAGGTGCATTTACTCTGAAAAGCTTCAGACTGCAATCTAATCTCAAAATTGCACCATATACAATTATTCTTGTATGGGATTAAGTGTTTTATTTCCTCATTATGCATGCTATTCATAACCAGCATTTTATCTCGTCACTGTGGACTACAAAGGAAAGTAAACTGTCTAAATTAATGACAATAATTGGCAACCATCCCACATGGACCACGGTATGCAAAGGACTGCATAAAACCAACTCTTATACTTCTTATTTTTCTAGGCATAACTGCAGTTAATATCCAGTCAACCACTGTTATTGTTCACAGAGTGTTTCTAATATTCTTCACATGTAGGGTTTTTTATTTTGCTGCATCTAAATGGGACTCTTGCATTAGCTAAGGTTTACCTCATTGCCTCCAACTGACATAAAACTGTTCATGAATCTTAAACTACTTGGGGTCTCCTTTTAAATGCAGCCTTTATCACTTATTTAGACAGCGTGAGATATTTTAATTTCTGCCTACACTAAAGCTCACTGGCCATTGTGCTTGGGATATTATTATCCCAGCACTGAGCAAGCATGACACTCTCACTGTGTTTCCACTGTGACTGCACATCCAGTAATGACAGATAACTACATGCTGCATACAGGTTTTAACAGGAAGCCACTCAAGTATTCCATCTTTCAGTGGGAGCAGAAAATAATTATTGTACCCTCTCATCTTGTCAGCACACATATTTTGTTTAGAGGATGGTTTTATTAATAAGAGAGGAAATGTTGTCCAGTGTCTATTCACTTGACTGCACCCAAAAGTGGAGTGATTAGCTGAGAGACCTCTTTCAGATCCCTGTCACAGATGATCTGCTCTGAGATCCTGAACCACATTCTTCCACATCCCCAACGAGTGCCCTGTATACCAATCTGTGAAGTGCTTTGTGGTAGAACTGCTGAAGTTGTTTCACTACATGCCAGTCATTCAATATTTGTAAGAGAAGGGACAAACGACTGATTTTGAATGTCCTGTGTGAATGAATGCCTTAATTACCAAACAATAGTAATTCCTCTTTCCTTCCTCCTTGTTCGTATGGAATTACTTGGGCAATGTGGTGTAATTTCAGCAGGGAGTTTTAGCAAGGCTATCCACTTCTGGCACATGGGGGCCATCATTAAGCCCTGCTTCAAACAATTCTGGGTCTAATGCATTCAACACCGTGAGGTATATCTGCTTCCTCACACAAAATTCTAACTCCCAGCTACATTTCATCAGGTCCTGCACATGAGAGAAGCAGGGAACACTCAGTTTGGGAATTTGGCCAGGGCATAAGTTGCACATCTTAAAAGCTCTGCAGTGAAGAAAGAGTTACACAGCAATCACTGTTTCAACAGACACAAGCTCACTGCCAAAGCCAACAGATACTTTTCACATATGGCTGGGGGAAAGAATAACCTAAAGGAACAGATGGAAATCCTACCTGAAGAGCATATCAAAACACAGGCAAGCCAAGAGAGTCAAACACAGCCTTTTGTCCTGAACTTGTGAAGGCTCACGCAACTTAAGGGTGCAGAAAGTAAGAACAATCTCCAAGTTTTGAGTGTGTGGATGCCTCTGCAAGATCCAGGTGGATGGCCATAAAGGAATAATATCTTTAACCTAAAGACTAGATACTCCATGAACTGTTAAGCTACAGGCTCACAAGGAATCCCTTCACTGATTTTCCATGTTAACAACAGCATTAGTTAAACATTTGTTTAATGTTGAGTGTTTTTTCCAAATCTAGAAATTCTAGCAGTCAAATTCTATTTGCCTGCATATATGTTATGAAAACACATTTTAAAGTGTTCTTTATTTTACCTAGAAATCCTAGAAACCTTCAAAATCCAGAGGCTTATGAGTGTCTTGAGGAAGTCACATCTGTTCAAGGTGAGGAGCGTGATGGATGCTCATAGGTTTGAGGTGGGAACTGCTTTCTAAGCAGAAGGCACAGGACAGAAACAGCACCCTTTTCTTCTGGTACGATTTGGAAAATTAATATACTAGATTTGCTGTAGTTAAGACTTCTTTAACTCCTTTCATCTGTTCTCTTTCATGACAATGGAATTAGGTCTACACAATAGAATAAAGAAACAAAGCTATCCCAGGAGGAAGCTGCTGAATGACAGTAGTTAATTGAGCTAAACTCTTTTTTTTCCACTCAGTTTTCCAATTTCCCAGCTGTTAAGCCTTTTTTTTGTTTGTTTTCAAAGGAAAAATTACTTTTCACCCTATGGGTTTTACTTTTATGATGATAAAAAAAAGTTAGATGCATACAAGTTTTTACTTGGTTTGAATGGAGGAGTTTTGTGTGGGAAGCAGTAAAGCAGAAAAACACAAGAGATCAAACCTGAACCTTGGCCTTATCAGCACCATGCCCAATACTGCACACAACATAACTTCCTGTGCATTTATGGATGCTTATTCACACTCAGGACTGAGGCTGGACATTGTCTTGAACTTTGCAAATTTCTCTCCCCACATTTTTGACCAACTTCTTGAAGTCTTTTGAGATGGAGAACACATCATTAAAAAAGGAGGATCTAGAGCAGCAAGGCTAAGATGCCAAAGCCACAGGGAAGGTATCAGAGAGCAGCAGTCTCCACAGGAGCTACAGCATCAGAAAGCCTCAGACTAGTGCCAGATTTTAGCTTCTCAGTAAAAGCTTGCATAGTTCACCTTTTCTTCCTCCCCCACTATTTAAAAAAGAAAATACCAAAGGGAAAAGCAGACATATGGAACAGTCCCTCATACTATGTGAAGCTTTAGTTATCTACTGTGCCCTGCTTTTACTGTAATTTAATGTAATAATGATGAAAAGAAGTCAATAATCTTGCATGAGACCAGAAATTAATGGTGATTTGTAGTGTATTCAATATGGCATTTACATAACTGTTATATCCAACTTCTATATTGGTGCCAAATAATAAATAAGTATTTTTATATGTGTATACATAGAAGAGTCAATGCATTTTGTTCTTTATATTGTAGAAACTAAATGATATTGTAGAAACTAAATGCTATTGTAGAAACTAAATGCTATGAGCTTTTTTTTTTTTTTTAAATAAAGAGTGATTTTTTCCAAATCTCAGGAAAAAAAAAAATCACTCAACACTAAATCTTTGTAGAGAAGTTTTAAATCCTCCTACAAAGTATTAAACCAAATTAGTGGTATGAAAAGCTGGAAATCTGGTGGCCTTCAATATCCCTTTTTGATTAATTAAAGCTTTAAATGAAGTCAGAGTCAGCAATATACCACTGCTAGAAAGGTGGGGACATTACATGACAAAAATGTATTATTATCCAGATCTATTATCCAGAACTAAGGAAGGAAAGTGCTAGCAGGAGAGCATAAGTTTCATCTTTTTATATTTCTGTGCAAATTGAAATTAATATTATTGGAATCCCTGATATAATAAAACAGAGTCAGACAGGTGTTCAGACTTGCAAAGTTCATAGAAACATTCTGATAAATCTGACAGATACTGAAATTAAATACTTCTATTAATCGAGATGGAACAATGTAGCAAGATTTAGACTCGGTTTTCAGTCTCTCATGTTCTCATTAGTGACATGTATTTAAGACCTACTGTGTTAAATTCACCCTTACTATTGTGGGAATAACTTATACTCAGACAAAAGTCCCACTGATTTTAAATATTCCAGGTAATCCAGGTTTGTGCTGGGCACTTAATCTGCTGTTTTCCTCCTATAACCCATTTGGTGATGGAACACCATCATCAATCTCTACAAACCTACCTTGGCTGACAAAGTCAGCTCCATATCATATTAACTTGCATGTAGACTTAATATCAAAAATAACAGGAACTCTGTCTTAGGTCCAAAGATTTAGGGAATGATAGGCTGCACACTGATGTCTAAAAGACCAACTAAAATAGAATTTGTAAATATTAAAAGTGTTACTGTTACAGATGTAAATACATAATTCACATAAAACACGTACTTAAAAACTAGCTTTGACTTCAGTGCACAATCTTCTCCATACAAACCTTAGGAAAGCATCATAAGCAAATGTTATTACCTATTTTGTTTTCAGTTTCCTATTTTCAGTGCCTTTATCAAAATGCAGGGAGAGAGCAAGCTTCTGCCTGAAATATATACATAAAAATACTGAACACTGTCTGCATCAAGTTGTGTTACATTCAAAGTATTGAGGCAACCCTTTGCAGGCTTCCCATTACAATTTCCCTCCTAGGAACAGGCTTCATGCATTTCCAGTGCTGAAAAACCCTCAACAAATAGCTTTGGTGGATTATCATAATATCATCTGCTAGTGCTATTATGTTGTATCAGCAGACACATTATAAACTTCTATTTTAGGTGCTAAATTTCCAAACTGTGAAAAAAAGGCTCTGAACAGAAAATTGATATTCTATAATGAGTAATTTTTGCATACGTTTAAAAAGAGCAATGCATTCATATTTTAATACCATGGAGGAAAATGGTATTTAATTCCTGTTTCAAGATACATTACTGCATACGAGCAACTTTACAAGGAATTTGTTACCCTTTTATTTTTTTATTTTTTTTTCTTTTAGGAAGAAGAACTGAGGTGATGCAAGCAAGGCTCTGCATAGTGTACTTTGTATGTTGGACCTTTTCCTCACATCCAGGATGTCCTTTTAAGTAAATCTCCCAACTGCTTCCACATGAATAGCTCTGTACATAGTGCCACAAAAGTTCTTTATTCCAGTGAACACAATACAATGACTGAAGAGAAACAGTGAAGCCCTACAATATAAATTTGGTGGGTTTTCTTAAATATAATTCTTTAATATTTCTGAGACTTTGAAAATGAAATGGCTTAAATTGCTATATTTGACTTTTTAAAAAATCTGCCTCCTAGTAGCTATTTTTATTTTTCATATCCTTCAACAATGGGTAACACCCTGGCTAATTCGAGTCAGCCGAATTTTGCCATTGACTTCAGTGTAACCGAGATTTCACTTATGAAGTTGTACATAAAAAAAAATCTAAATGTAATGAAGAGGTCTGACTAAGAGCAAGTGCAAATCTGTTTGATAGATTATATACCCTGTGTGCCAATATACACTACAGCTCATAACAGCCCAACAAGAACAGCCTTAAGCCACTGAGGAAGTGATGCATGTGTCTAAAAACAAATTAAATGCAAAGTATTGACACTTGTGCTGGTCTATCAAATGCATCAGGTACATTTTGGGAAGAAACACCAATAAATTGACTAGTCCAGTATAATCAAGCTTTAAAATCTAGGTTTACTAAGCTAAAATTTAATAATTCTTAAATGTGCCTTACTTAGGATGATAAATCTTAAATTAAGCTGGCTGAGTGCTTCATGACTGTTCTCTTTATCCACTTAGCCATCATTGAAAATGGAATATATTGGCAAAAATAATTGTCTGTTTTCCTCTTAATCCCATTGTGTACTCTTGCTTCTGCCAAAGATTTCAGCAAAAAGTTATTTTTAGATATTGCTAGATGTCTTAGTAATAGTTTTTTCTACATCAGATATAAGAATATATATCATAAAATAGTTTTAAAATACTATTTATAGTTGGAATTCATAACAAATAGGAGCAATTGTCTCTTGTAATGAATTAGACTAACTCATTTTTAAATGTGTATTTTACAAGAACACATCCTCCAAAACTTTACAGAGTGTTCCTCTGACAACAATTTTGAATGACCAAGGAAATAATGCCACAGTGATGTTGTGAGCTGTGCAATACTATGGTAAACTGTTGCTAATTATTATTAATGATGTGATGGTTTTCATTTACAAATCACAGGACATATGATCAGATTTTAAAAAAGCCAATATGGATGATTATTTTACCATGTCCAGCCACGTCCAGGAAGAACCAAAATTACCTATTTAGTAGACAGAAAGGAAGGTTTTGTTTAGGAAACCTCTAACAAGAGGTCCAGGATTTAAACCTCAAAATGAACATTTCTCTTTAAATCAACCATGGCTGTTAACCTTATTTGGCAGACTTTTGGTGTGGCTTTTACCAATGCAATAATTTTGCAAAAGATTCCTGGTAATTCTTGGAGCTTTTTCTCTCTCCCTCCATTTACTTTCTTGGAAAAAAGTAAATATAATGAGAAGCAGCCACTAGGTTGGTTTTGTGTTGTTGGTTTGTTTGTTTGTTTGATTTCTTTTTCTTTTTATACATTTAATCTACTTCCAAGCTTTGACATTATTTGGCTCCTGAGCCCGAGTGGAATTTGTACATGCATTAAAACTGCACCCATTTAGTTTTGAAAAGTCCTAGTAAAAAGTCATTGAGGGATATCTTTTCTGTCCCAAACCCATATTACCTGGAATTAGAATCAAAATCTATTTCAGCCCAAAATTATGAACCAGTTTTAGTAACTACAGTTTTCATTTTGTAATAAAACTCTGTCTAGATCATTATATTCCCTAAGGAACTGCTCAGTTGTGTGACAAGCACTTCTGAGTGGTTTTTAAGCTGCTGTTATAACAGGGTCTCCATGTGCTGAGGAGATACACTCACAGGATCACCACATGAAGAGGTAGAGTTTGCATCAATTTCTAATATAATGCAGCTGAGAACAGCAAGATTTCAGAAGTGGTTGCTTGAAATGCAGGATCTTATTATTCTTTTGCACCCAAACACAAGATGAAGAATATAGGAATTTCTTTCTTGGAGATCATAAAAAATGCAAGTGATTGAAGTCTGGTGGCTTTGTGGCTGAGCCAAGACAATACTCAGGTTGCAAACAAAGCACTAAAAGCTGCTGCTAAAAATACTTTGGAAAACATGGTGAGAAATGATTTTTTTTTTGCAACTCAAATTAAATTTGTTCCCCTGGTAGATGACCGGGCAAGAGGTATTCTAAAAGCAGAGTAAGGCTCAATACAACAAAGTTATGCTATCTCTTTCCCAGTTTGCTTTTTTTCATGTCAAATTAAAAATTAATCAATTGATAAAACTTTTCATATTAATGCATCCCACAATCTGATTCATTGAATGGAATAACTAAAAAGCATAATGAATTGATTGGCCCATGCTGTATATTTTGTCACATGGTAATTAGGTGTCATTTCCAATAGGTGGAGTTTCAAAACCAGCCACAAATATTGCAGCAAAATTTGAGCATATAAGCATTGTGCAGTAGAATTCTATATCTGAATTTCAGGTTCTTCCATATTGAAAGATTCTTCCATATGAAAGCAACACAAAAATATTTATCTAAAATTACCCCCCAGGTGGAATGATGATACCATTATGTATCCAGTCAAATATTTGAATTTGGTGATAGCCTTTGCTGGACATCGGATAAACCCCAGTAAAGAGCCTTGCAATCAAAATAAAACAAAAACTGTACATTAAGGGACTAACCAAAGGAATTACAATCCATGCAGGTTTTGAAACTCGAGTTTCTGTCTCTGTGTTTCATTTTACAAAACAATACAGATGTAGCTAACCAAGGAACAGGCAGTTCCATGCCTGCTTTCCATGTGTGCAGGGGAATTTCTGTACCCTTTGAAATACAAGTGGCATCTTCTCACCTGCTGAGTTTAATTTCAGAGTCCAGCACTATCATTAACAGATGTTTTTATTTTGTTTTTAACTTTGTACTATTTTATATTCATTCTCTACCGAAACAGAGTGTATGCCTTTAGCTTCCCCTAGAGAAAGCAAATCATCCATCCAAAGGATTCATGAATGGTAGGTATAATGTTCAAACTCTTTTTGGAGGGTTTTAAATGCTGCTCCTTTCCTCAAGAACAGGAAACATGGCCATAGTCTAAATATCAGGGTCTGGAGCTATGCTCAGAAGTTTCTGAGGTGTCCAAGCCCTTGTTTAACTTCACAGGCATCCCCTCCTTAGTGCCACCTGTGCTTTTGAGCAAGTCAGATCACTACGGTAGCTAAAAACCATGTCCAGGAAACATGTTCTACCAGATCGTCTGCATGTACAGGAGATACATTTTTCATATCTATTCCTACATAAACAGGATTTAGATTCAATTTATTTTTAGATTTACCAAACATAAGCATGAAAAGGAGAACAGGATTAGAACTGAACCGTGTCAGCCTTGTAGTACAGTGAGTCCAGATCACCCCCAAAGTTTAGGTCAGTTCATATGAGAATAAAAATTACATTATTCAGCTCTTACTAGCTAGTCAGTAGAAATAAAAGCCTTTCCTAATGTCATCTTACTCTTTATTGATTCTTCTCCTCTTGTCCCCTTTTCAGTCCCAGCTCTCCCTTACATAAGCATAATCAAATTACAAGAGCACTATCTGATCAAATTCTACTTTGCCCATTCTCGGCTTCATCTCTATTATTAGAGTCTCCCCAGTGCCTTTAATTTAATGAAAAGCCCTGCAGCCTAAATGTCATTGCTATTCTAGATTCCTATTTTAAATCTTCAGGCCCTGCAAGGCCTCACAGAAGGCACTACATGAGCTGGGTGGAGCAGGCACGGCTGAATGCAGGTCTGAAGCACTTAGGAGCAGACCCAATACCTGAGCAATACCTCTCTGAAGACAGCAGAACAAAGCAACGCTGTATTTATCTCAACAGGGGTGCATGAGGTATGGAAGAAAGGTGAGATGGTTGCAAATGATACTGGGTACTTCTTAAGCAAAACCAAAAAGATTAAATCTCTTGTGCATATTTTTTAATTGAGTTTTAAATAGCTTTATGAAAGTGTAGGATTTTTTTCTAATCTTTGAGGACAAATAATTCTGATATTATAAATTAGCTTTTTTTTTTCCAATCTCCTACCCATAAGTCAGAGATACAGCTGTTGGCAAAAATTTACACCTGTGATGAAATGCAGGCTCAGTCAGTTGGGTACAGTCCTCAAAATGCCTGGTTTCATTAATATAAACACTCTTACAATCTTAAATGCACCAAAAATTATCTGCTAATGCCATCCTTACCTATGGTACCTAGCTGGACTGGAAAAAAACTACCACTCAATGAAAGCCTTGTCAAAGAAGAGATAAAAATGCATCCCACTGCCTTTTCCTCTGGCAATTTGGACATTCATGTAAAAGTTATGTAAGGGCCAGAGATAAGAAAATCCACATATGGTAATTTATACACCCAGTTTACTACAACATATGGCACAGTATAACATGAACATGTGTTCGCTGCCCTCCCCCCTTCCTTTCCCTTTTTTTTTTTTTTTTAATTTGGGAGTCTCATGAGTAATTTCTGAATGTATGGGAAGTTTTGTATGCATGGAAAGCACAGCAGCTAGCAAAGAACTTTTTTTAAATGGACAAGCAGATTAAATCCACTGAGGAATAAGGGAGATGGTTAGCTAGGCTGACTATTCACAGAATGGTAATACAAAAGAAAATGGTATTTTTGGTGAGTTCTAGCAGTGAGAACAGGCTTCACAGTAGCACCAGTCTTTAGTTCCTCTTGCTTGGGTGATTAGTTTATAAGCCTGTTTAATGAAAATTGAGCAGCTTTCTGCAAAGCACTTTCTAGAGCAGAAATTTGTTGAATAGATGGAATTTTAAAGTTCTACACATAAGTATATTACATATGCATCATTTTACATACACCACTATATGTGTGATATGTAAGGATCACAAACGTGTACATCTTGCAATAGGGTACAAAAAAATTGCACATTTTTCCTAATATTTAAGGTGTTTCAATGCTATCTACAAAAAATGGCATCCAAACATAGAAGGCAACTCATCAGCTGACTTGTTATGTGACAGACCCAGAGGCAACTCCAAAGCATCCACACAACTGCCTGAGGAGACTGCCAAGGAGCCAGCTGCTGCTGCTGGAAAATCTTCCAAAGCTTTGCATCTGTGTCCTGTTTCTGCTGTCCAAAAAAATCCACCACAGTAAATGAAAACAATAACAATAATAATAAACAAAAAAGCCCCCAAATTAAATCAAAAATCCATCTTTGTTGGGAAAAACTCATAACATGTTATATAACACACTTGATGCACATCAGGGCAAGTTGTATCTTTTCTTGCAGATATTCCCGTACTCTAATCATGACTTGTTGCTCCTGACTTGCTTTGGTGCCTTCCATGAACTTGCAACATCTGAGCAGTTAAAACACTAAGGGAGCAATCTAGGAACCTAATCATGGATGTGTAGTGGCATTTTAGACACCTAGACCTCAGCTGCCTGAAGGAAACAGTTGTCCAAAAGGTTGTGCAGATGTTTGAAATCACTTGAAGCTGCTAAATACAGTCCCCTCTCAAGCAGTTCCCATGTGCTTTAGCAACAACAGGAAAGTTAGACTTTCTGCAAGACAGTTTTATAGGATTTAGGATTCAGCTTCCTGACTTGCCCCTTCTCAGTGTGCTCTTGAGCTTCTGGATCAGTATAGTTGCAAAATGTAATTAGACAGGATAAATACCTAGATGGGATTCACTTGGTCTTCCTATTAAGTAGTAAAATCCCTTCTCTAAATACAGGAGGGGAAATTCAAGCAATTAGAAAAAAGTAGTTTCAAAGAATGCTTCTGCAAACTACCTACAAACTACCTTCAGGCTGAGTTTGTTATTACTAAGACTGACAGATTACCTGATAGCTTTTTCACTATCATTCTTAGGAAATTATTGAAATAATTCAATGGAATATTGAAATAGTATATATTATATATTGACTATTTTATATATTGAATATATATATTTATATATTGGATATATAATATTGAATATTATATATCATATTCAATATTATATTTAGCATATAATATTCAATGTATATATAAAAGATTCAAATAGTTCATGGAATTATTAGGAATTATTAGTTCAAGGAAATAGTTCAAATCCCTTGATTGATCAAAGAATAAATACCCAGAATGTTGGAATGGGACACACTGAACAGGCTCTGGGTCCTTCTGGTACCTGTGATCTACAGCTGTGCACGACTCAGCAATGCAATATTTAATCTACCTCCATGTGGAATTCTTAAGAAAAAAAAAATTTAAAAAATCTATCAAACCAAGCAAATATGACCAAAAAATAAAAATCCACATGAGCAGAAAATATACTTGTGTGGATAGTTTTATTTTCCTCAAATAAGGTAGGTTTTTTCTTTGTGAAGCATTGTCTTTTCTTTATATTCTTGGAAAGCCAGAAAAGATTAAGGGATGAACAAAATCTGTGGTGTAAATGAAAGAGAGTTAACAATAAAAACATGTCCTCACAGAAAGTTCAATAATTTTTTAGAGCTTAAGAAGAGGATTTTTTCCTGCAGAACACAGGGCTAGAAAACTGTTCCTGAGTTACAGGTTGCTCAAAGAGAATATTTGCTTATGCAAAGTTGGCAATTCTGTTTCATGAAGTTTAAAAGCTGAGTCATGAGTCTGCAGCACATGGAGATGGGGGTTCTGGATGGAAACGTCTGGATTAGTTTAAATCAGCAGTCTCCATTGGGAGCCTTTATAATGTGAAGCATTAGTGCCAAGCATTTGAAAAAGCCCATGCTTGTAACGTTGATTAGAATGACAATCTTTACATTAGATGCCTTAGGAATAATTTAACCAATGCTTTAAAACCTACAGAAAATCCAAAGGATATATTTTCTTGGCGTTAAGGTTCCAGTTTATCACTTTCTGCTTCCATATGGAAACTACAGGCAACTTTTATAAATGACTCAACATAAAATAATTCCTGAATTAAGATTTTAAAACTTTTGAGGTTTTATGCAAACTGGATTAGCTTTAGGTTCTCAAATACTATCTCATTGAATGATTTATTCGAAAGAAGGATATCCTTTCCCCACCCCCCAGATGTTTGTAGCATTTGAGGAAGGGTTTTAAATGAGCCTTTTAAAATACTGCATTATGTTTCCTGAAGCTTCACTGTGAAGTCTGATGAGCGGAGGAACAGTGATTAATTGTAGTTTGCTGTCTTGCATTCCAAAATAGCAATTTTCCAATTTAATTCTCTTGTATATTTTTGTAAGAGTGTAATTTATATTCTCCCTCCTGTGACTTCCCAAGTTAAGACACAATTTAGATATAATTCCACAATATTAGAATTCAGGAAAATGAAGCTCTTTTGACTGAATATTCAAGCAAAGAATGTGTTTTGGGCTATGCCATAAATCATGCTTGTCAGATCCTTCAAAGGAATTATTCTGTACAACTACCTTGCCTATTATTTAGAAAGCACAGACACTGAACAAGATAATTCAGCAGTACTGTATCTGATTTACATATGGTTGTCTCCTTTTAATCTCAGGCTTTGAAAGCACCATCTATTTTCAATTTAACTTCAAAATTGTTAAATTTTATTTTGATTGCCTCATAATTGCACTGCATGTGCATATTTAGAGCGTTTTGGGCTTCTACTCAAAGATGATCTGGGGGTTTGATGATAACTAATGAACCATGGCAACCAAGTGGTGCTGAACTCTTGTATTCGAGACACATAACTCACCATGAAATTACTGACACTTTAGGTTAGGCTGTTCTCTTGTTCTAAACATTTCTCAGGAAATTTTCTAATGGAAATCTTTTATGGAACCAAGAGACTAATTCACAACAGGCAATCAAGCATAAGGAAGCAATCTTCCAACTTGTGCCAGAATTTTACATTTCAAGTTAATGTAATTTACATGTACATTAGTTCCCAAATCTGCCACTGGACCATCCATGTCAAAAAGTTACCTATGAACAACTTTCCCACAGAAATACTTTTCAACAGAAATGTTTGTTTCAAATTAATTTATATTAAGAAACACTACACTTTATATGGCAGATGGAAAACTAATATCATTATTTATAAAAACAAACTGGTAAGTGAAATCAATTTGAAAACTTAAGAATTTAAATATGCAACTATGGTGTAGATTTCTCTGTTTCAAAGTTTTAGAAGATTATCATTTTGATTTCTTAAACTACTACTTGTAAACTGAAATATCAGTTTGCAAAACAAACAAAAAAACCCAAAGAAACCCAACTTAAAAAAACTCCAAAAAACCCAAACCAAAACAAAGAAAACCCCCATAAAACTAAAAATCATAAACAAACAAACCAAAAAACGGAGAAAAATGTATGAAAAAAGTAGTTGTTCTACATAGGAGAAAGCAAATCATTGCGAAAAGAGATAGATTGAGATTTGAGAAAATTCTTACTGTAGAACTTTATTGAAGGGGAAAGATGAAAACAGTAGTACTCACCAGCTGGAAAGCTTAAATTGAGAAAATTCTTTGCAATATGTGTTGTTAGTGTCTATGACCTGCATTCATAATAATGAGGGTAATTGTCCAGCAATTACCATTTAATTATTTGCTTTCTTTAAGAATTAAAGACATAAGATTTTGTGTAGCATTGAGACTTGAGCTATGAACTGCCCTCTAAAAATCATAGTTGTAGCAAGACAGAGACACTTAAGTGAATGTGTTTGTGAAAGCAGTGTATGTGTGGCAAAGTATGCTTCAGACTGGACTGTGCAGATTATTTGGGTCCACACATAAATGCAGGTTTGACTAAAGAACCTGGACACCAACAGCATTTAACAGTAACCTCATCAATTTGTTTAACGCTAGCTGGATTTATTTGTAAAAATTGTTCAGCCTCGGGTAACTAAAATACTGAAGTAAAACTCAATGGGATGCAGGTGCCTGAGACATATAAAACTTGAAAAACTTTATTCTACAAGTCGATTTTGATAGCCAAATAAAATTTTAAAGCTGACTAAAGAAACATAAGTAGGATTTTGCAAATGTTTAAGTATTTATTATTAAACTTGTTGCAGTTTGGTTCTTTTAAAAACCTCACTAGGTGTCTATAAGCATGTTTAAATCCATAAGTACACTTATTTTTCTCTCTCCCTCCTCTCTATTCAAAAATATAGGAGGGCCTGAAGCGGTTTCCCACTTGGAATGATTCACCTCTGTATGTAATGATTGTTATTTCCTAATAAGCATTAATAAGCCCCAAGAGGAGTGTTCCAAGGGCTTGTAAAAATAATACTAAAAAGCAGAGATTTTCATTTGTAAAGACCAGACCTCACCAAACAGCAAATGTTTCAAGTTTCATTCCCAGCTCAGTATCTTAACTCTTGTTTTGTATCATCAATGGTCTCAATGTACATCTTCAGGACTACGTTTTTACATTTTTAAAATGCTGCTATATACTACTTTTTGGAGGTGTGGGTTGGCGGGGAGGGGGGAGTTGACTCTTTTTTTAGCAGTTTTTGGTGTAGCCTCTTTCTTCTGTATAAAAGCCAAGCCTTTTTATTTAACATAGGGAAAAAGCACAGCTCAGTTCTTTCAGTCACTGAATACTCCTCTTCTTGAACACATGCTCCCTTGTGACACAGGCTGCATCACGAGCTCACTTGTTAAAGTCCTGGCACACTCTTATTCACCATAAGCTATGGAAAATGCCACTAACTACTCCATTAGCTTCTGTTCTATAAGTAAAATGTCAACTTTCTGCACCTCCACATGTTTCTGATATGCATCCAAGGGATGCTAGGAGCCTGTAGCAAAGATACTGTTTAACTTGGAAAAAAAATTAAATGAGGCAAAGGCATCATCTGGAGAGTCTGCTTTGACATTTTTAATTTTCTATGAAGTAGATGTGTATTTGCATCATGAATACATCTAACTTTGAGCAATGATTAGCCGAACAGGGATATCCCTCCAGCAAAAGAAATTCCTTACTGTTTGCCTAGGTGTCAATAGTACAATGCAGTGACATCTGAATGTCCCCACCTCTATTGTGGGCAATAGAAACAAGAACTTTTATGTTTTTCCTTTCACCTTACAAAAAACACCAAATGTATATACAGAGGAAAAGTTAATTACACTGACAAATCAAATAGAATAGTGTTTTTTTGGTTGATGGAAACCTAAAATTAAGAAAAAAAAAACACATGAATGATTTTCTTCCTGAAAGCTGCAGAGTACAGCTCCCACTAGCTGTTTTGGGAATCTTTCCTGTACTGTTCTAAAACTGATAAATAATGGAGGTCACTTTACAACACAATTTTCTACCCTGGAAGTTTCCTGATTGCATATGTCTTCATCCAGTAGTATCCAGTTCAATCCTGTTTGGTGTTTTCAGGTGAAAGCATAATCCAAAAGAACTGGCCACCAAAATAAACAGAGCAGGAAAGCAAAATGTTGTATAGGTAAGGCATATGAATCTACCAATTATTCCTGTTGACCAAACCTTAAAGGCAGCATGGGAATCTCTACCTGTATATGCAAATACATCACCTGTATGCCTTAACAGATAGCTACAGGATTTTGTTTTTTTTAACTTGCACATACCGTTTTTAATCTACACAAGAGATGCATCTACAGGCAGAGAGTGTGAGCTCACAGCTCAAAGAGGTGAGTCTCATGCTTTTGTGTAACCAGACTGATCCTCCATGACACTGCAGATCTACATATATAACACATACATACATAATATAAATAAACATACATAATATAAACTTAAGCATCTATCACAGGATGCAAAACTTTCATGGTAGATATTGAAGGAAAAAGCAATTTTTCCTGTACTTGCTACAGCTTAATATCACAAATGAAAGAATATGAGGGAACAATCTTGCTATTGTATATCAAAAGAGCTTACTGTCTTCCCCTTGAAGTGTTTGGATATTAATAAATTCTGAAGTCATAGGTAACTAGACAAGCACTGTATACAACTTCAGTCAGTGCCTTCTGACGTCAAGGGCTTTCTTGATAGTGATAATTAGCTTTAAAATATTCCTCTGAGATCTTGAGATTCAACACTAAACTGTGATGGCTTCTGTACTGCACACAGCAGTTGTTCAGGGCAACTGGAAGTCTACTCCCTGAACAGCCACAACCTACTTCTTGTTTCAATTTGATCAACACAGTGGTTGCCAGCAAAATCTAAGTTACGTATTAGCATAAATATATTGAGATCTGAAAGGGCTGCTATATACAGCACATGTAAATTATTTACATCTAGTCAACCCAAGTGACTGCAGACATTGTAAGAAGCACAGCTGCTGCTGGTGCTAGAACCTTGAAGCTGTTTCTTAATATGAATATTCATCATTACCCTCTTAGAAGACTGTAGGGGAAAACATAGTCAATAAAAGTGTATTCTGTGTTTTGTAATCAGTAAACAATGTAAGCAAAATAGTATGTAGAGGGCATAGAGCAGCTGCTCTTTCCAAATGAATGCCTAATTGTGAAATATTTAGACTTCAGCACTATGATTTCCTTAACAATTCTTTTTCTTGTTAGGGTAGATTGGATGTCCTTGTGCTTTATTTAGATTTTCTCTTTTTTTCTCCTCCACTCACATGTTACCACAGAGTCTAAGGCAAACAATCATGGGACAAAGGATTCAGATAATGTAACTTCACAATAATGACCTACATTTGTACAGTGCTTCTTATGCCAGAGCAACCCCAGGCACCATGGTTACAGTATGTGTGGGAATTTCACACTGATAAGCAAAATACACTTATGGCATAGGTAATCCATTTGCCACTGACACTTTGGATTGATGGAGAGACCCATAAAGTGTTCACCACTGTTGGACTCCTGGCCCTCAGGCAAAAGAGTGGTTTGAGCACTGAGTGCAGCAAAGAGCACTTTGGAACCTCACCAATGAACTCAATAATATTACACAAGTTAGCATTCCAGAGCTTAGGGCTTGTAGTCAGGAATATAGAGCACATATGGAAACAAGATTCCCTTGCTGCACAGAGGCTATTCAGTAACTGTGACTGCACAGGTGCATTCCTAAACCTGTGTGTAGTCCCTGTCTAACCCAGAGGAACTCATCACAGGGATGCCCACCAGCAGCAGACATTTGCTTTCATGGCAGCACCTCACAAAATCTGCTCTACAATGAAAACTCTCATTCTTGGAACTCACACACCATGCCTTTGAACATTCCAGTATCTGCATTCATAAATACAGTGACCACAGATCAAGCACTTTTTAATAGCTTCATTCTTGTTAATTTCATATTGTTCTTCAGAAAAAGCTTTAGTCTGTTTAAATTTTACTCTGTCCTAAGAAAAAAATGCAAGTTTTATCTGTGCAACAATAAAAAAAGATAAATTTTATTGTTCCAAATCCCTTCTAAAGCCTCTACAGGGATTTAAACACTCTAAAATAAATAGGGATAAATAGCACTCTACAGGTGCTATTATCTCCAAAAACACTTTTTATTTTCAGCAAATACAATATAGTGTTTAAACAAATTTTTTTATAAATCTAAGTGAGAGCACCTAAACATTCCACCAACAAATTAGAAACAGAATCTTTCAGCAAAAAAATTAGATGACCTTATAATTCCTAAAAAGAGAAATGTGCTTATATAATTTCAGGCATTGCAGTGATAAGGAATTTTTTATTTATATTTGTAGAATGGAATGCAATTCCTTAGCACTATAAAATATGAAATTCAAAAAGTATCATATATATGGTGGTAACTGCTGCATGAATGGTCCCAGATGAAAAGGTTAAATCTGTACAGCAAGCAAAAGTTGATGCTCACCAGGAGACAAATAGACTGAGGTGTCAAACATCTAAAAGTCAGCTGATCTCAAAGCACAACCACTTTTTCTTAACTGAATTAGATCACCAGCTTTTATTTATAAGGAAGAAACTGCTATTGTCACCAGAGACTACATTCTGAAAGACAAAACTCTTGTATAAATAATATTACTGGGGGCATTTTTGATAGCACAAATAACCAGTAAATGGATATTTACTAGGTATCACTTAGCACCACTGAGTCACCTCTTGCCATTTTGTTCTCCTAAATCCTATCTACCAATAAAAGTCACGAAAAAATCAGTATATTGAAAGCTGTGATTTCTCAGTACCTGTTGACAATTAATTAATGTTCTATCAACTTTGCTGTACTTTCTACCCAAAGTGTTTGCAAAGAAGAGCAGATATAAAAGAAGACAGAAATGGGTATGACAGAAGCTACAAACAAGTCAATTACTTGTTCTTGACCACAGTTTTGTTTTCCTATAGTTATTGAACACTTCAGGCGAGCTTCCCTACTGTATGGGTTCCAATACACTTTCCCATTCAATGAGCATGGTGAGTGCCATCTTCTGGATCTTCAAAGGTCATCCCACAACCCCACCACTCCTCCCATCATGCTGGGAGTGATTTTTTTCTCCTGGCATTACTCCTTATGCCCTAGACAATGAGTTTCTGACCTGCACTGAGAATAAAGTCATATTCCCAGCCATCAAGAACACAACAAGAGAATGACAAACTCCATGCACAGCAGGCTTTCCATGCTGCCACGGTACAGTGCCAGATGTTCCGATAGATATTTAATGACTATGGCATTTCATTTGAATTTATTTCATGATTGAAAGGAATTATTATTATTAGAGAGAATTTTCAAATTATTAGAGCAGATCAAATGATGTTTTTCTTCATGTTTTGCTGCTAAATGGTAGCGGCATAGGACATTTAATACAGCTTTACATCTGCCGTATCTCAAAATGCAACTGAGGAATTAAAAATTAATAAATAATGGGGTTGTCTTGCCTTGACAAAGAAATATACTGCAGCTCCCCTTTTTCTTTGCTTTAATTTTAAAGAGAATAAATGCTGCAAGGCGGAGGTACCATAAGGAAACTGCTGGATGAAAACCATAAAGACCTGACTGAAAAAAAACATAAAGACTAAGCCTGAATCTTCTGTAATGAGTAATAAAGAAGGCCTTTCACATTTTCTACACTTACAGTTACTACAATATTTGCAAGGGTGAGGGGTGAGAATTAAAATATTTCAAGCATGTTTTCCTGGGGGTATAAATTGAAAAAAGAAGGAATATTTCTTCATAATGTCAATCTTTACACACACAATCCATATCCTTTGGTTTGTTTGTTTGAAACCCTGATGATAATGGTTTTAGATTTAGTATTTACTTCAAGAGCTTGGAATTTTTGTATTTGGAAAAGCAAGAAACACAGTTTTTTTCTACCTACAACCAAGTAAAGCCATAGCTACATTTTTTTTGCCTGAATCTTTCCAAAAGAATGTTAATGGATGTCTATGCATAACTATTGTCAATCACTATGCATAAATATTGTCAATCATTATGAAGGATAATCTACTGAATGATATGATTTTTAACCATTTTAATTTCCTTTATTAACATAAAGCAAATATTTAACTATAATAAGTGGCTAATCTGTTCACACTATTTTGCCTTAAAGTTGCATTCTGTTCTAGAATTTTGATTTTCTGAAAATAGATTTTAGCTACCTGTTCCTTATCAGTAACTCTCCTTCTATTATCTTCTTTCTCTTTAATCTCATGCTTGTCCTTTTTTTCTCTTTATTTTCACTTTGCCCATCTCTGCTTTTCCTTTCTCCACAGAACCTTGTTTTCTGATCTGTCCTCTAGAAACTTTCTCTGTAGTATTTATAAGCCCTCATTCTCAGACAGATGTTCTAAGCATATGCTGAGGTGCTTTATGATTTGCAGCTTTACAGATGTTGCAGAATTAAAATTCTCTTAACATTCCTTTGGCATAGCTCATTATAGAGACACAGAGGCTGAGAAGCTCTGACCTCCAAAATATGAAGGATCTGTACAAAGGCAGGGCTGGAGTTTAACTAAGCCTTTGTTATTTTGCCTTCACAGTTTAAATAGATAATAAATACAGAAAAGAAAAAACCTTTCTGATACAACACAACTAGTGAGATAATCTGGGTTAAAACCGTATGAAATGCAAAGTGAAAATGCACTTGAGTAAACCCAAGAAATCCCTGGATCACAGAACTGTTAGGCTTAGAAGGGGCCTCAGGAGATTTTCCAGTCCCTGCCAAGGCAGGGTCACCTGGAGCAGGTGACACAGGAGCGTGTCCAGGTGGGGTCTGAATGTCACCAGGGAGGGAGACTCCAAAACCTCCCTGGGCAGCTGTGCCAGTGCTCTGCCACCCTCAATGTAAAACTCTTCCTCGTGCTTCCTATGTTTTAGTTTACACCTTGTCCTGCCACTGGCCATGACTGAAAAGACCCTGGCACCTGCCTTTGAGATTTTTATATGCAGTAATGAGATCCCCTCTATCACGTCTTCTCCAGACTAAGAAGGTCCAATTCCTGGCCTGTTCAGAACTAAATTTTCACCAGTTAGAAGAATCTTGACAAGAAAAAAAAATCAACTTTAACTGCTTAGAGTCCACTATGCAATGAAGCTAAAAAAAACCAACCAACCAAACAAAACAACCCACAAAACTTTAGTCTTACTGGAGAAATAAACATTTGTTTTTAAGCTAAATAGAGGCTCAAGTACAGTCAAAGTTGAATTTTAGAAAGAATAAGGTTTAGAAAAATATTTCTGAACAAAGTGAAATTGTGACCCTATTTTTAAATAAAAATCTGTTTTCATAGTTAGTTGCAGATGCCAATTTGGAAGAGTTATTCAAGATGCAAGTTGTTTCATTAAGATAATAAAGAAAGGAAAGCAATGATGTAAGAATGCTTAAGATACAGGTTGGCTGATTCTTTCTGCAATTAATGAATGAATTAATTAAACTTGACAAAAACCAAAATGCACTAGACAGCTCATCCAAACAGCAGTTCCAATTTGGCAGATGACTGTAACCCAAAGAGCAGCTGAGGTTACCTGAAATCTAACTGGTCAAAACAAAATTTTTATGCCACTGGGGCTGGGACTTGCACTTTTTTGCACTTGCACTTTTCTTGTGACTTTGTAGTCGCAAAAAAGCTCATTTGAGTCAGTTAAGCACAACTTCATGTGGAAGAGTTAGGGAGCCAAAGTACCTCATCAAACTTACAGTGCCCATTACTTTTTCCTATGCAAATTTTTCTCACACACAAATACAGTACCATGGAAGATACTCACCATGGAATTATTGAGTTCTTGCTGCTAGATATTGCACATCTAACATTAGAATGTTTGGGCTCAGCTGTGGTCTGAGCTCCAAAATTTCTCCAATTTTGCTGACTCTGGTCTTGATAGTTTAGATTAACTCTTTCTTTAAACCCCCATTTGAAAAAGAATAATAATTTAGGTGCTAATTTCTCAGCTCAGTCAGCAGCTAATTAAGAACCTGAAAAGAAACATGAAAAAACTGTACTACACAGTGAAACAGAATGCCTCAAGAGTTTCCAAATATAATCGTGTTTGCAGGTTTGTCTTCATTTTTGGTATTGTTTTTCGATATTGTTTGTCTGTGGCAAAGTTGTTTCAGAACAAACTTCATTAATTTTTCACTGAGAAATACCTCAAAGACATCTTTATCTTTAATTACAGTAATTTCTTTCTCAGATTGATGCTTTCTCTAAATGGCAAATTCTTACTTTGAGTGACAAGTGATTTCGAGTAATTTGAGTGTTTGCAATAGTCTTCTCATACATTCCCTACCCAGCTTTGTTTTCCCATTTGTCTTATCTCATACCTATCTACTAAAAGAAACAGAAAGTAGATTAAGGATTTCAACTTCAACTTTTTTTCATTTTCATAAAAATCATTGCTTATGAATAATCTGGATCTGGGGATTTACACTTCAGAACTTCAGACAAATGCTTTCAAGAAAGACACCACCACACCCTCCTGTGAGATTCCAGACTATTACATCTATGACAGCAAGGTGAGTAAATAACATTCCTCCTAATACTTGATAAATGTCACAGAAAACAGGCGTGCACAGGGTTGAACAGTCCATTGGTGTACAACTGGCATGAATTAAGCCAATTTCAATCAGAGTCAAAAGGGCAGTATCATCCAGGTTGATGACAGGTTTTGATGGCTGACAGGTATTGATGACAGGTATTGAGGACAGGTATCATCCTTGCTGTGTGGAGCAGGATGCCCAGGAAGGGATGCTCCACAGGGGACACCCATCACAATCTTTCCTGATGGTCACTAGAGCCTTTCCCTTTCTCTATCTGCCTATTTTTCCCTAAGTCAATGTGGACATGGTTGTAGGTCCTCAGCTCTGTGTCCCTGGAATAAAAAAGGGTTCATGCATGTCTGGCTACCTCAGCTTTGTGTTCTCTAGTTTGTCATACCGGTCCCTAAAATACCTTCTTTATTTATTCTTCATCTGCTGCTTAGGAGTCATTGTCTACTTCATGTTTTCTGCAGAATGGTTTGAAAAAAAAAATTTAGTATTAATTTGTACTAAGAGGTCACACTCAGGTGGGTAAATTCACATTTCCTCTAGTTCCAAACCCAAGCAGAAAAGGCACATGGTGGCAATGAAGTCAGAAGACACAGTAGCAACAAGTGCTGCCCTAGTGCTATTAGACAGCACAAAAATAAGCCACGTTATTTTGGTATTTGTATGATCAGAATGATGATTTGACATGGAAGCAAATTTATTGATTTTTATAAAATTTGCCCTTGGTGGAATTTTTTAAAATATGGAATTTAGCTCCTTTTTGTGGCAATGACCTTTTGGGGTGAGCGTTTTTGTTGATGCTTCCTGTGAACCCCAGAAGATCACCATTGCAATGTTGTTTTGTTTTTCTTTTCTCTTTCCCCTAGGTCACTCTAAACTCATCACCTCCAACTTTAACATTTAGGCCCAAAAGATAATGGTAATAAAGACAACATAGTCTGGGGGCTTTGCTCAGCTGTTTATCTCATTGCTCCTTTTGTTAGACTAAATGGAAGAAGGGAAAGATAAAAGGAAGAAAAATCAGTTTTTCTTTCTCTCTTGTGAATGCAGCCATGGGAAACTGCTCCACAGGTCGTGAGACTTAAATTACCAAGGCTAAAGGCTGTTTTCAGTCACCTCACATCAGAGCACATGTCTGCACTTTTGAATTTATATTCTCCCCTCAGTTTACAGAAGGCTGCCTGAGATCAACAGCATCCTTTGATCTGCCTGAAAGTCGCTTGTCTCTAGGTAGAGGCACCACACATATAGAGCCATCTCTGTTCCTCTCCCAGCATCCTGCTGTTTTAGTCTTTCAGTTGTTTCCAATCCATCTTTTAGAGATACATACAAACATGCTCTTCCCAGCCAGCTCAGCAAGCTGTCCTACCTGGAAAGCACAGAATGTGCCTCTGAAATGGCTTTTTAACAAGTTTCACAAGGATGCGAAATTACCTAAAACGACACTGTAGATGGTCAGACGGAGCTGCCCACAACAGGCACCTGGAGCT
This sequence comes from Pycnonotus jocosus, assembly GCA_013400435.1. Taxonomy (NCBI): domain Eukaryota; kingdom Metazoa; phylum Chordata; class Aves; order Passeriformes; family Pycnonotidae; genus Pycnonotus; species Pycnonotus jocosus. The sequence goes on from VWYP01004439.1 coordinate 263,481, forward strand.
AACATTCAACTCCCTCAAGCTGGGGAAAGCAAATTTGAGAATAAAGCATCTCTTGGAGAGCAATTGCCCGTGTGTGTTCCCACTGTGAGAGATTCACATTTGTGAAAAGCAAAATCTTGGCAGGCAGCCCCTTGATGTGCAGAAATTTGCAAATCATTTCAGTCTAAGCAATTTTCCCATCCTTACCAGAGAGCACTAAGGCTGCAATTGTACCCTGATAATCATAGCTACTGAATTCTAAGCAAAATGAAATTTCTGCACAGAGTCAACACTGTTAAATGCTAAAATGTTTAAGAAAAATGGCATTTAATTAAAATATCCAGAATTTTTGTAGCTAATGCATCAAACTTTGTATACTAGAAACTTAAACCCAGGATTAATGGAAGTTTTAAACAGGGTTTAAACAACATGAAGGTCTGGCACTGATAATACTGCAAAATATAGCAGTGCACCTCCACCCTGCCTCTCACCAAAATGTGAGATTAGAATTAATGATACTGCATGCCCTTCACTTTCATATCTGTCTTTAGATATCTCACTGGTTAAGAAACAAAAGCTTGCCCAGGAATAAAGGTAAAAAGAGGGTTTAAATGTCAATATTTCCTAAAGGTAAACTCAGTCGTTCAGCATATTTCTAGCACTCGCCAGAAACATCTGATCTCACAAATAGTGAAAAGTGAATGAGTTGGATCATGAGTTTATCCCATCATGATAAAACCACTGATCTAATCATGACACTAAGATCAAAATGAGAAAAAAATAATCACAGCAGAATAACATAAAATAGAGAATGTTGTGGGAGAGTTTGGAATGGCTTAGGGAGCCAAGAGAATTGCTAATTTATGTGGTAAAATTTCCTTGCCTCAGACAGCACAAGTTACTCTCAGCCTCTTTCTAGGATTTAGAAACAAATAGGGAAAGAGCAGGGTACGAATTACACAAACTGTTACATGCACATAATAGCACACCTTGTTGCAGTCTCAAACACCAGATGAAATCCTAGACACTGATATGAATTTGAGCAATCAAGTCACCTGAAAATCCCATCTATTTTAACAAACTGCTGCATGTGACCAATATAAACCTGTCCCTGCACTTGCATGGCTGACTGAGGTGGAAATTTACCTATTTTCAAACTAATCCTAAAACATCAATAGAAAGCATTGCTTTATTGAGTTGTTCACTTTCTCCAGAATGGTAATTAGAGTAGTTTTGGATTAATTATGTAGTATTAGACTTGTCAGGTGAGCAACACAACCACAGATTTGAAGTATGAAGGAATCCAACAGAATGGAAACAGCTTATTCAAAATCTGAATGGAGCCGCAGCTTTTTGCATGAGATGATCAGCTTCACAGAGGGTCCACAGACCTCTGCATGTCTCCAAAAGAAAAAAAAAACAAAACCAAACAACAACAAAAACCAACCAACCAACCAACCAAAAAAACCCAAAAGGGATCCAGTATGTTAACACAGTTAAATAGTTCTTTTTTCATCTTAGATTTCTGGTGTCTTGAAACCTTTTATAAGAAATGCTTCTCCTACCCACTCTCTATTTCTAATGGTTTTCCCACAAAGTGCTACCCACCGTCTCTTATTCTTTTTTTTTTTCCTTATAATTTAAGTGTTTTCCAAATTTTTAGTCAACAGTAACATTATGGAAGATAAGCAACCAATGATCAATTTTTAAAAAGATTACAGGGCTTAAGCCTTAGAGACAGGACACAATAGCATGCAGTACATAATTTTATCTGTGAGACACCCATTTTCTATCATTAAACTACACTATATAAAAGGAAAAAGTACAGTACTGTAAGCACAGTTATTTCAGCAAACAAAACACTCAATGGTTTTTAAGGTGCAAAAAAATTTGCAAAATCATATGCCATAAGACTCTAACCATGCTAGAAAAATAAAACCAAAGTCTTGTAGAATATTGTTTTAGTTAAGGCGTGGTGTTGTAGGATGTCTGAATGCATACAGGCACCAGCTTCCTAATGATTAGCACAGTTCCACTGACAGGCTCGGCTGCAGAATCACAAAGCAAACATAAATTGCAGCAAATTAGCAGAAGATTTCTTTTTTTTCCTTTCAAGAAAAAAGTTTAATGGATGTTTTGCCTGAGGAGCTGATTTCAATGGCTTCTCAGCAGACGAGGCTGCGCTGCCAGGAACCACGGGAGCGTACAGTAAATTTAATAATGGCCCTATGCCACAGCATGGTTTATACAGCTCCACAGCAGATCCTCAGCCAGGCACAGGCTCTGCACATTCAGCACAGGAAACTGAGCATTTCAGAGCCATGAGGGCCTGGGTCTCATTAGGCAGAGATAGAACTTGTGGCTGTCTACAAAGATAGCTGCCTCTTAGAAATGCATCTTGCTTCCAATTAATTTAGCAGAGTTTGATCAAAAAATTCCATCACAGCGGAATTGAGCCCCTAAATAAAGTTATTGGAAGATGCCAAAAAGAGAAGGAGATTTGAAAATATTTGAGGAAAGATAAAAATGAAGAAAATGTAATATCAGAAGGAATTTTTACTACATCTGATTGATCATCAAATTTGTCTCTCCCAATTTAAATGCACAAAATAGAACATCAACTTCATGTTGCAAAGATGTGAAGAAAAAAAAGAATAAAAAAATCATTCCCCGGAGTATTGATATCAGAACAATTGGCAATAATTGCCAGTCTGTGTTCTGGAACATTTTAATTTACTCATGGCAAACTGACACTCAGGTAGGAAAAAAAAAAAAATCCTACTTTTAAAATCAGCAAAGAAATTGCTTCCAATCTGATCTTTACAATTTACTAACCCTAACATAGAAACAGGGCAAACACCAGCACTGAAAGGAAAATTTTCAGAGGTGATGTTTGATCATGATAGCCCCAATATCATTGCTTGCTTATTTTGCTGTCTGCAGAATTGATACATATGTTCTCATAAACAAATTCATTGATATCTCTCTCAAACATTAATATGAACATCATGCTACAGAAATATATCAATTTGGGATGCTCTTAAAACCTTCTTGGAAAAAGTGCACATAAAAATAGGCATTGAAGATGAATAAGTATTTTGTTGTTACCATCATTTTCAAACGTATCACTGATGAACTCAGACCTCCAATATCATTATATACTTGATGCTTTTCCAAAAGAGGTATGAATTATTGCTGCTAGTTTGGAGTGGACAAAAGTGTTCATTGTTATGTTGATGCTTACATATCCTCTATGTGTCTGGCACATTTTCCATTAAAAGTTACACTTCTCAATCTGGTGGACAGCAGAAACCCCTTTCTGTATACAACACCACAACAGATCAGATGAATAGTTTATGTATTTGTGTCCCACTCACATCCTACAGGAATGAGTCCCAAACTCATCCTGCCTATGCAGGCAGAAGAGCCATGGTGGGTGGTGAGCAGGAGTGACCCTGAGAACCCCAGTAATGACCTCGGTTAACAAAGTCAGAGCCAGAAGAAAACTTTAAATCTCCTTTTTGAGTCCACACTGTCCTCGAATTGTTTTACTGTCCTGTAGGCCAGGGGCACAGGGGACATTTCCTGTTCTGACTGGGCTATTGCATTCTATCTTCTTAAGGTAATTACTCTGGCGTTCTTGAGATATAGTGGATTTTGACTTAAGGCCTTTTTATGCCACTCCAAGAGGAAAAAATAATAAAGGTTTTAAAGTGCTTGAAAATAGCCTCAAGTCCAGTCATAAATAACTACAGAATTACAACCTAAATGTTTACTAAGCTGAAGGAAGAGATAAATCATATTATATCTAAATGGAATAAATATACTAATAAATAGAAGTTTTGGAGCACAGATGGCAGTAAAAATAAATATCATTGCAAATCTTTTCCTTTTAAATGCTGATTTAAAGTGAACATAAATGATGACACAATCATATTTTAAGGACAAGTGTAGGTTAAATAATTTACATGTATTAAATAGCTAAGCCTTGGGAAAAAAAAAAAAAAAAAAAAAAGAGGCAGCCTGGATGGGACCATTTATTCTTCATGATCATTAGACATTTTTGTTGCTCTCTGTGGCAGAGTGGTGTATGAAGCTTAATTATTCATGTTGCTTTCTTCAAAAGTTAAAACATATACCTATAAAACTTAAAGAATTTTATTACTACAGTGAGATTTAGAATTTTAGAATAGGATTTAGAATACTAAGAGCACAGGCAATATGCAGTGACTTCTGCATCCACATTGGGGTGGATTAGCATGGCTCTCCTTTGTGCCTTGGCAACACACAACCAAGACACAATTACAGGATCACTGCCACCTGCCAGCTTGAGGAACCAAACTGCATGCTCCCACAGAATAATAAAGAATGTTAAGATTAAAAGGCAAATGAAGGTAAAATCCTAAAGGCCTTCAGGGACCTCTGGGCTGGCCACAAAGATGAAGACTCTTCTCAGTTAAAAAAAGTCCATCGAATGAAATGCCTGAATTTTCACACAAATGAATACATGCAATGTGCAACTTCTATTAAACATCACCTTTGGATTTATAGCTTTTCATCTTGAAGCAGGAAAACAGAAAATAGACAAATTGTTCATACTGTCAACAATCCTAGAAACTCAGTTAAGAATTTCACATTAAGAAAACATCTTGAGTCAGAAAAAAAAATCAAAAATGTTGTTATTGTGCCATGGTTAAAGTCTCCCTCGACTTTTTTTTTTTTTTTTTTTAAAAAAAAAGCACCCAAACCCCAAATTATATTCTAATAGAATTATGAGAAAAGGATTTATTCAGAATCACTTAACAGTGATTCAAAGGAATAATTTTAATTATCTCTGAGAGTATATTAATCTAGAAGTTTTTATCTTCATATGAGAGCACTTTTATAATTCTGTACATGTTCACATTCTTACTCCCATAAATATACATATTAGATTTAATTTCAGAATATTCACATGAGAGAATAGTATTTGCCGATGTACAGGTGCTTCTCAATAGTCCATATTTCAGTTTAAATAAACCTAAATGTGAACATTGGCTTGTGTGGAGTTATCCTATGGAGTTCCTTCCCCACACTTTCTATTACTCTTCAAAATTGGAAGGCTTTACAGCCTTAGTACTTAAGATCACTTAGAACCTTGCTTCAAACTACCCAGAATTGCCCAAAATTTATCACCTGAGGCAGTACAACAGCCAACACCTATATAGCAGGCTATGATTCCTAAAGCCTTCCACATTCTTACTCCTTCTTTCTTAAGTTTTCCAGTTTAAACCGTTGTTTAACACACAACTCCACCAATATTTACACATCAGTAACTTAGTATGGCACAAACTGAGCAATATTAACCTCTGTTCCCAGCATCCCCTCTCCATACTAATTACTTCTGGCATATCAAGGTGAAGATGCAGCTCCCTAAGATCCTGGCTTAGGATGCAGAGCTGGCCTAAGAAGTTTATAAGCCTGAAATTTGCTCCAAACTGGTCCCTCCAGAGCCACACAGTTTTGCTGGTGAGGCTGAATTGCACCATGCGACTTAAAAATATTTTTGCCATCTCATGCCCACCAACACCCTCATTTTGGAAGGCACATAGGACAAATAGTTTATGAAAACTGAAAAATAAAAGGAACAGAATTCCTACTCTCAGAAAGTTTCTGTGTAGGGTTACATTAAAAGGGCGTTAGGGGAATTTTATATTTCTACTCAAGATGTTGTTCCTGCTTTAAATGTAAAGGTCCTTCAGTTCTGACTTTCAAAACAGACATTCTCCAAAGTACTTAAATTCAACAATATTTTTTATAGCACAACCTTAATCCTGACTTCATTCTTTTTAGAAAATTGGGCTGAGAAACAAGTTGAAGCAATTCCTTAGACAGCTTATTTAGTTTCTGATCAACTAGTTAAAAAAAAAATAAAAATTAAGCAGTGCAGAAACACTCAAAAGAAATCTCTTTTCTACATATCTGAATGTAGGAGGAGGTACGACTGACACCAAAGAAGGCTTCAAGCTATCAGCACTTTGTTATCTAAAAGTCTCTCATACATTTTCTATGTAGCTTCCCATGGGTATATACTTCACACATTTCTGGCTCTTTCTCTCCTTCTTCTCTCTTCCTTCTGCAGTTTCATCTCCGTCCTTCCTGTCCCTAGCTCAGCCACCAAACCCTGTCTGCCCCTCGTACAATGTCTCACCCTTTCTGTCTCTCACATCACCTCCTGTCCCTCCCTCCTCACAGCATGACCAGTAGACTCCAGCTGACCCCCTAACAGCTCACTCACCCTTTTATCACACCCACAGCTGTGGAGGCAAGGCTGTTCCTACTCTTTAGCAATTAACAGCTGCAATATTTCAGGGGCAAGTTTGCCTTCAGCACTATCTCTATGTGTCCTCTCACATCTGAAAGTACAACACACTGCATTTTTGTTATAGGTTTATGGATCAGCTTTTCCTGTTGTCTGGTGTACAGTATCATACACAGGAAAAGGTTAATCTTCAGAGAAAATATCATCTCTTGGCTCTGTGCATTTGTTGGAGTCACACAAGCTTTCAACTTTCTTTGAAGTTGCCTGTCATCCCAGCAAAGCTGCTTTAAGTAGTTCAAATTAAATATCACTAGTATTACATGTTGGTAGCAAGGAGAGGCAAGAAAGAGAAAAGCTTTGGGGTAGAATTTCAGGGACAAATAGAATTATGGTTGCTCTGTAACGTGTCCCTCAAATTATGATTTTTAAAACAGTTCTGGCCTCAGTTGTACAGAAATTCAATCTACTCAGTTCTGAAAATATCTGAACTTGATCTGACATGCCACTATTGGTCCAGCAAATTTGGAAACATTTTTCATTTATTCTTGGTAGTGCTTTCAATTACAGAGATACTATCATTTTGAATATTTCCTCCTATGAAGACTTCCCCCCAGGGTTTACAAAAGGAAATCTATTAAAATGTGTCCCCATCCTTTTAGCAGGGAAAAAAGACAAGACTGAATAAAATGGGAAAGTCTGGAGCTCAGCACTGTAGCCAAGGAGCCACACTTGCTACCAGAACAGAGGAAAACTCGTGACCACCATCAACCTAAGACCAAGCCAAGATGTTTTGGTGAACCAGAAGATGGAATAAAGAGGGAAAAAAAGGATAGTAGAAAGAAATTCAAGTAATTTCAAAATTTCTGTGCTCAGTTTCAAAACTGGGTTTAATACTTTAAGGAGAGGGAAAATTCCATGACCCCCTATATTACTTTGGATTTCAACATATTAGAATCAAGTCATTCAGCTGGTGATTTGAGACTCAAATTGTAACTGAATTTCAGTTTGCTGCTAGAAAGAATCTGTCCTGTCTGAATATCAGACCATTGACCTGATTAGAAGTTTTCTTAAGATTCACACTATTTAAAAGGAAGAGAATTTTAAAACATCAAAACATTCTGTAGTGATGACTCCCTTACATGGTAAAGCAGACTCTGAGTTTGAGATGATTTGCAAATGGTATCTGTAAATATTAATGCACTTTGACATTGAATATTGCATATCATAAATTTTAAGTGTCTTTTAGTGTGTGGATGTTTACAGTGAAATGATGTGCTTCTGAATATGTCTCTCTTCAATTGAAAGTGTGGCTTCATTAAGGAGAGTGATAACATAAAGCTTAGCAGTGTGATCATTTCTCGTGAATTGCCACAAAATTGACGTGCATCCTTATCTCACATTTTAATTGGGCTTGTGGGCACCAAACAGCTTCACAAGCTGTAGCTGTTCTTCACCCTCTTTTCTACAGTTCCAGCTTTCCAGTAGCCAGCCTAGATATTGACTGCTTTTAATACAGAGTCCTTTTCCCCAGGCTGGGACTTCATTTTGCAGCTTCCCTCATCAAGCAACCAGATACTAAAAACCTTGTAAGATTCCCTCAGTCCTAGGAGCATTGCTTTCATCAGTATTTTTTTCATACTGTTATTACCGACTCTGTTACCTCTGTTACCTTTCATAATATACCAGAATACCTAATCAGAAAATGGCTATGAAGAATTCCGAACACAACATCAGTATACAGGATTCATAAGCCTCAGTTAAAATGAAATATTGAATGATCTTAAACATTGACATTGAGACAATAAGCACCATTATAGATGTATATATTAAGAAAAATATGGATATTTCTTTTAGATTAACTGCTGCTCAAGTGGTGTGGCAGGCCTAAAGTGGCCAAAAGAAGTGCAATGTCCATTCTGCAGCATGGGAACAAAATCATGAATGCTGCAAAAACGTCTGCTAAATGCTGTCGCTATTTTACGCTACAATGACACAGACTCCGAACTTCAGAAGGCTGAAAATTGACTCTTTTATTTCTGGGAATTGTCTCCCTTTTATACTATTTTACACAGACCAATGTGATTGGTGAAACAAAGGCAAACCCTTTCAATCACATTGGTCAAACCAGAGGGACATCAAAGAGAAAGTCTCTCCTGAGAAAAAGAATGCACAGCATATGCACAAAACATAATCTTTTGTCCTGTTTACAGAAAATTCCCCAGGAAAGGAATTTCAGAAACCAAAACATCTCAGGCAAGAAACCAGGGCTACATAATGGATCCCTCCCTGTGCCTTTAATTTGGACTCTGAAACACCTCAATTTACCTAGATCAGATTCAGGCCGTTTTCTTTATTCTCCTTTTAATAGAAAGGTTTTCTTTGCCTTAATCTTCTGCAGGATCTGGCAAAAATGAACACACAGAAGACTGTGTCAAGAGACTGACAAAATCTCTTTTTGCAATGAGCACAGGAGTGCCTCATATGTGTGGAGTTACTTTGAATGTAACCCACCTATGCAGCTGTCAAGCCAGAGCACATGCTGAGGAAGAACAGGTTGCCTTAGCAACCCCAGTCCTGTTGTAGAGACTTCAGAAAAATGGAATAATTTTATCTCTCTGAAGCACCATTGTGCCATTGTGCTTAAATACCTTACACATTAAATAGACACACATCACCAAACTCTCCATACACACTTTGAGCTATTTTCATATTATGGGTTTTAGAAGACTCTGCTTGGGAGAGGTTTTCATCTTCTTTCTTACCGTCTGTGACCCTTGCAGCTGTCATCTATTAAAAAAAGGTAGCACTTACTCATTGCCTTTTTTGGGGGTTTGTTGGAGATGAACAACTGACATCATTACAGAGTTTAAAATTCTCCTCCAGCTGTGCTGTGTATAATGATTAATCTAGCTCAGGAAACAACCAGGTACATAAAATTGATTTTAATACATGATATTGTTGGGATGTTCAGAGAAATCTAGGAGAAGGAATAATGACTGCATTTGGCCAGTATGATTATTACTGTGAATGGCTTTTGGCTACACAAATTTCAGGACTGAACTGTACATAATATGCCATTAAATTGTAATAATTGAAAGTTCTAGAGAAAGGAATCTAATGACACCCAACAGAACAATTTTAGTTCCATGAGAATATATTTAATTAACCCTTAATTATTTTCACCTTTATGACACTGGAAACACTTCTAGGATTTGATTTACAAAATTATTATGCCATTAATAAAAGAAAGATATTATTGACATACCAAAATCCAATTTAATTACTCCCTTGATTCCTCCAGAGGCAGAGAGAAGCTTGCAATTTTCTGACACTATGTTCCATTTTTAATATTGTGAAATAAAAAAAATATCTCTGAGTAGGCCAGAAATGTTGCATAATTGCTTCTGTCTGATCTACAAGTACAACTATAGCAATGTATTTTGGCTACCTTGAAAGTTCTTTTTTCTTTTTTCTGTATCAAGTATCCCACTTAATACTTGCTACTCTTTGCTAGAAATATTCTTGCACAAAAGAGCTTCTACAGTGACTGCCAAACAACTTGCTATTATTTTCATTTTTTAAAGGTAGAGCTTGCAATGTACTTGAGAAAACAGAAATTCCTGAACTATTTTAGGAATGGATAGGTCATCTAACTGACCACACCAGAATTTTTACGTAAACAAGAAACAAATTCTTAAACCTGTTTTCAAACTGTCCAGAAAACCATGCCTGCTCACTTGCATAATTATTAGACTGATAGACCTTAGCAAAAAGCTAAAATTTACATGCTTCCAAATTTACATACTTCAAGACGCACGTAAAAAAATGGAGAAAAAACATAAGAGAGCTGGGACAATAAAGGCTTCCAAAAATGTTGTCATCTATGCATCAAGCTCTATAGTTCTTCCTGAAGCACCATGTACTGCCATATAGTATCACGGGGGCCTAACAGTTCAAAGTCAAATCTATCCTGATGAGGTTTCTAATAAAACCAACAAAAATGAAGTAATCTTGGTTGGCAGCCACAGGCAACACTTTCCTTGTACTTTTTACAGCTTTTCTAATTCTCCTAAACACCTCAGCGTCTCTGCATTTTGAAAATGTGTGTTAAGTCCCCCTTTCTTTGAATTTTATACAAATCAGGCCACTGACATTTGTCATCAGAAATTCCTGATGTTCATTGTAGTGAGATATCAGAAAAGGCGAGCTGAGCAAATTGAGATTTCTTCAATTAGTTCATTCCACCATCTTGCCCTGCACTGTAATTTTGTGCACAGCTCTCTTATTTCTCATGAGTAAAAGGAGTCTCTGTGGCAAAATAATCATATGAAATATTTAGACCGGTATGTTATCAGGGATAAATCTTTTTCATTCTCAGCTACTGGAGATGAAAATCAAACATGTTTTAAAGTACACTTGAGGAATTTCTTATCCTTTTTGTTAATAGCAGGTTACATGTTTATTGGTAGCTAGCAACTCCAAAGTCTTAGCAAGGAATATGTAATATTATTTTGGAAAGTACTACTGAGAGTGGATATTGTGGTTAGTTCAGCTTTTGGCCACTGGAATAATTAGGCTTCTTTATTTTGTGTATCTCCTGCTCACACAAGTAGCATTAAGATAGATCTTACATTCTAGGTTTCAAAAGGTCCAAAAGATGCACTATCCATAACAGTTAATCAGTTAATAAATAAGAAGGAAATCTATGCAGTAAAATGATCTAAATCCATCCTTTGTGTCATAGTAGACTGATAACACAAAGAGAGTATCACCCTGGTTTGCAATCCAGGAGAAGAAAGACGTTGTGAGAGGCAAATGACTTCTCAACACCATACAAGAGTTCAGAAGACTGTAAAAATTAAGTGGCAAATACAAGAGAAAATAATAAATACTCTCATTATTTTATACACTATACAGAGTGTGATTTTTTTTCAGATGTGTATGCACACATTGAAAACATTAAACCATGCAAGCCTCAGGATATCCACAGCTACACTTGTGAGAAATACTGAATTATCTGCCTTGCATCTGGGCTGCTACATACTCACTAATTACATTTTCTCAAAGTGTAAGACTCCTGTCTCATACAGTGTGAGAATGTGCTTGTTTTGATCTGAGCTCTGCAGTGAAGGGTATTCATAAAGCCACCCATTTAATGCTGAATGATGACCCAATATTGAAAAGTTTTGTGGTTCAAATTTTACCTCAGTATTACTTAATACACTTTCCAAACACTACAGTGAAGAGAGAATTCAGTTCCTTCTCAAATTTTTATCATGTCAAGTACTCATATTGAAGTCACTCATAAGCTTTAACTAATGTATTTTTACAATGTCTTGTTTCTAATATCCTCAGTCACAGTCAGAATTATCCACCATTCAGTGTGTTCAATATGAAATAATCGGGATTTTTTTCTGGAAACATATATGTTTCAGCCTCCCATGCAGAAAGGGGATAAGGAAAGCCAAGACACACTTGGAGTTTAATCTGGCAAAGACAGGTAAAGCCTTAGTTGAAAGGTATACCTGTAATAAAAACAAATACAAAAAAACCCCCAAACCTTTTATGTGAAGGCGTGTTCATAATACTGACCGAGTTCTCTGTTTAAATTAGGGCTTTTGATTTTTTTTCTTGATAAAAATAAAAATAAAATAAAATAACCTTTTAAAAAGAGTTTTATACTCACAGTGGTTGAGAAGGTTGAATTCCTAGCCAGGAGAGACTGCATGATGAAGCACTAACCCTTCAGAACTGGATTTTAGCAAGTGTTGACACAGTGTTAGTTATCACGAGTACAACACCAATACATTATTCCTTTAAGGTAACAGACAGTGTTGAAGCTGCCCCATAATTTGGCTCAGAACTCTTCTATACTAATGCAATGTGACAATGCTATTATGTCTACTATTTTCCATGCCATAATAGCAGTATTTGTTTCCACAAACATGCCATTACCCTCACTGATATGGCTATAGTTAAAGACTGCCCGAGTAAAAACTGATGCAGACTCATAGAAAGCACATAATCTCTTATAGATTTGTTTTGCTGTGCCAGAGTAATTTTCAACTCTATTCTTATTAAAGAAAAAAAAAAAAAAGAGAAAAGAAAAAAAGGAAAAAAGGAAAAAAAAAAGATGAATTCTCTAGGAGGGCACCTTTCACTACATAACCTGCTGTTAGATATGGTTACTATGTTCATGATGGATTTTCTCAGAGGCTGTAAGAACAGCCATTAACCATCCTTTTAGTGCAGTCTCTTTATGATACCATTTGTAGGAAAAACCACTAATGCAAGCTTTACATTAATCAGTGTAACACTCCGTCTATCACATCTAAAGAGCACTGGTGCCCTGAATCTCTAAGTGTCATATCACATCAAAAGAAAAAAATTATAAACTGGCTGGCATCTTGGGGTCTAAACTTGTCCTGCCACATCTATCTTTGAGCAGACAGGACACTGCAGCACACTGAAAGTTCCCACTTCTGCCACCATGAAGGCTTAGGGTCTACAGGCACTTCATACTCACTGGACTATGGAGATTTGCAACTTTTTTAGTTGCTGTTCCTGACTACACTTTTAAAACTATAGCCCTACACTTAGCAGAGTCAGTTCTTTTTCCATGGGGATGCATTCCCTAAATTTCTCCTTCTTCCCTAGCAGACAAACAGACGATACTCTTGGACTAGGAAAGAAAACAATCTGCCTCATATGGTGTTTATTATGAGAGAACTTAGGAAAAAAAAATCATTTCCACATATTCACCTCCAATACTACACTGAATGGCACAGGAGTAATAACTAGCTATTATCACAAAAATTAAATAAATAGCTTGTACAGCGTATTAGTGCAATGCATTATAACACTTTCCAAGAAACCATTTCTTTCATTATTTCCTCCATACTTTCTGTTTAGGAAATTTAGGACAAGAATGATACACGTGAAACATTTACACTGTAAAGCCCAGGAAGGATGCATGTCAGATCTTCCTGCTCTGGGATTACTATGGGAAACAAATTGAAAGAACCAGCTCGAATGCAGTAGGGTAATTTGTGCACATTTATGCAAATTGCAAATGGTACGAAGCTGGGAGGAGTGTTTGATCGACCAGATGCATGTGCTGCCGTTCAGAGGGATGCTGACAAGCTGGAGAAGTGCACTGACAAGAACCTCCTAAAAAAAAGCCAAATCCTGCACCTGGGGAGGAATAAACCCTCACATCAGGACAAGCTGGGGGCTGCCCAGCTGGAAAGCAGCTTGGAAGAGAGGGATCTGGGCATCCTGATAGTCAACAAGTTGCACGTAGGTCAGCAATGTCCTCTTGTGGCAAAAAAAAAGACCAACACTGGTTGTTGGTGGTAAAATGTTGCAGAAAGGTTGAGAGATGTGACCCTTCCAGTCTACTCAGCACTGCTGAGATGCATCTGCCCCCATGTGCTGGGATCCCCAGTGCAAGAACAACATGAGAACACAGGAATAAGCCCAGCAAAGGGCCACAAAGGCCATCAAGGGCTCTCTCCTGTGAAGAGAGGGTGAGTAGGCAGGGGCTGCTCAGCCAGGAGAAGGCTCAGTGGGGGATCCATCAATGTTTTGAAATACCTGATGTATGTCAGGTAAAGAAGACACATTTTCTTAGTGGTGTCCAGTGACAGAACAAGAGGCAACAGGCATAAAGAGAAATATATGAAATATCATTTAAACTTTAGGAAAATATTTGTACTGTGAGGGTGAATGAGCACTGTGACAGGTTTCCCAGAATGGTTATGGACCTCATCTTTGCAGAGGATGACCCAGACAACCTGTGCAATCCGACTCTGCTCTGAACAGAGGGGTCGGACAGTCCCCTCTCACCTTGGCACCTTTATCACTGAATTTTCTGCTTAGATATGTCCCCTAAGAACTCGTGGAACAAAACAGAGGTGAGATGTGATGTGTTAAATCCTGGCTGAGAGTGAAAAACTCACCCATCTGAACGCCCACTTCCTCTTCTCTGACTGTTGTTTTGTTCCCTCCTCCTTCATTTGTCCAGCATTTTGGCAAGAATGGCACACTTTCTAAGAATGTTTTCATAGGGATACCATCACCTCAGTTGAGGGACTAAGTACTTCTAACTGTTTTTGTTATTAACACTGACACCTATTTTTAATAGGTCAATTTTTGGGGTTTGAGACTAAAAAGATCTCTATCCATGCATGAGATTTTGTCATCTTAAGTATTCCATTTTATACAAAACAGTATGTTCACATGTGAAGTGAGCCAAGGGCCTGCCTGAATAGCAACACTGGGTTAAATTTGAGCTTCTGTCAACCAGTGTCGCTCCATGCACAATCTGCAATGGAACATGCTCAGGAAGGTGCCTACACTCTTCCTGAAGGAGAGGCATTTTCAGCAACAAGCAGGTGCTATTCCAGGCCTGTTGCTGGAAGGTTTCCTCACATGAAGGGAATTTGTCTTATTTCACTGCCACAAAGTTTAGTCTGTGCCGTGCAGCCTGTGCCACTTTTCAAAATCTGTAGTAACATTTCATCATTTCTCTTCCCGTTATGCTTTTCCCAAACAAGCAGAGAGCAGGCTTGGAGCATGCAGATGACATTGACAGCATCATTTTTCCTCCTTTCCAGCACAATTACTGTTATGAAAATTCTTGCCTGTTAGATGGGCTTTGCAGATTTTTTGGTATCTGAACTAATCTAAGGAGCCAAGATAAAGCAGAAACCAAACGTATTATATTTGCTAGACTCTGCATTCTATAACAAAACAATCATATGAGAGATAAATTTATATTTCATGCTTGTGATAAAAAAAAGTAAAAAAAAAATATTTTTCTGGGAATAAAGTAAGTGTTTTTAGCAATGAGATTCTAAAAGGACTCCTTTACCATCAGCAGAAATGGCATATTGTGAAATATTTCAATCACGTGTAATGTAGTTCATGACGTTACCATATAAATGAGCATTCAAGGTAAATATCTTAAATAAGCTCATCAATTTGCCAAATTCATGCATTAGCTGTCACTTGAAGAAATAATTCATAGAATATCCCAGATCCACACATCAATTAATCCTAAAAGTTATAAACTGAGGTTTTCCTTTGTTAAATTTTGTATCTGCAACTTTCTATTCATAGGTTTTAGTTACTTCTGAAACAACTCAAAAGATCACAAAACAGAAACAACCACCTAAAAGCAAAACATTTTTCTCTTGTAGTAGGTAGGGGAATGAAACCTTAAAATATATGTTTATCAATATGACTAATCACATACATTACCGGGAAGTGTAAACTCATATACATAAAGTAAACTCAAACCTTTGCTCAAACAATTGAAAGTTTTTCAACACCACATTTCATTTCTACCATGAGAGCAACTGCAGAGAAACAGAATGAGTCCTTTCATCCTTTCCCTAGTTTTCAAACTACAGAACCTTCATTGCAATAACTTATTAGCTTTTGCATATAGTTAATTTCCTAGCTTTGTGATAAATGCAATTTGAGCCAAAAGCTTTTCAGATTGTAAATATTCTGCTGGTTTTGGGTTTGTCCAAGATGGCATGCCTTGCTGTAGAGTGGACAACCAGAACGAGACAGAAAAATCCAGAATACTTGACTAGGCAGTTATACAACCCTTTCTATCATCAGTCATTTTTTTCAGATAAATGTGTACAAATAGAAATAAAAATGCCTTAAAGAAATTTCATCTTCATATGGGTATAAAAATGTAAATGTTACAAATGTGATAAATTAAACCTAAAAGTCAGCAGCTTACTTTTTAAATTTACCATGGAACATTATGGCTCTTCCATTATTATTCCACTATCACTCTTGCATAATTCTATTTGGATCAATAAGGTTAGATTGGAATAAAACTACATTATGAAGCTGGTGAATCAGGACCCTTATTTTTGACACATTTAAGCTTTTCCTGGAAGACCAGATGGTTGCTGTGTGTTATTCAGATGAAATCTAAAAGAACTAAAATACTCAGCATGCTTTTATTATTGGCATGTTTAGTGTGTCACCTAAAGAAATCTGCAAAGGAGAGACAATAAGCCTTCTCAACTGTTTCACAGTAATTATAGCCCTTGTGATAGTGCTACATTAAGATAACAAAATGTAAAATATGTTTTCAATCAGGGAAAAAAAAATTGTAATACCTATGCAGAAAAGGAACTGCATCAAACAGGTAACCATCAGTATATTAGACTCGCAATCAGGTGTAACATAACCAAGTTCTGCCTGTGTTTGATACCAAACATTGTCCAAAATTTAGAAAGCATATTCTTTTTTCTTACCACAAGCCTTACATATTTTCACTGGGTTTACCAGTCCAGTTAAATATCTGATATTAAAACAACATAAAACTTTAGGCATTTGCTTCAAACGTTGCCTTGGAAGCCTCGGGTGTTCAGAGGGACATTTTCTCATGTACTTACGGTCATTGCATAGTGGTCCACTAAAGGAGGTCATGCTACAGTCACAACTGAATCCATCCCACTGCTGTAAGCACACACCCTGGTTTGCACAGGAATCCTCTTGGCACGTTGTGCTGGGGCCTAATGAGAACACACAAAAAAGAACTTGCACTCCCTTTTCCAAAGAAAGTTACTTCTCAGTGGGTCACATTGAGTAGTTCCCAACATCTCAAATCAAATGAGCAAAGAGTTACCAAGTCAAACGCACATGAACTCGCTGGTTTTGGAGCAGCATGTAACATTAAAAGGGGAAGGGGCTTGCTTTAGTTGTAAGATCACCATGTCAAACACATAAGAATGCACAAAATGGAAGCAGAATTATTCCAGGTACAGTGAGAATGTTAATTTTGTTTCAGTTATTTGTTAATCTCCTGTCAGATCATTAACTGGCTAAACGTTGTCTAAAAACTTCATTATTTCTTCCTGTAAATACATTTCAAACAGCAAAGCCAGATGTCACAGGAATCAAAATCTGGGATATGAAAGATTGGATAATGAAATAGAAAAATGAAGCAAGTTTTAAGAAATAATAAAATGAAACTACGATATTACAATTATTTTAATCCCACAAATTATTTTAAATTATTTAGGTCTGAAATTCAGAGCAGTTTGGGATTCTTTGGCTGGAATGTTGACAGGAACCAACTCACATGCTTTAGGGATCTCATGCAGGTTCCTTCTTAAAGGGGAAATGCAGAAAATCAGACTACTAATGAACGGGCATGCCAAAAAGTGACATACACATGAAAAAACAATGCTACTCTATTTCTAGAGAATCATAACTAGACTACTGAAATATAAAGAAATTTCAAAAAGGAATGATCAAAGCACTAAAGCAATCACTATACAAACATATTCAAGACTGAAAGCCTTTATGCAAGCAATGCTGGAAAATGAAGGTTCATTTAGCCCTTTGTTTTAGAGGTGTGAAAGGCAAAATCAGCAATGAAATAACACACTTTGGTTCTGAAATGTATAGAGCATTTATTGCAGAAATCCAACTGTGCATTGGGGGTTTCAGTCTTGTTTAATACACACAGGGCTATCTACCTTGCAAATCAGCTTTCATCAATGCAACTTTGTCAGCAAAATAAAAAAAGCAAAATATAGTAAATGTTAGTAAGCAATATTGAAATGGCAGCAAACACAGAAAAAAACCATTCAGAATAAAGTGCATGCTGCTGTTAAAGAGAGAAAGAAATGCCATATAATGCAAACAAATTAATGCTAGTAGCCATAAATCTTCAGGCAAGCCAAAATAAGAAAGCAGTAATTTGCCAGTGTTTTACTAGAAATATAATGGTTAATTGAGCTGATGACATGTAATGGAGGAAAATTAAAAGTGTGGAGGTTTTTTTCTTTCTTGGGTAGCTATGAATGCATTAACAGAGTAAATGCATGGCTGAATCCTGACTAGCCCTTTGTCATGTTCAGATACACTGAATTCAAGAATAATTAGCACCATCATCCTCTGGTCTGCCTTTCTTCTAGTCCTTTCTCTGTGACTGGTGAATGAAGACTGAAATACAGACCGTGAACCACAGTTTACTATGAGCGCTAACACACATTTCACACTAACTCTAGACACTACAAGGAAAAATTTGGTTCCAAGATTATAAAATTGTCCCAAATTGTTTTGGATGAGGCACATCAATATCCATTTGAAACTCCCACATCCAGTCATTGATGACAGGGCAAAGCTGGTCCAAAGATAAATAAATTAAAAGTCATGCCCCAGAGAGAAATCCTCCTAACCCTTCTTTTCCATTAGACCTTCAAATATCTCAGTGTGGGATTTTCTTTTGATTTGCTGGTATTTTAAAAAAATCTATATCAAATTATTTAAATCAGCTCAATGGCCCCTTCCTTTAAATGAGGCACAGCTCAATCTCTGAAGAAGGGCCTGAACAGTCGTCAAAATCACTGAGAGGGAAGACAGGGTACACTGCATCCCTGGTTTGGTAAAATTATTACTTCATCTATTTTCTCCTGTTAGGATAACAATAATAATAATAAGCATAACACTAATAATAAATACCATCATCACCTATAGCTGACTGCAGCAGGCAGACATTAGATAGTAATTTCCTTTTCTTTGGAGTTCTGAGCCCAGAAGTTTAAACATTTGGGCATTACATCATCCTTTCTTGAGCAGAGGATTATAATGACAGAATCCCGTAGCTGACAAGGCACAGTTTTTCTCACCAGATTCTGCTACTCGGAAAATTTACAGAGCTGAAGTGAAAATATCTGTAGGTGTTTAAATGTTATATATTCATGGATTTATTTACACTTTAGTTATGCAATGTTGAATTTCCTCATCTTTGCAAAAGTAGAGCAAAAGTCACAAGGACTTGAAAGTACATAAACTGCAGGACCTTGTAGGTACATTAGGAAGTACATGTGAAAACATATTTAGAAAAAAATACAAATAAATCTCGCTAAAAAAGTGAGGTATTTTTATTTGTATTAAATTGATTCTTAGCACTCTTGGCTTATTTATATTAGTTATTATTCTAAAATATGCCAAAAGTAGGATTGTTTTTCCCCAAAGAACAGAAGAAGACTGTTTAATGGTGGTAAATACTGTGATATTTACCATAACAAGTTCATATTTTCCTATATATATTTATATATTGAAGAGCTAAGGTAGTTAATAAAAATACTGTAATGTACCCTTCTCTAGCGCTTTTTCTTTTTTCATATTCAATTTTTTAAATATTCTAATTTATTCAGTCTACACTGCAGACTTTTTAATAGGCTGAGTTTGTGATCTCCTTTACATTTGTCCTATGTAAGGGCTTATATGCAATATATATCACAATAGGCATTATAAACTGATACATAGATATTTTACAATATATTATAAAAACAAATTTCTTATATTACCACCAAAAATCTTCATGTATGTTAATACTGTGATTTTTTTCATATAATTCATATAATACACAAATTACATTTTATATACACATGTACACACAGTACATTTTTCTTGTAACTGTATAAAAACTATGCTTGTATCATACTTTATTTTAAGTGGGAAAAGGGAGTACAATTGATTTGACTAGAAGGAAAACAGTGTTGACAAAATCTGTCTTTGGGCTTTGCGATTAAGAATTTAAAGAGCTAGTTAGCATATTTATCTTTCTAGCCCTTAGTTTCTATCTGTTCTAGTCATTGAAAATTTGTCAACAAGGTGGATTCAGCCAAGTGTAAATTACTTTTCATGTTCAATGATAGAGACATCTCTCTGCCTGTGGTTAAAACTTCAAAATGCAAACCCTCCAATTTGACACAGCAATCCCATGGGTGGTCTTGCTGAAAATGTTTAATGCACTTATGACCATCAAATTATTGAAAAATATAGATATTTTAAGTGCAAAATCTAACAGATAAAACTAATTAGAAGTGCGTTAAGGCTTTATTGTTTTCATTTTTTTCCCCAATATGTACCTGAAAATTAGGGAATTTGACCCCACGAATCTGAAAAACAACACATCCAAGTGCCTCACTTCTCAGGACAGATTTTCCAGAACCTGATGTCTTACCACTGGACGTATATCAGCTGTCTTTGGGATGGAGAATGGTGGTTACTAACACTTCTAAAATTACTTCTGCTCCTGTGTCCTGAGCTCTTTGGACCTGATGTCTCAGGGGACTTCCAGGGCTTACACATCCCATTCCAGGGTGAGATGGGTGCAGAACTCTCAGCTCTGTAAGGATGGAGACAGTCCTGGCTGGACACAGCAGCAGAGGTAGGAGCAGCTTGAGGCATGCAAGGGTTTTCCAGGAGGCACCTAAATTCACAAGTGACCTAAATCATCTTTTTGGTGGCAGATCATGTTTTGGACATCTGATTCAATGGTCTGCAGACAAAAGACTGACAGATGGGTCGGACATGAGGACTTGAAGTAAACAGGTGAGATGGGAGAGGTAACTTGCAAGGTTAAGCAGAAAGGTTGGAAGGGGACATTTCATTCCGTGCTGTTAGAGATTTCCTTCTGCAGGCAGAAGACTTTAGAGGAGGCAGTTCTCTGGGAACCAGGCAGCACATCTGGTTTGACCAGTTTGTTGTGTCAGGTAATTTTGGTGTTGGAAAAAACTCACTGTCTACCAAAAAGGACAATAGCTTTATGGCCTTTATTAAATTGTTGGTATCTTTATTAAATCCACTGGTAGCTGAGTTGTGCCACTGATTTAAAAGGTGAACTCACACACCAGGCCTGTGGCAATATTTCTTTGAAGTATAGAAAATTCATTTAGGAAATTACAAAATTTCAAAAGAAGCTATGAAATGCATAATGGAATTAAGGCATACTTTGACTCTGAAGGGATGGTGCAGGGATGGAATTGCTAAAACCATTCAGAAAAGCAGAATCTAATTTTCTAAACTCAGTGGCAAACTAATACATATTTTTACACTCTGGAAAGAAATATGCAAAATTCCCATCTTATATTTTTCTGTAGCTTTAGTGTCTGCTTCTATGCACTAACAATAGAACTTATATTGCTAACTAGAAGCAGCAATACTTTTTGTAAAGAACAAAAAAGTTCCACCTGTCCAAATGTACTGTAGGCACAACAAAAGTGGCAGACTTTATCCACCAGGAAGCTTTTCTCATGAAACTTGAGAAACCACCCAGCTCTCCTTGGATTTTTACAATGTCAATTTGCATACTCAACAAACTTGATACCAAAATCATTAAGATTCCAACTTGAAATAGATTTTATAATATCATTTACACATTTTTCTGTCCAGAGAAGAATGGCACTTGAGAGAAGGGAGAACACATAAAATTGAACATAAACAAAAAATCCAGAATTATGTGAATAAATTAGATATGCAGGGACAGAAAATGTATTCAAATTATTCCATAAACCATAGTAAAAATAACATGGGATCAAATGACAGCTGGAAAAATAGCTAGAGATTGACACCTCTGAATTAGAAATACACTTCTTCTAATTCTGTCCTCACATAAATTTCATGATATTCCCAATGAGTCAATAAAGACATGAAATTGTGAGATAAAATATATTTTTCTGTTACTGATTTCAGATAGAATGGTTCATGACAATACTAATCTAAGGGGTGAGTAAAAATAGAGAAGATTGGTATTAAAAAGTTTCATAAACTAGCCTTGAATTAACCAACTCAAAATGTCTGCTTTAAAATTGGAATTACTTAGCTAATGTCTCAGCATTAACTAAAGCCTGAGAATTAAGAAGATGTAAAGAACTTCATTGAAACAAATTGTTACTGTTATCATTAATTAAAATATATCAGAAGTAAACAAAACACATGCAAAAAAACCCTTGCCACTGGAAAAGTAAGGAACCTACATTAACTCATATTCTCAGTACTTTAGGGCAGGCACATGCCTGTTTCCATAATATGAAAAAACACAGCCTTTATGTAAGAAAGGGTCAAGCAAGATCAATTAGAAGCAGGTAAAATATAGTCTCTTGATGTATGGAGTGTAAATATAAAAAAAAAAAAAAAACCCCTGCAGGATTGGCACAGTACTTTCCCTATGATTGATATATATTTATATATTTTTTTTTTTTTTAAACCCAAAAAACCCAACCAAAGAAGCCCAGCATATTTAATACCTTCACATCCTCTTTCTATTTGCCCATTGCAGAAGAGAGCATCTGAGATGAGATCAGGGAGCCGTCCATTCAAGTCAACTGATGCAAGGCAGCCTTGGAACCCCTCCTTTGCGTGCACCAGTTTGGGCAAGGATTTAAACATTTCTTTGGCCACTCCTCCAATGTACAAATCACCTGTTGAGGAGAAATAAACATTAGATACAAAAAAGAACCAGCAGAACCTTTGACCCTCTTGATCTTCTGGCCTTCACATGCTGAATGATAGATATGTCCAAAAATATTCTTCATTATAAATGTAGAAGAAAACAAACACTGAAAATGTGTATGCTACTATGACATTGTAGGACTGTATTTTTTTAAATGTAGACTTCAAATTTCTATAGCTGATTGCTTAGAAGTACTTGGGCATGCTTTCCACGTGCCATCTCATGTGTTCAGGAAACATGCATCTATTTCAGAGAAGAGGATTAATTCACAGAATCCCCATCTAGAAACTCATCTGGCACTAATGCAGTTATTCATCTTTTTGTTCAATATAATTGTTCATATAATTTTTATCAAATTTATTCATATCATTGTTCATATAATTGTTCAATGTTCAGGGAAGCTGACCACAGACCATGCCAGTGATGGACACAGTACATTGAGATAAAAGGCAATAAGGGAAGCACCAGGATCCACCCAAAGTCCATGGATCCAGACTCATCCATTCAGAAACACAACAAGAAATAAAAGATTGAGGGATACATGAAAGGAGAAACTTAGAGATACCATTGTTAAACAGCAAAATTACCACCTATCCCCACTGAAACTCATGGGGAGTTAGATGCCTTTAAAACAGCAATATGAACACTGAGCAAATGGAATTGTGTTGCTGAAAATGATTCTAATAACAAATACCTTTAACAAACAGCTTGCTCTGATGAACCTCAGGCAGCTTACTCAGGACTGAAAACCAGTGCTTTTCTCCCTTCAAGTAATTCCCAGCTCTCAACAGACTTACTTTGAAAGGACATAACTACAACTTTCTTCTTCAACACCAAGGGAAGAATGCTTTTTCATTTTAAAACAATTCAGGCTCTACATTTCTTTCATGCGTTGGGTGTGTCTGGCAGACAGAACAGTCACCTTTCAATCCAACATAGCCATAAGAACCTCTAAGTGTGCCTCAAGTGTCAGGCTGCAGATTAACCAGGTGCTTTCCATACCTGCTGCTGAGGACATGATGCAGAAAAGGACCTGGCTGCTGCTTGGCCACAGAAGGGAAGCAGGCATAGCACAGTCTCTGTTTAGCCATTAAATCCTCATTGATGACATATTTTCCTAGCACAAATCTTCAGCATTTTATCTGAATATACATTCTAATCTACATTGTGCTTTCCAGAACAACCCCCAGTCTGGCTGATTTTGGAGCCTAGGCCACAAGAACACATGCTCTAGTACCAAAGAGTGTTTCTGCATCACCTCAAATGCAAAATCGTTGATTTCCCGTGTTTGCTGAGCTTTGTAGGCAGGTTTTACAGTGATAGAACTCAGAATGTGCTATTGCCACTACACCATGTGGCTAGTTTTAATCTCCCTCTGATTGGTGTAAATCACAGATACACCTTTTACTGGTTCTCCTGGCATATTTCTTGTCTGAACGGGACTGCAATCTAGTGCCGTTTATAATGGTTTACAGTTTACTTGTGAGGAAATAGCCTGAAACTAATAAATGCCTGTAAGACTAAGAAAAATCTTTATAGTCACTATGTATCATCCCTAAAATTAAACTGCATTTGAATTAGTGAAACAGAGAGAAAATGGAACATGCTTAGGAAAATGCTTATTAACACACAGAATTTATAAGCAAACCAACCAAAAGTCTTAGCAAACTTTGTAGCATTGTATACTAAGACACTTCATGCTTTATGCATTCTCTGTAGATAATTTGGAAAATAAGATCTTGCTTTCCTATAGAGCTCTGAGGTACAACATAAATCTCACAAGCATGAGATTAAATATAACAGATTAAAATATGGTGATCCATCTGTTCCCACAAATGTGATCTAATTCATTCACAGCGGAAAGATTCCTGCATTTTTCAATCTGCTGAACTGAAAATAAAGTTAAAACACTTGTGTCATGATAAAGGCTCTTCATCTTTTTCTCAGACGGAGCATCTAGAAAGCAAAACCTTTCCAGGTTTCCTGAAGCTTTCTGCCTTCAGTCACTGCCAGCTCAGAATAGAGAGATAATTCATCTCAACTGATCCCAATAGACTTAAAAGAGGGAAACCATTCCAGAGAATAATATTCAGAAAATAACTTCCATGATAAAAAAGTAAAACTTATCTATTGCACATGACATGTGTAACTTCTTTTTAAAAATATTCTGCCCAAGCAACCTTTTTTATTCTGTGATTAGTTACATCTTCAAACCCCCAACCTTTCAGATTGATTCCCCAGCTAATTCCTGATAGCCATCTCTCAAACCTATTGAGATTGCTGTATGCAGTCATGCAGGAGCTGCCAGTTATGATGGATGGCTAGCAGGAGTCCAGGTCACTGTGCCAACATATAAGCTGGAACTCAGAATATTGCTCCTGAAATATATAAACTGGAATTTTGCCAATTAGGTATCATGTGCAGTGAAGTACAATATATTGAATGTAAATAATCTGTATCCCTCCTGTGTACTTACAGTACCTTAAGAGTGTCAATAATTAGACTGATCATTTTATCCTATTAAAGATAAATTTTTTACAAAAAAACCTGTTCTGAGTAATATTTTGTTGATGTTCAAAATAACTTTGAGTTTTGCTTTTAAAAATCAAATGTGCATGTAATTCACACCTAATACCCAAAAACCTATCCTATGTATTGAGCAGCCATACTGACTATTAGACTTCACTTTTTATAAAGTATATAAAAGTATTTTTATGATTATGAGTTAATCTTCCCAGATTTAATATCAAATGTTTAATGCCATATGTGTTTTGAGTTTGCTGCTGCTGGCATGAAAAGCACTTTCTCTCAGACACAAAATTTTGCTAAGGGATAAGGTCCAGAATTAAAACTCAGATTTCAATTTTTGTTTTAAAGTTAGTTAATTTTTTTCACTTGGTAATTTTTCTTATCTGCCATCCCAAAATTTTTTCATTGTTACTTTTATTTCAGTTAATCACATGCTATTTTCATGTTCATCCCAATGAAGAAGTAGTTTCCAACAAAACTCAATCTATTAGACGTTCAGACAAGACAGTATTGCAGAAAATATTGTTAATTAAATTTTATCTCAAACATGCAATGGCAGAGATTCAGAAAAGATAAAAGATTGTCCCTATTCCTACTAAAAGAGATCAGGGGAATCACATCGTGCAATACAAATTCCCAGGTTTTCTCTTTCTCACTTCTTATGTAAGCACAGCTTCACCAGTGGCAATTTTACTCCAGAGCAAATGCCTTGTTGTGTAGCTGCCTACGTACAGGTGTGAATTACATGCAAGGTACTTCATGAAGTTCATCAGATCAATAGTACAAGATTATGCCACTGTGCAATCTGGCTGGAGCCTAAATGCAACACTAATGCTACACTGCTACTCACTGAAAATGTGTAACCATAATTTCTGGAACTAAAGGTCAGCTGTTGCCTTCCTTGTACATAGTCTCATCTAAAGCTCAGTTTGATTTTTAAATGTATTCCTTAAAAAGTCTCATTTTTCTCACAGCAGTTCTGATTTTCTTTAATTTATAAAGGAAAAGAGACAATTTACATAAAATATATGTCAATTGTCATAGGCAAAGTTGCAAGTAGTAAAGAAATAAGTAAGGTAATAGAGTGATCCAAGATTTCTTTCTGATCACTGGAAAAGCTTCAAATAAAGCAGTTTCTTTGAGAGCAGATCTCACAACACTCCTCTTTCTTGTATTAAAAGTCAGTGCACAGACTTCTCTCCTTTTATTTTTTTATTTTTTTTTTGAATGGGAGGATTTTTTTCTTTCTTTGTTTTTCTGAGGGAAAAAAAAACCAACCAAAAGTAAGCTTCATGCATGTTCTCACTGGCAGGTTCATGGGTTCATGGCAGGCCAGAGGAATTAGCTGGAAGGCAGCACTTTCACCTGCTCATGGCAATGATGGCACTGCTCAGTTATGCCATAAGCACTGATAAAGAGAAGATTTTAGTGGGTTTAATTTGCATCTTTTACAGATACTGCAGATCTTCAGTTATTCCAACTGTTTTTTCTATTTACACCTATTTATCTATTTTCTGACTTAGAGCTTTCTGACTTAGAGCTGATTTCTGCTTTAATAACAAGTAAATTTAGCACAGAAACAAATTGCTAGCTAATAAATTAACCTCAGTTCTCAATGTATTCATTATTGGAATCACACTTATGCAAAAGCACACAGAACACCACACAACAGTGAGTCACACACAACTGTTGGTAAAACAAATGCCAAGTCCTCCTGTAATAGCTCATCTTTTTTTATCCCAAGCCTCTGCATTTCTTCAAAATAAGAACTTTGCAAATGCTAAACCAAAGAAATGTAAACCAAAGATTGAAGATGCTGTTCTATTTTCTGACTAAGTAACAGAAGCTATTAAGAGTTATTATCTGGCACTCGTGACATTGCTGACAGGTCACTTCACAGACTTTTCTCCTTTCCTCCATTCCTGAGAATTCTTACATGATGTATGCTGGTGGGCAAAAACTATTAACTTCATTTAACAGCTACCATTGTCTTCAAACACAAGTAGACAGAAAATTGTTTTCTGTGTGTTTATGATGGTAACAGCTGAATAAGGATACTGCTCAGGTGTGACTGGTGCACCTGGACCCCTTAACCAAACCAGCAGCAGTTTGGTACAGGAGATCAGTGACATCAGGGAACAAGTAGCTTAGCCAGGATATAGTTAGACTTCTTCACTAGCCTAAATCTGTGTGCTTTATGTACATATCATTTCTTGAACACTTCTGCTGACAAGAAATGAAAACCATTCATTCAAATATGGTTCCATATATGACCAAGAAAAAAAATAAAGGGGAAATACAACAGGAAGGAATCATGGCTTGACTTCTTCATAATTCATAAAGACAATATCTCTGGAATACTTTTACATGCCTGAACAAAAGCATCTTCAAATCCATCATTCTCTCCAACAGCAGACACTCTCTCCCCCAGTTTCTTGTTTTGCTGTTGGTTTTAGAAGTATTTTCAGCTATTCTCCTAATTTCTCTTTCATTTTGGAAGAAGTTTCTTTGTCATGTTTCTAATGTCACATTCTACTAAATCACTACCATGGCTAGGAATGAGAGTGCTTCTGTGGTGTACTAGAGTGGTGCTACACCCCAGGAACGAGATGGATAGCTCTGGCATACTGTGGTGGATTGTGAAAACACAGCAGGCATCTCCACAATTCCTTTATATGACACATGAAAATACAAAGGAACATCTGGCTGTGGCAAAGCCAAGGTGTCAGGCACACTTTTCTCCAAATATGTTATTTCAAAATGATCAAGCATAAAACAGCTTCTTCCCTCAGGCAGGCAAAGACAAAGGAGGACTGCAAAGACTGAGAAATGCCATAGGGAAAGTCTAATCTCGAAAGAAAAAAGTGTTCACTTTATTCCAGTCCCTCCTAAAACAGATGAGCTGCTGTTACCAGATCAATGGAAATTGCTTTGCAGGATCCTAATAATTGCACTACAAAGTACATGGTGGAACTCATCCTAAGACAACCCACACAATCCCAACTCATGGTATTTTTAAGGCAACTGAATTGTGAAAATAAATTACTCTACATAAGCTGAATATGCACTGACTAAAAGAACAGAATTCCTGGTTGTGAATCAAGGGCTGTTGTCTCAAATGAAAAATGTCAGGTAGGCATTCAGATATCTGACATTCACTGAAACATGGGAGCCTACCTGGCCTTGATGACCTTCTCACCTCCCCGGGTACAAAATCACCCACCTTTTGCACATTTATTTTGTGCAATAGGCAGAGCACACTGGAAATTTTTCATTCAAATTTCAGCACACACTTTAGGAAAGGAGCTGGGCCTGAACAGTGGATGAGTGATCATTCCAGTGTCTCTCCTCACCTTCATCAACCCTGAGTAAACATTCGCTCTTTGTTGCATATCAAAAAAGACTTTGGTCTTTAAAAAAAACATTGCTGAGACATGATTGCTCTTTTTTCAATAAATCAAGAAGCCCACTGTGATCATAGCCCATTAATAAACTGAAGAACAGTTGACAAAGGTTTAAATGCTGCATCCACACGGCTTCTGCAGCACATACGCTCCAGCATATGGCTTTCCAAACCCCCTTTGCAGCAGAGAATATGCACTTTGCTGTGCATTCACAGGCTTCCTTGGTGCTAGAGCAAAGCATGACTGAATCTTGTCTACCACTTGCAAGGAAGGGCACTTGAGGGAAGGCATGAAAATGTAGACTTAGTGTTTTATGTCCACTTACTCACTTCAAAGAGTCCATTCTGTAGCTTCAGTATTGATTTGTGGTTGATGTCTTTTGGTTTTTATGCGTTTTTTTCTTTTTTTTTTTTTTTTTTAAGAAACATAGTCCTTTCATACATTTCTCCTATTGGAGTGATGAATTCTATCACTTTTAGACCCTCTCTCACCTAAGGAGGGAAGGGGTGGCTAGTTTACTTGTCCAGGCTCTGCTGAGTTATCTGTCCTTTCAAATACTTCAGGCAAGAGGCTGCTTTATGATGTGACAGGTGGTGGTTTTCATCTTTCATATTCCTTATACTGATAACCAAGCAAGGCAAAATGTTTACAGGCAAATAAAAAGGAAAAAAATAAAAAAGAATTCCTAGGTCACCAAGTCACTCTTTTGGGAAGGAATATAGGAA
>VWYP01004440.1:0-29600 GCA_013400435.1 Pycnonotus jocosus
TGATCTTAGAGGGCTTCTCCAACAGAAATTATTCCATGATTCTATCTCTTTTTCAAATGTTGGATGAATCCCTACAAATCATTTTCCCTCTAATTGCTCTGAAGAGAAAGAACAAAGAAAAGATAACACAATTTGAGGGGGTTTTCCAAGAGCCATCCCTTCTCTCCTGCTGCCCATCCCTCTCTGTGCCCGTTCCTTGGCACATTTTCATCCTGGCAGTGTCCAATGGCTTTCCAGGCCTCTTTGTCCTCAGAACTGTTCCAGCAGTGCTGTCAGCCCTGCTTTGCCAGCTGTGAGATCACTCCTTGTCCAGCAGGTTCTTTAGAAATCAGGGAATCAAAGATTCCATGGCATAGAGAACGTGCGTGGTTGTGGAGCTCGGTGATTGTGTTTATGGCAGGGAAGATGCTCAGGTTTTGGATTTTAGCTGCTTGTTAACAGCAGAGCAGCAGATTCCTGTCCCTGAAAACCAAACCTCTTTCTAGCTGGACAAAGGAATGGGCTGACAACATTTCGAGTACACAATGGACACAGTTCAGGAAACAATTATCTTTCTTCCTTGGACAATCAGAGACTGGTATTTACTCACAGAGCTGTTCCAAATCACAGTAATTAACTGTAAATTGGCTCTAGCGTTCTCCCTGGAAAACCCAGTTTTCCTGTCAGATTTCCAGCTGTCTCAGCCTTTTCTGGGTTTAATTTATCTACAAACAGCAGGAGTAGCTGGGATCTTTTCCCCTTGATTTTGCATTTTGTGCAATAGTGGCGCTGTCAAGGCTTTTGTAAGGGAGCTCTGGGACAGAGAGAGCAGAGTTTGATCCCAGGACCTCTCTCCCTCTGAGAATGACCCCTTTGCTGTAGAGGATGGGATTCCTTTGGCTCATTCCCACACAGAGAGGGGCTTTATGGGTGCTTCACTGTGGTTCCAGTACCTTCCAAAAGTTTGATAATTCTACAGCATTTATCTGTTCATTCTTGCTGTAAAATATATCCAGAATTTAAAACTGACTGGTAAAAAATCGAATGCAGAGCTCTCAGGATTTTAGTTAAAGGGTCACAATGCTGCAAGCTCCACAAGGGAAAATTTGTACCTCGTGGGACAGGGTCCGCATTGATGTCCTTTCTCCAGAGCTACCTGGAAATGAATCCTCTAAGAGAAAATACCCTTCTCCACAGCAGAAGTCTTTTCTTTCTTCTCCAAAATGCTGTCTTTGTAATTGTGGAGCTCCCAGAGTCATTTCTGTGGTTTAGGTGGTTCAGATATGTCAAGACCAGCAGATGCTGGCAGGGACACTTGGGGACAAATCCTCAAAGTTCAAGCTGACAGGATTAGGCTCTTTCTCTGCAGGGAAAGTAGAAGAAAGTAGAAGTTTTTTTCAGTACAAAATTTCAGAAATTTCCTTTGCAGTGCATGTTTTGGTCTAGTAGGAGATCAGCTGAGGATAAATCCCAGTTTTACTGCTGAGGTTGGTAAACAGAGTGTCCATGGGTGAGAACAGTTTGTGATAAGAATTCTGTGCCTGTTCACTCACCCCACCAAACCTCTTTCACAGCCCAGCAACAACAGCAACAACTCCCAGACAGCAGCAACTCCCAGATATTGCCTGTGCTTGATCATAGAAACACAGAATGGTTTGGGTTGGGAGGGACCTGAAAGTTCATCTGGTTCCACTGCCTGCCATGGTCAGGGACACCTTCCACCACACCAGATTGCTGAAAGAAAAAAAAAAAAAANTGAAAGAAAAAAAAAAAAAAAAAAAAAAAAAAATTTAAAAAAGGAAAAAAAAAAAAAAAGACAGTCCAAAACAACTTGAGGGCATGGGTTGGACTCTAGGTTGGAAGATACCTCCAATCTAGTCATGGTGTATTCTCTATTCTGCACTCTGTATTCCATATTCTGTCACTTCATGGCTTAGTTTGCTGGCAGCTTTGCATGCTTGAAAGGATAGATGTGGATAAGATTGGACAGGATGGGATGGGATAGGATTAGGGTTAGGATAGGATTAGATAGGATAGGATAATATACTTGCCACCACCTTGCTGGAGCAGGGACTCTTGTTTTTCCCCAGCATGATAAAGACTCCAAGCTGCAGGAGCAGGGACAAGAGGCTCTGTGTGGCCATGGAGCCCCAGGTGGGGACAGTCCCTGGAGCAGCCCTTTCACTCACAGCAGCTGTTGGAAGGGAGGCCAGGTCTCATTTTCAGGGTCTGTTCCTGGCTTTGTGACAGTTTTTAAGTGAATCAGACAAATGTCTCTGTCTCAGTTTCTCCATCTGTGAAATCCATTTAATGGTTCTTACCTACCTCACACAGCTGCTGTGTGGAGCTGGGGTTCAAGTGCCTGCAAAACATCTGATGAAAGGAAGTGCATGGTGTCAGCCCTCTGAAATCCTGGAGAAGCACCAATGCCTTCCCCCTCCCAGCAGCCAGGCACCCTGGGCATTGCTCCAGGTGTGGAGAGGCAGGGGCTCTGCATTTTCCCCCAGATCAGCAGAGGTTATTAAAAGACACGAAGCTACTCATTAACAATAGGTTCCACATTTCAGTGTGCTCTGAAGCCTGAGTGCTCAGCAGCAGTCAAAGGAACAAAAGGGATCATAGGAATTACTGAGACAGAAATAGAGGATAAAACAAGAACCCTCATTACCACTTCATAAATCCACAGAGCGCTCACGTCTTGAGTTCTGCATGCAGTTCTTGTTTTCCCCTTCCCTGCTTCATCTCAGAAAAGGAGGAAGCATCCTATCCAGAAAAGGTACAGGGAAGGGCAAAAATTGTGATCAAAGGTGTGGAGCAGCTTTTATGCAAGGAGAGAAAATAGACCAGGATTTGTCACTTCTGAAAGGAGATGACGGAGGAAAGGAGTGTGATGAAACAAGGCTGAGTGTCACACTGGAGAGGGGACAATTACTGAGTGTTCTTCATAACCTCAAAATCAGGAGACATAACCTCAAAATCAGGAGACATCAACTGAAACTTGAGAGCAAAGGGAAGGGCTTCTTTTATTCACATAACGAAGCTCTGGAGCTGCCACAGGTGGGTGTCAGTGTGAAAAGTATCAGTGGATCCCAAAAAGATCTGACAATTGGGGAAGAGGAGCTCAGGGAGCCTCTGCAGGGCTCTCAAACCCTGGGATGTCCCTGACCCTTATCTCTTATCTCCACTCCTGAGTTCCTGCTGTTGGCCAAGGCCAGAGAGGAGGTGCTGAGCTGGAGGAACCCAGCTCTGACCTCTCCCAGCCATCAGGGTCTTCCCTCCATGGGGCTGAGCAGCTGAGATGTGTTTTTAGCTCCTGAATGTGACCTGATCATTCTGTGATGAGGAAGGATGGTGTGAAATATGAAACTGAGGTTTGTCTGGTTTATCAGGCAGATAGAGGAGTGAGAGATGAAGAGGAGAGAGGAGGAAGAGGCTCAGCTCTCTCAAACTCTCACATTTTTCAGCTCTGCTGCATCCTCACACAGGTAACATTCAAGCTCCTCACCTCACGTAGGAGCACAACGGCAGAAAGAGAGGGATTGACACTGAGAGCTGCCTAAAATGCAGGTTAGAGCAGAATAAAATCATGCCTTAATCTGCATCCTGCTGGCTCCTCTGAGAAGGAGCTGAATGGCACAGAGGGCTCAGGAAATGCTGAGTGCAGGAAAAGGGAACAATGGCTCATCAGGATTTCTGTGTGTCCATCTGGATCAGAAAGCCAATTAGACTGTCAGAGCTTGTGGGAAGGTGAAGGTACGACAGAGCTGAGCCATTTCCTCCCTGTCCTCAGGAAATGCCCTTCTGTTTATCCAGCTTGGAGGCTCTTCAAGTTTTTTTAGCAAATAATTTTGGCCTGTGGCCACCGCTCACATCTTCTGTGATAAATTTGTTTAGACTTGAATGATTTTTGCCTGGTTGCTTTCCCTGTGAGTGCTGAATACACCCAGAACTGCAGCCTGGAGAAGGGCACAAACCTCCCTGGTCCAGAGAACTCTGGTATGGGAATGTGGAGCTACAAAAGCACCTCGTTGATGGGGGGAGCTTGAGGGGTGCTCCCAAAAATTCCTCGGGAGCCTAAGAGTAGAAATCTCCCAGGAAGGAAGGATTTCCTTCTGAAACACCAAAATGCCCTTGAATGGCCTCAGATATTTTACCCAATTGTTGGGTAATTAACCCAGAAGGTGTTCAGACATTGTCCAGCCTCAGCAGCAGCTGAAGGATGCAGAGACCACGGTGACAGGGATGGGGAGAAGGCCCCAGGATGGAATAGATGCTCATTTTTCCTGGGATTACAGAGTTATGGTACCCAAGGCTGCCAACACCATTTTTCAAATGGTCTGGCTGAACTCACTGCAGCCCAGACACAGTCAGCTGAGGAGGGGATTTAAATGTGACACTCCAGACATCAACTATTGAAAAAGGGAATGGAAGTGGGAAACCAGTGAGAAAAAGAAATGTAAATTCCTCACAACTCCTCAAGCTTTATTTCCCCACAGAAGAAGAGATTTCATCCAAAAGCTAAGTTAGGAGAAAATCCCAGCTGAGGAAAGCACTGGTTTGGATGTGAGCTTTCCCCCCATATTTTCTGAAGAGCTTTTAGCTCATATAAACATCCTGCATGGTTTGTAATTTATCTGACTGGGGAACTCCTGCAGGATTTTGAATTCCACATTAAAAACCATTCACTTTCTGGGGTTTCACAGCTTCTGTGGGCTGCCAGTTCCAGGGGAGCAGCTCCTGGCTCAGGGTCCCCTCTGTGATCTGAGATGAACATCATGGCCAGCCTTTGACCCAGTGTGCACAGGGATCACTGCCAGGGCAAGGAGGAGGGATGATCCCTTCCCAGCTCTTGGAGCCTGCTGCTTCTCCATCCACTCTGCTGCTGGTATTTCCTGGGATGTGCAAGTTTGAATCTTCTTTTCTTGTCTCTCTGTTTGCTGTAGGGTGCTAGAAAATGTGCTCACTAAATTGGTAGCCATGCCAATACCTCTTTCCTTCTTCATTTTCCTTCCTTTTCCTTTTCCTTTTCCTTTTCCCCTTCCCTTCTCCCTTCTCCCTTCTCCCTTCTCCCTTCCCACTTCTTCCTTCTCCCTTCTCCCTTCTTTTCCCTTTTTTTCCCTCATGTGACCCTTTCTCTGACAACCCAATTACTGTTCCTTTCAGCCCAAATTCTGGCCATGAAATTGCATTTTCTCTTCCCATTCAAGTATCTCCTTGCTGGAATTGCAGGAATCAAAGCTGCAGCTCGATCTGCATCCACTGTGGACAGATCTGTCCTGCACAGAGAAAGGATGAAGTGTGTGCTGCAGGAGCCTCTGGCCATAATTCCATTTCAGAGAATAAATACATTTTCAGGTTCATGAAAGGCACAGGCTGGAACAGAAGCTCAGTGAGTGATGATGTGTCTGTGTGAGAAGAACACCTCCACCACTCCTGGAGATGTAAAACCAGCGGTGCTACTGCTCCCACCACCCTTTGAGTGCTGCCCTGGGTTGGTTTGGGTCAGATTTGTTATTTTAATAGAATCCTGCTGTGCAGTGAAGTAGGAGAATGGGATTGGTTGGCTCTCCTTTTGTGCTCTTCATCAATAGATAATTTTTTTCTGTGCACACTAAAATTTCCTCCATTTTTGAGGTGAGGAATTGTTGCAGAAAGAGGTGACCAGGGGCAGTGGTGGAGACAGGAGCACATCTGCCCCCAGACTCTCATTCTCTGTATTTCCCAGTCCTTTAAAGTTAAAGAATGACCAAGCCATTTGAAAAAAAAAAAAATCTAAATATCAGCTCTATTAGAAAAACAGTCAATAGATCATCCTGCTCATTTATCCCTATAGCATCCATCTGCAACTTATTAAAACAGCCTCAAAGTGAAGTCCTCAATCACCACTTCATTTTTCTTCCCTTTTTGTTTGTTTGCCTGGGAATTTGTTATACAGAGCCCTGGGAATGTAGAATGTAGAATAAAAATAAATAAAAATGCCCCCTCAGTGCACAGATCACCCCCTGAGGTGCAGCCCTGCACTCCAGGGTCACAAGGCTCCAATTCTGGCACCTTTTCACCTAAAACTCCTTGAAATCCATGGAAAAGCTGTGGGGTCAGGCCCTGTCCTTGTGAAGGTGGAAATTAATTGTAAATTAATTGTGGGATGAAGGACCTGGAGGTTTGCAGGTGCCACAGGAGCACTGCAGTGGGCAGGGACAGACTTTAAGTGAATATTTCGTGGGTGAGCAGGATTCCCCTCTAATTAATTCCTCACCAGCTCAGGACATCCACATTCCTCTGCCAGTGGTAACAGAGCTTTTCATTATTATTATTTAGAAATTAATATAACTTTGAGCTTCATTAAAACCAAATGTTTAATTGCACTCACAGATCTCAGGTTTATCAATTTACTTAATTTCCCCTGTACAGTGCAGCAGAATAATATATAATAGTTTCATATAGTGCTGTCCCAGCCAAGTTTTGCTTCAGCATCACAATTTCTCAGACAAGTATGTGTTGATGGTTTATGTTGGCAGGACCTTTGCTTCTGCTGACAAGCTGGAAAAGAAAAATCCCATTTATATTTTGAGATTTCCTAAAGCCTGTTGATTTATGAAATACGACTGGCCTCGCTTTAGGTTTTGTTTGGGTTTTCCTTTTTAAGAGGGGGAAAAAAAAATCACATTTGATTTTATCGACGATTTAAAAAGTGGAATTATTCCATTAAATTGCCTTTCCCTGATTGAGAGATTCCTGGCAGTGTGGAATTGTGTGAGTTAGGTTTTAATTTCTGTTTGAGATGTTGGGAAAAGTTGAAAGGTTGAGATCAGTCTCACACAGACATTCCCCAGGTGCCCACACGGCTCAGAAGGGAGGACAGGAGGGAAAATCTGTGAGTTTCCCTGAGCAGGGCGGATCAGCAGGGATGGGGATGGGGTTGGTGCTGACCCCAGACAGAGCAGGGACCAAACCCTGTGCAAAGCTGGAGTCAGGTTTAACCCAGCTCAGGAAGGACCACACTGGAGCTGCTTCCACTTGGCCTGGAGCCTGGGAGCTGCTGTCTGGACGTGCTCTGGGGATGGAGATTTCCCCTTCCTCTCTGCTACCGGTGATGGAGAAGACAGAGGGATAATTCCAGGTAGGGTTGGGGTTGTCTCTTGGCTTTCCTGCCTGCAAATCTTTCTGACTCCCCAGCATCTGTAGGTTTGGGACCAAGGAAAACACAGAATTAGACACCTGACACTAAAATTTGAATACTTCATATTGCTTTCCCCCCACTCCTCCAACTTTTATAATCCTGGGAATCCTGGTAGTCTTTTGTCTGATAGAAATCCCCCAGATTGGTCTCAAGGTCTTGCTGAAATCTCTTTGGGGTTCTCTGTATATTTTTTGATCAATATATCGTTTGCCACATTACTGCATTTTTTGCCACACTGGCAAACACTATGTTGTTTAACATGAATGGCTCCTGAAAAATATATAAAAAAAATAATTCTGGGAACATGGGCTGCCTCAGGAGTGTGGGAGAGCCCTGTTGAAGAGGGAGACACAGAAATGGTGGAGGAGTAACAGAAGCTTCTTGGAAACATCTGAGGAGAGTGGAAGGAACCAGTAGCTATGGGTTTATTTTATTTGCCTCAAATTCTCAGGCCTGAATGACTGGAGGGTATTGTTCACACCAAAAACCAAAAAAGAAAGGAACCATAACTCTTGGCTCGTTACGTTTTTAAGGTGCTGTGCTTGGCACTGCACAATGGGGGAAAGAAAGCAATTGGAGGAAAAGAAAATGAGTCAAAAACGGAGAGCTGGCCAAG
The DNA here is from genome assembly GCA_013400435.1 of Pycnonotus jocosus. Taxonomy (NCBI): domain Eukaryota; kingdom Metazoa; phylum Chordata; class Aves; order Passeriformes; family Pycnonotidae; genus Pycnonotus; species Pycnonotus jocosus. The sequence continues at coordinate 7,776 of VWYP01004440.1, forward strand.
AAAATTCATATTTGATATTCATTATCTTGTTACAGATGGTCAGCAGCCAAGTGCTGATATCCTGCAGGCAGCACTCAAGGGATAAGTGTGCCTTAAATGAAAAGTCTGTGTTTCTTTATGCAGAATCTGCAGATTTTCCTTACCCTGGGATTGCTCCATAGGCAAAGTGAGACTGTCCTTAAAGGCCCACGCTGTCCTTGGGATGGGAATCAGACTGGTATGCTCAGGAAAAACCCAAATTAATCATTCTGGGATCTGAGCATTCGTCCATAACCCTCAGCAGCTAAAGGAAATGAGGAGCAGAGAAATGGTTCTTTAGTTCTTTTTAAAGAAATGGTTCTTTAGTTCTTTTAAAAGAAATGGTTCTTTAGTTCTTTTTACAGAAATTGTTCTTTAGTTCTTTTAAAAGAAATGGTTCTTCAGTTCTTTTTAAAGATGGTTCTTTAGTCCTTTTAAACAGAGGTTGGGTACATGAGGGACACATTGGAGATGTGGCATTGATGTTGCACATTTTGGATATGAAGTCCCAAAAACAAGATGGTCACTTTAAAATATTTTAAAAAATAAAATTAAAACTGGGAGAACTCTACTCAGGATACAACTAAGTCTGTCCCTTTCTAGTGTAAGTAATTAAGGAAAATTGTTCAAGCTTCTAATTTTGAAAGTGAATGTTATAAGGGCAAATTTAGCATTTAAAATCAAACCCTTCATGTTTTCCTGTTGTTTCTGAGTTGTCAACACAGGGAGCTGGTCAGGCTGGCCCATTTCAAACAGTGACTGATGGGCTCCTGCCTCCAAAATTCAANTATACTTCTTTTTTTAACAGTCTGGAAAATTGTTAGAAAAACAGTGACACTAGTCTCACAGTGGTTGTCATATCTTAACCTTTGTCACAGCACAGACAGAAATAAAAAGGGCAGACACTTCTAAAACACCAAAAAGACACACTCAGAAAATAAAGTTGCTCCATGCCCTCATCCCAGGTTCCTCTCCAGCTCTCCTGGAGCCCCTTTAAGCCCTGGAAGGGGCTCTGAGGTTCCCCTGGACCTTTCTTTCTCCAGGTGAGCACCCTCAGCTCTGCCAGCCTGTCTCATATTCAGCCTCTCGTCACCTTTGTTTTGCTGTGACATCTCAGGACAACTGGGCAGGACACCCAGCACAAGGAGCCTCTTCCTTTCCCCTTTACAGGCTGTAGCTTAAAGAATTCAGCAAGAGAGCTCTCACTGCAAAACCTGTGAGTCCCTTCAGGGAGCAGGTGGTATTGCTGCCAAAATTATTATTTTGGGCAGTAAAATGAGCGACACAGGAATCAACTCCTCCTGTGTGTGAGCTTCACTGTGCTGTGCAATATTGAATAATCCATCCTGACACCGTGAGGCCTCTCTGATGTGGCAGGGCCAGGGCTCATGGCAGGGTTTGGTTTAAGTGCTGTAATGAATGCTTTCCCTCTGTACCTTCTCTTCCCAGAGCCTTTCTCCAGGCTTTGGTTTTCTCCCGTTTGCCACGGCTCCGTGGGCAATGCATCACTGGGAGAATGGCAAACAAATAAAACACAAATATCATTTTGCTCTGCAGTGCAGCACTTCAGAAGAGACAAATTTCTGTGAGCCATTGGTTCTTTTAAAGCATAGTGTGTGCTGCAGTGACAAATGTACAGCTTTGATGTTTGCTGCTCTGCTCGCCCGTGACATTGTAAATCAGAGTTTTGCTTTCTCACACTCCATCATTATTAAACTTGGTGTAACTCTGATGTAGACAAGCTCCTGAAAACCACGTGTCCCGCTCTGCTCTCCTGTGTCCCAGGGGAATTATTGTGTTTGAGAACAGCAGCTACATTCTGGAGCCATTGGAAGGTGCTGCGGGCGAACACAAGATCTACCGAGCGGAGAATCTGAAAATAGCGCCGGGATCCTGCGGCCACCAGCTGGACATCCCTGCCACAGGGGCTGCCCCCAGAGCCACCTCACAGCATCATCCAGCTGCCAGGGTAGGTGCCTGATGTGCTTTTCTGTGTTTGGTTGGCAGCATTTCCCTGGCACTGCCCACCACGAGAGTCTCTGCTGAGCAAAACCTTAACCCACATCGTCGACTCCCCTTGGTGCTGTCTGCTGATGTGCAGCCTTGAAGTTATTTGTTAAAGCTTTATTGCTTTTCCTGGACTCCCCATGCATAACTTGCTTTTCACTTCCTTCTCAGCACAGAAAAGTTTATGGGTTCGTATTATGGTCGTATATTTTGGTTCTTGTACGGTTATAACCAGAATTTAAGGCTCCCTAAGAATCCTGAGCGATGTCTGGAAAAGTTCTTGCTCTCCCAAGATGAAAGAGAACATGATAGCTGGGAAACTTTGCTAATACCAGGTTTGGAACCTTCATATTTTAGTAGCAAAATCTCGTATGCAGAGGAAACAAATTCTCAGCACATTATTTTACAGATGTGTCCTTGGAGTTGCTGTGATGTTGGCAGAAATGTACTCCACATGAGATGCATCAAGTTAATGGAAATTAGAAAATTAAATGAGCTAAAAACCAGGAAGAGGAAATGCTGTAACAAATTCGTCTGCATGTTGGATAAGGAGGGTAGAAAAGGCTGGGTTAGGTGTTCAGGAATTATACAGTGATACAAATCTGCCAACAGGGTTTTTTGAATGTCACATATGGGGATTTGTACTTGCATGAACGTCTCAGGCTTTGCATCAGGTCCATTGTTAAGGAAAGCAACCTAAGGGACATCCCTAGATATAATCATGCAATGGAATTAATTTATTTTACATCTTCAGGAATATTCCATCTAGAGCATTAGCCTTTGCATGTAGCATTATAAGAATTAAGTGCATTTCTAAAGGCATGTGTGGGTGGAAAAGATTGGAAATACAACTTTATTATGGTTTCCCCAAATTATTTGTGAGTTTGACTGGGTTCCACTGAAGCAGTCAATGCAATGAAGAAATAAAATGTAACAAACTGACAAAATCAAAACCATTTGATTTTTACCCTTATGGTTCTCCCACTTTGCTGGTGGCTTCAACTCCATCTCAAATTTCACTTTAAATATCTGAAAAAATATTTTTGCTGTGGTTCAGTGGACACAATTATAAAACCTGTCAACAGTCACATCATATGGATAGGTACAATCAATGTAATGAGTAAGTTGGTTAAGCTTCTAATGCAGGAATTTTGAAAGATGTCAAATGAAATGTGTGGAGTGAGTTTTTCATATTTCAGTGTTGTCACTAAGCAGTCTGGCAGTGGGCACGTTGAATAAAGATGACCTGCAAGGTGGGGAGACATAAAGCTGCTCCAGATCACACTGGATGACAGAATTAAGCAGAAATCTGGTCTGAGGGTCAGGGCATGATGAAAATATTTGGCTTCTTGACAGGTCTGGGGGAAGATTTTTTTGTTTGGTTTCATCCCCTGACTCTTCCCTCAATCACCTACATGAAATTCTTTCTGAGCAGAGCTGAAATATGAGACCAGTGTATCACCAAGGGCCTTTGGGTTAGGTGCAAATACAGCTGAAGGATGGGACAAGCAGCAGACTCAGCTTCCCAGATCCAAACTGGAGCTTCAGTGGAGCAGGGCAGGAGATGCAGAGGGTGCTGCAGGCAGGCTGTGCCACCTGGAGCGGGGTCTCTCTGAGTGCTGCACCCTCAAATTGCACCAAGGAGCATTTTCCAACTGAGCTCCCTTGAGATAGGACCCTGCAGAACATCTACAGACCCTGCAGGAGGGAATTTTCTCTGTAGCCACAAAGAAAAAAAAAAAGCTATTTTGGTGGTGCTGGTGACCACGGCCAGGGAGGTGATTTTTGAGAGCACAGAGAGAGGCTGCACCACTGCAGGGTCCATTCCCAGGCAGGGAAGGGTGAGGAAGGGGTGGGACAGCAGCTGGGACAGCAGGTTTGTGACAGGATCAGGTGTGGAAAGAAGCAGAGGAGAGAGATGATGGTCAGTGGAACAAAGCCCTTTGGCCCCCAACTCTCCTGGCTTGGTCATTGACTCTTCATTTCAGTTCTGAAGGGTTAACTCAGCAAAATTGAGTTAAACCTTGCAGAAAGCAGGCTGAAAGGAGCCATAATTACGTATATTTCATAAATAAATATTGTATCCTCGGAATTCACATAGCCTCGGGGCAAATCTCAGGAACAGAACTGTTATGCAAGTCAGTCACCAGAGGCTTCTGTGATTTTTATACCTACTAGCCAATTTCTCTCCAGCTCACTCCAGTCCAAACAGTTTTACTCTTGTTGAGAGGGAGATGTTTCAAACTGACTGATGTGACAGAGCTCTCCTTGTACCTTTGAACTCAGATTTTCCTGTATCATCTTTTCTTCTTCCATTGGAGGAGGAGGGGAGGCACCTGGGAGATGCATCTCTTTAGAACCTCAAAATAAATTTCAGGATGGGAAAGTTTCAGTGTTTGAGAGATCAATTCCATCACAAACCATTGCCACATGGCCATTTGCCTTTTGTGGCACCTCATGTCAGGACCACATCACACTTCAGGACCAGAAGTTTTAAAAGAATTTACCTTAGTTCATTTGCCAGAACCCCTAACAAATGTAATCCTGTCAAGTGTTTGCATCCTTGATGTTTACTTCATTAACAGCAGCTTTTACTCCTCTCTCCATCCATAAATATTGTCCAAATGAAACTTTTTTCCAAGTTGTTGGAGTTACAACGCTATTAAGTATTAGTTTGAAAGTCAGATCCTAAAAATTGCATCGTTCACTTTTCCCTAATTCTTGCAAAACATCAGAATCATTCATCTGCAGATAATGAAGAGGAACAGTTTGATAATGTGAAGAAAACTTTGTGAAATTTGGCTGAAAGGAGATGTCCAGCCCTGGCTGTGCTTAGGGGATCTCTCAGCTTGCCTTGGAGCAGTTTTCCTTGGAAAGCTTTAGTCATGTTTGAGGTTAAAGAGCTTTGCTGCAGCTCCAGACATCGTGGTCAGTTGTAGGTCACACATCTGTTTAAGCCCTCCAAATTCTGGCAGGAAGATCAGATATTCTGCTGAGACCTCTTTTCCCTAAATGTCCTGGTCCAGACACAAGGAAGGAATGATAGGATAGATGCTGCTGCTGTAAATCACAGAGCTTTTACAGGCACTAACAGGGCACTTAAATTTAGGTAGCAAAGGAGCTGTGACATGTTTTGTACTCTGACAAAATCACTTCACTTTCTTCAGTGATTTGGGGTTTTTTCAGTTAAGCATTATGATTCTTTCAGACCTGCATTTTATATGAATATGCAGATACAAAATGAAATGTGTGCCTTCCATTTTTCAAGTATTAATTTGCTTCCCCAGACAGTGACATTTGATTCTCTTTTTTTTTATTATTATTTTTGGGTTTGTCTTCCTACATAATTTATCAGTTGACTGCTTGACCTCTTCTCTGCTTCACTCAGTATCCCTTTATCTCTCATTTTTCTTAGCAACCAGTTTGCCTATTGTGTGAAATGTTTGTTAGAAGTTACCTCATCCCTCCTTTAAACGTGCCTTGGAAATAGCAAAGGTCTTTCTGCTAGAAGGGATATTCTCCTGTGAGGAAAGATAACTCAAACGTTTCAACTGCAGAGAGCTGAAAGGTTGAGAGAGATTTTGCACCACTCTCCTGCTTTCTGTGATCAAATCCTGGGAGGTTTTGTGAGGAAAACTTCCATGAGGAGCAGGAATACACTACAAATTTGGATGTAGTAAAATCTTGGTAAAACGTAGGAAACCCGAGACACCGTGTGTTTCCTCTTGCAAGCACTTTGTTGTATCAAGGCTGAAAATAAAATAAAATCAGGTTTTCGTGGTTTTTTGACAGCACAAGAGGGAGACTCTGAAGACAACGAAGTACGTGGAGCTTGTTATTGTGGCAGATAATCGTGAGGTAAGGAGCTGCCAGATAAAAAGTTGAGTGAGCAGGAGAGGGGCAGCTCGGTTCAGTTGCCATGGTGCTGCAGAGAAGGTGCTGCAGTCAATAACCTGATGGTTTTCTGAGGTAAATCATCCTCCCTAATTAGGGCTGAGCAAGGAAAGGGATTATTAAGGTGGGACAATAATGACACTCAGTTGCAAAATTGCTTGCAGTACTTCAGGAGTTTGAAATAACTGTGTCAGTATGGGAGGAGAGGCAAATATTCCTTCCTTGAGCAAGTGGAGTGCTCAGTGCCATTCCCTGTGCCCTCGGTGGGGCTGGCAGTGCTTCTGGAGCACAGCTGGACCATCCCATTCTGTGGAGCACCACTGCCTTCCTGATGGTTTGCACAGGGAGCTTCAAAGTGCCCAGGCCTGGCTGTAAAAACGTTCCAGGGAGCTGAATGGTAAAGATCTGAATCTTGGCTGGAATTATTTTGCTGCCTTTTCTTTTCTTTTTTTTTTTCCTTTCATGCTGCTCCTTAGGGAATTGCAATCACTCTTTGCAAGACCTGCTAAGAGAAACTTTTTCCCAAAACACCAGTCCTGGAAAGACTTCTGTGTAACACTTGGAGCTTTTAAAATCTTTCCAGGACAACCAAAATCCTGTCCCCCAGTCTGTGTTTCCTTTGGGGCAGACTGTGGTCCTGTAAATCCATCAGGAATCTGCTGGTAGATTTTGGCTGCACCCTAATTCCCAAACATCCCTGATGTGCTGGCTCTTGGGGGGGACATTCTGTGACACTCTGTGACATTTGTGCTGCTGCTACATTGATCCTTTACGTTCCAAGTTTCAGAGACAAGGCAAAGATGTGGAGAAAATTAAGCAGAGGCTGATAGAAATTGCAAACTACGTTGATAAGGTAAGAACAGGAGGATTGTTTCCCTTTTCCCAACCTTACCACACTTTCTGAAGGATGCTGCAGGAGCTAACCCTGCAGCCTTCCTGGTACTCCAGTATTCCAGAGCAAAGCTTCTCTCCAACCAGGAAAAGCAAAGATAAACTTTGAATTCATTTGCCCTTTGATATGTGAAGCCATGAGCTCTGCTCTGCTGTGTATGGGATGTAAAGATCTATTCCTAAGAAAAAGCCCAATTTAGCTCAGAAATTTTGTTTACCAGAGAAGAGGGTGGGGATATTCACCTATGGAACAGCCTATAGAAAAAAAGAGGATTATTTTGAGGAGAAATTTAGAGAACAAAGTCATTTTGCAGCAACTGCAGGCCCAGTTGTAAGGCCAGCAAAGGCCTGTGAAAACACAGTTCATAAGATGTGTAATCCAAGGAAGATGGCAGAATTCAAAATAAGGAAGCAGAGTTGATGGCTGAGTGAGAACAGTAAGAGAGAGACATAACTTGAATTTTTTCTGGTCTTGAAATAATTCCTTGACAGTAAACAATAAAGGCTAAGAGTCCTCTAGAGTGGTTTCTGAGCAAATTAGAGTTTATGTTTGTTGGGCTGTATGGCCAGAAAATATTAGGACTCTAGTAGTGAAATTAGAACTGAGAGTGTCTTAATTTATCTGAGAACTTATCGAGTGCTACTTCAAGGGCAGTAGCTCAAGGAGAAGCATTCCTGATTAAAAACAAGCTGCTGGAGACACCTCTGCCTCATCCATAATTGTCTTGCTGACTTATTGCCAGAGGACAGGTGTTTATGTGTTACCTGCTCAAAATTAATTTTGCATATTGTAATATATTTTTTGTTTCATGCCTAATTTATGCTCGGCAAACGCCGGCGTTATGCAAATGGCTGGAGTGCACAGAAACAAGACAAAGATCTACTGGGTGTTTTCCTCAGCCTGCCAGGCAAATCTGGACTTGATCAATCCTTGACTCCTTCCTCACATTGGAATTGTTGTCCTGGCTCTGCTGATGTTGCTCTGGCTCCCCTCTTGCAGCAAAAATGGCATTTGCTGGTGGGGAATAGATAAAATCACTTGGGTTTTTTTCTGCTCTGTGCAAGACTTGGTGGCCCTGGCTCGTTTTCAGCTGTTACTGTGAACCACAACCATAGCACAGCACAGTTCCTCTCTCTCTCTGGAATTGGATCTGTGCAATCCAGGGTGAGTGATCTGCCGTGGCCAGGGGTTCATTCAGAGCTGAAGGACAAGGGCAAGGAGTTGCAGGGTTGGGTAGGACAGGGAGAAGCAGGAAATCCCTGGATCTCTTGGAATGCCTTATGGGTATTGAGTCAGGCCAGAACTGTTTTCTGGGAGTCTTGAAAATATTTTGCTTGAGTCCTGTCAGGTGTTTTGCCCTGAAGAAGAAATTGGTTTAACCTCTGCAAGAGAGGTTCATTATGCTTTTATTGAAATATTCCAATCGGAATATTCTAGTCTGAAATGGTTTTTTGGACACGTATTTCCTACTTTTCTCTTCTCCTCAGTTCTACAGGCCACTCAATATCCGAGTGGCCCTGGTGGGAGTGGAGGTGTGGAATGACATGGATAAATGCTCCATTTCCCAAGATCCTTTCACCAGCCTGCATGAGTTTCTGGACTGGAGAAAGCTCAAACTCCTGCCTCGGAAAGCCCACGACAATGCACAGCTGATCAGGTAGGCTTGACTCTGGATCTGATACCCACCAGGATTTTGGGGATTTGGGGGATTTCAGGATAGCTGGGCTGAGTTCTTGAAGGAACATCTGTGCTCCTGAGGGTTTGCCTTTCCCCTCTGCAAACATCAAACCCAAACCCACTGTGCAGGGCCCTTCAGCTGATGCTCCAGAGGAGTTTCCTGTCCCAGCCCTGGTGCTCCGAGCCTCTCCTGGGTACAGCTCGTGTGGAGCAGTGGGTTGTACTCACCAGCTTAAACTGGCCTCAGTCAAAATTGTCACTGGAAAAGCCAGTCCTGCTCTGGCCCTAGTGTGAAGCCTATTTCTTAATGAAAAGACCTCAGTATGCCTTAAAATGCTCTCTAATTTAGACAATTCATTTGCATTTGTGATTTAAAAATTAAACCAAAAATGTATTTTACCGTGCTGCTTTTTCTTGGAATAAAGTAATTGAGTAAAGGTCCCTGTCAATACAAACCAGTCTATGATTCTGTGAAAGTAAAAGCAGTCCTAAAAAAAGGTAAGAGGACACCTCTTTCTTGAATAGGTATTATTTTGATCAATTGACTCTCCTTTGTACTGAGCAGATAAACACCCCTGATGTCTCAGTAATTAAAAGGAGTTATTTACTTCTTACATTACCTGAATAAGAATAAATTGAGCCTTTCCAAACTGTCCCTCCTGAGATATTTGATTGCTCTGCATGTATAATAACACTTTGTTTGAAATTATTACATTCGAGGCTGTGCATCATCACAAGTAGCACATAAACTTCCCCTTGCATTACCATAACCCTTCTTTGAGTTAGGGACATTATTTTTATGCCTGCTCCCAACTTCAGTCAGCAGAAACAAAGGAAGAGAAGGAGGGTCCTGCTGCAGCAGTAAAAACAAAGGAGAGTGATCTAATGGGGGTGATCCAGTGGGGGTAATCCAATGGGGTGATCCAATGGGGGTGATTCAATGGGGTGATGCAATGGGGGTAATCCAGTGAGGATGATCCAATGGGGATGATCCAGTGGGGGTGATCCAATGGGGATGATCCAATGGGGNCTGCTGCAGCAGTGAAAACAAAGGAGGGTGATCCAATGGGGGTGATCCAATGGGGTGAAACAATGGGGTGAAACAATGGGGTGATCCAATGGGGTGATCCAATGGGGGTGATACAGTAGGGATGATCCAATGGAAATGATCCGATGAGGATGATCCAATGAGGGTGATCCAATGGGGATGACTTGATGGGGATGATCCAATGGGGGTGATCCAATGGGGGTGATCCAATGGGGATGACTNTGGGGATGATCCAATGGGGATGATCCGATGGGGGTGATCCAATGGGGGTGATCCAATGGATGTTCCAAGAGCTGGGACTCTGTGGTTCAATCCAGCTGAGTCAGCACAGCCCATCTGGGCTCTCCATTGCTCTGGAGCTGCAGAAGAGAAGAGCAGGAGCGGGGTCTTTGTTGGAGATTGGCAGAAACACAAACCTGGAGAGGACAGGGAGGTGTCTTGGCTCTGACTGGTGACTCTGTGTCTCCTTTCCCCCTCCTGCAGCGGGGTGTACTTCCAGGGGACAACCATTGGCATGGCTCCCATCATGAGCATGTGCACAGCAGAGCAGTCTGGAGGGGTCGTCATGGTAAGTGGAGCAAGCCCAGCACTCAAACTGGCCCAGCTGGGGTGACACCACATCAGTTCTGCACTCCTGAATCCTGAACCACAACATCAGCCCCCATTTGTCCCATTTTCCATCTCCCTGTTGTTTGTATCCCCTTTCAGATTGCTTGTGAATGATAGTTTCCATAGTGAAAAAACCCCAAATATTGCATTAAAATATAGCAGAGCCTCTTTGCAAGGAGTTTATACCTCTAATTGTTATTGCACCAGGTGCTGAGGTGCTGTGAAGGAAGAGAACCAGAAGATGTATTTGTTATACACTTGGGTATTCTTGTGTTACAGGCAGCAGCAGTCTATCCTGAATCTTTTATTATATTGATTTTATTCTGTATTTATAGAGTTTCCTGTGTTAGGCCTTATTTTCCATCTTTGCAGCCGTGGTTTTATTGCATTGCCAGACAGCGAGAACAAACAATGGCAGCATTTATTCCACCTGAGTCTCTCCCAGGGTATTTCTGTTGTTGTTAGATGCAAGACATGGTGAACACACAAGCAAACATCTTGTCCAATTTCTGGAAGGAGGTCTGATGTATTTTCTTTCTGATTTTTTTGTTGTGTTTAGATTTCAATTTTACAGTGTTTTGTGCTAAGACAGAGGGAAGAAGCTTTGAAACAGAGCACATATTTTGGGAGAAGTTGTTTCAAAGTTGTAGAAAAGACAAAGGTTTCAGGCTCTTGGTAGCTTGAGAAGCTGAGCCTGTAATTGCTGTCTGTACCAATTATTCACTGGGTACCTTGGGGAGAGGTACAGAAGGAAAAGGAGGAAGAAAAGGAGGAAAAAAAGGAAGAAAGAGCTGTAGGAGTCTCCCAGTGCAGCCCCAAGTCTTGGGAAAGGCACAGATGAGGCAGAGAGCCCCACTTTACCCATTTGACTCTCAGCCCTGCAGTCACTGCTTTGGCTTTTTCTGCAGTCAGAGATGCCATTAATGATGCCCTTTTTGTCCTTTTAATCTTTAGCATAAGATTTTAAATACTCCACAGTGTAATTTACTGCCAAGTCAGTTCTCCTCACTCTGGAGACTGTCATTTTAAAGAGAAATAATTACAAATAGTTCATTCCAGTAACAAGAAAACAGGAATCAGCATTTCTTTAGCATGTTCACATAGAGAGGGGACTGATTTATATGTCCAGGACAAACCCAGGGTCTGTGAATCAATCCTGGCCCAGGCTGAAGCTTCTGGAATTTAAGCTTTTGAGTTGCAAATTAACTTGAAACTTGAACAGAATAACCAGAAATGTTCTCCAGCTCTTTAAGCAAATCCTCAAAAAGGAGCCAAATCCAAAGGAAGCAAACACTCACCCCAAAAGCCAAAAGTGCAGCTGCCCAAACACACCCTGAGTTAGCAAAGGCTGATCCAGGTATAGACAAAACATATTTATAAATATTGGTACCTGTCCCCTGGCACAGCTGCCCAGGGAAGAAGTGGAATCCCCATTCCTGGAGGGATTTAAAAGCCCTTTGGATGTGGCACTTGGGGACATGGGGCAGTGGTGGCCTTGGCAGTGCTGGGGAATGATTGGACTCCATAACCTTAAAGGTCTTTTCCAACCTAAAAGATTCTGTGATTCTATGGAAGAATGAATCACTCTTAGCCTGGGAAGGTGAGGAGTTCAGGTGTCCCAATACTGCAAAGGAACATTTGGGCAACCTCATAATTCAGCCAATTTCTCACCCATCCCACCCCCAGCACTCAACACCAAAAACTCCCACACTCTCAAACCTGTTCTGGAAGGAAAGACAATGAGAAACTGCGCCAGAAATGACATTTGAATGCAAAATCTGGAGTGACTCTTGTCTGGTGTGCTTTTCCTGGTTCTTTTTGCCGTTAGTCAGCTCTGCTTTATGATCTAAATCCCTCTGTCATGCCTCCCTGGGAGCCTGCCTGTCTCTTTTCCATAGGGCTCAGTTCTCTCAGTGGGTGACACCCTGTCTCCCATTAATTTTCAGAGGAACTCAAAGCAGGGAGAGCAGCCATGTGAGTGTGAGAAGCTTTAACAAGACCTTTATCATTTCATTTTCCTGTGAAGTTTCTGTAGTGTCATAGAAAAACCAAAGAGGGTTTGACATTAAAGCAAGTCTTTGACGTGATTCAGTCTCCATTCTTCCGTTTCCAAAGGTTGCCCACTGAATTTGTGGATTTAAAAGTAAAATATTTCCAAGAGAAGAGGAAAATGACTTTTTATCTGGGCAGATAGGGCAAGGGAGAAGGGTTTTAAACTTAGAGAGGAGAGATTTAGATTGGATATTAGCAAGGAATTGTTCCCTGTGAGGGTGGGCAGGCCCTGGCACAGGGTGCCCAGAGCAGCTGTGGCTGCCCCTGGATCCCTGGCAGTGCCCAGGGCCAGGTTGGACATTGGGGCTTGGAGCAGCCTGGGACAGTGGAAGGTGGGGTGGGACTGGATGATTTTTGAGGTCCCTTCTAACCCAAACCATTCTGTGGCTCTGTGAACCAACTGAACACTCACTGAAGGTACCAGGAGCAGAGAATTTGCCTGTTGGAGCTGTGGGTGACCGTATTTAATTATTAGGATTTGATTTAAATCCCAGTGGAATGAAGCAGGGTTCAGCTGAAAGCAGCTGCATGTTTTGTGCAACAGCTTATAATGTCTTAACAGACGATGGCTGCTTATTCAGTGGTTGTGAAATGTGTTTGGTAATGACTTTTGCTGCTCAAGTTAACTTTGAAAGACCCTGGTGGAATAAATCAAAGTCACATTGCTATTCATTTCTTTGGTCCTTGTGATACTTAAACGGTCTCAGTATCAAATGGAACATGTCACTGTTTGTTTTGATAATCTTCATTTATGCTGTCTTCAAATAACCTCTTTTGCTGAGGCATCACATTCCTCCTTTTAAAAACCCTCTCTAGAAGCTGATAAAATTGCATTCCAAGTGGGGCTGAGCAAGTAATGAGAACTGCATGGGCTGGAATAATTGTTTGCCTGTTCAAGTCCCAAATTACATTTCACATCATTTATTGCTCCAGTTCTGGAGTGGACTGTGTGAATCCTTGTTTTTAGTTTTAGTTGACAGCTTCAGAGGATTCAGAGAAATATAATCACTGCTCAGTAAGTGAAGGAGATACTGGGGAAATAAAGAAAGTCTGAGCTCAATTTGCTGTGTGTCTGTGTCGCTCAGTGAGGAGTTTCTGTCCTGACCTGATAGCCTGAATTTCAAGGCATCATCCCATGAGCCAGTGGTAAATTATATGGAATTATTTTGCTGTTTTCCGAATCTTCAGCCCTACATTTTGTCCCATTTGAGTGAGAGGTTGTCCTCTTTTTATGAAATCAGGTTCAATTACACTGAATTCTCTTAACTATTCCATCAATTACTGTATGCACAAAGATAAATCCATCTGTATCAGACCAGGATCTAAATAAGATCTCTCATTATGTAGGTGTTGTGCAGGACAAACTGCACACAAACTGTGACTGTGACAAAAATTTTATATAAAGATTTTAAAATCCAAGAGAAAAAAAAATTTTAAAAGAGACATTTTTGTGAAAAGATAAAATTCTTTTGAGCTGATTCCAATTGCAGAAGGAGCAGTTTGATGTGTTCAGAATGGCTGCATTCTCTTCTTGATTTTGTTTGCTGTCTGAGAAATGATTTACTAAAACATGTTAGCCCAGACAGATGAAAGAAGAAACTCTCACATCCACCCCAAATCATTTATTAAGGCCTCCATTAGCACACAGATAATGTTTTAGACAGTTTTACCTTTCACTTCTTTTTAGTCTGGAGTTTGGCTTAGATGATGCTGGAGGAGTTATTTAAAGTGAATATATTCATGCATGCTTCTGGAGCAGGCAGCTGTACACGGTAATTCCATTTACTCCCTGATAAATGGTGGATCATGCATTTATATTACATGTTTATGCCTTCAGGGAAAGCTTTCTTACAAGTGTAGTGGAGGGGTTTTTTTTCCCCTCAAGGAAAATGATCGGTGTGGAAAGGTCTCTTAGTTGTGGTTAAGCCAAAGCATCGTTCTGATCAGCAGCCTGTAATCAGACCATGCAGTGAATTTCTCAGAAATGATTGGCCCAAAAATCAGATTAATGCTAAAATTTCAAACTGACACTTTCAACATTTAGAGTGTTCATAGGTTTTCTAAGAGGCCATGGAAGATGTTGGCTTGCTTTGGCCTTTCATTTTAAAAAGGAGATTTTTAAAGGTTCTTGGTTTTTTCTTACAAGGTCTGTGAAATCTTGGACATTCTGATATTAAAGAAACAATCTGAAACAAATTAAACAGACTGAGTGAAAGCGATGCTGCATTTTTAATTTGCTTCCTGGCATGAAGGATCTTCTCACTTCTCCCTCATCATCCTCACCCATAAATTATTGCCCTTTTTAACACCCCATGTCTGGTGACCTCTCTCTGGGACTTGGGAGTTTGGGGGATTTACTGCACAGCAGAATTTTAAACCCCAATAAAAAGATGTTCACAGCTTCTCCATGGTTTCAGATATCTAATGGGGAAACTGGGTGGCCAGAAAGGCTGGCCTGAAATTCCCACTCTGTCCCGTACATGGACGAACTGAAAACTGAGTTTATTTAACAACAGAGTAACCTCAGCTGCTGAGCTAATAAAACATTTGGAAGGACAGGCAGTAGCACCTTAGAGGGGGAATGTGTGCCTCGAGGTGGGTTCAGATGCTGAATTGACTGGTTCTCCTGTGGGTTTTTTGTTTTGAAGGATCACTCAGAAAACCCTCTGGGTGCAGCAGTGACGCTGGCTCACGAGCTGGGGCACAATTTTGGGATGAATCACGACACGCTGGAGAGGGGCTGCAACTGCAAAGCATCCACTGATAAAGGGGGCTGCATCATGAACCCCTCCACTGGGTAAGTGCCAGGCTGAGACTGGTCTGTGGTTTCATTTTGTGCCTTAGGAACATTGAAAGGTAATTTTTTTTAAAAAAATTTCAACACCTGTTGAATCTTGTTGAAGTTATCCTCCTCAAGCTCAAAAAACTAAATGTTATCAGAGCACAACACACACTGTTGCACCTTTCTATTTTCAGGTTAACAATCTGAGAGATAAAAATGCTGTAAGCGACTGGTTAATTAAAAAAAAAAATAAAAATCCACAACCTAACAAAGTGCGTTGCAAATGTTAAATCAGAATTAAGGCTTCTCTCACCTTGCCAGCTGAGCATCAGCCACAACAGGAAATGAGCCAAGAGTGGGATGAGTGTGTAGGAAATCCAACAATGCAGGAAATGCACTCTTAGACTCTCTGCAAACTCTTTGTCTCGTGCAGAGCAGGTTTTTAATTCTGCCCAAACTTCTGTTGTAAGTGTGGAGCAGTTTCGGCATGTGAGCAAATTAAATCTGCAAGGTTGGTGGGATTAAGGCTGTTCTGTGTCCAGAGGGAGATCTTCCCAAAAAAAGAGATGGTGCTGGTGGGAAATAAAACCCAGTGAAGCTGGTGTGAATGCAGGGCCAGGAGCTGGGCTCTGGTGCTGGTGGGTCCCTTCCAGCTCAGGGGATTCCCTGATTCCATGGTTCCTGTCAGTGCTGGTGGCAAAGGCACAGTGCCAGGGGACAGGGGGGGGTTTGTGGACGCTGAATTTCAGGCACTCTGGGCACAGTGAGCTGTCACTGCTTGCAGGGATGTGTTTGAAATTCCTGGTGGAACTGAAGGAGATGAGGAATGAGTTCTCCATGTCCACGTTCAGACTAGGACTAGGAGGATTAAATTGAAGTAAGATTTGCCAAAGCTCTCTGCTGGTCAGACTGGGCCAGATGCAGGAATTGGAGTGCCTGTGACTGGAATCCAGTCAGAAGCAGTGAGGCAAACACCTGCCAGCAGTGGAGGTACAGCTGGATGTGCCTGAGGACAGGAGGATGGAATGGATGTTCCCTGATGTTTCTTCCAGCTCCAGTGCTCACTCTATGTGCTTGAAGTTCAGCTGTTGCTTAAAAACCTCTTCTGGGAATTGTGAGCAGCTCTCCCCCTGCCTTTTCCAAGACTGCAAGTTTCTGGGAAAGAAGGGGAGCAATGTGGGAGAGGCCAGGGAGTGTTGGGCAGGGTTGATCCCTGCTGCTCAGCCCAACAGCAGCCTTGGAATTCCTTCAGAGGCAGAGCTGTCACCCTCCATCAGGGCAGCAATCAGCATCGTGGCCAGAGGCCAAGCACAGCCAGTTGGGAGACAAACAAAAGAGTTGTGAGAGCGGAGGAGGACGAGAGGGATTTCTACAGCCTGGAAAAGAACAAGAACTCAGCTCCTTGGGGACAATAGGTGGTGACTGTGCCCATGGAATTGCACCCTGCACAGGTCAGGGCTGTGTGCAGACTGTGGGACAGAGTGAAGGGGAGATGGTGAGTGAGGTGATGGTGAGCACTGGGCAGGCAGGGCTGGGCTCTGAGCTCCTGAAGGAAACATCCCAGCTCCTGTCAGCCCAGCTGAGTTACTGGTGCTCAGCTGCTCCACCTGGGAATAAACACAGGGATGCTCTCAGGACAGAAATTCCTGGACATTTTCTGAACTCATCTGGTGAGAGGGACATTAAACAGCTCCTTCCCAATTCTTCCTTTGGCTGGATCTGATCCTGTGCTGGGTGCTGGATCCAGACCCTGGGCTTGGGCTGGCTCAGGGCAAGGTCAGAGCAGGGCTGTGCCCACTCAGTGCTCCTCAGGATATGAGGAATTTCTGCAGAAAGGGTGATAAAGTATTGGAATGGTCTACCTGGGGAGGTGGTGGATTCACCATTCCTGGATGTGTTTAAGACTGGATGTGGCACTGGGTGTTGTGGTTTAGTTGAGGTCAGGGTTGGGTTGGACTTGATGATCTTGGAGATTCTGTGATTCTTATTAATTCTGTCATTCTGTGTGATTGTGTGTAATTGGATTTTGCATTCCTCATCCCTTGGGGATGGCTCCAAGCAGCTCAGCTCCCCCTTTGTGGTTTCTGTAGCTCCTTCCTTGAAGGCTCTGCCCACCCCCAGCACCCCAAAAGTTTGGGCAGGTGGATCCAGCTCAGTCCTGCAATGCCTTCTGTGGATTTTCACCAAGCTCTGCATTCGGTTTGTGCCTGAGGAGGAGCTGTGGCCCTCTCAGCCCTGAGCAGGCTGATTGTTTGCTCTGGTTATTGATTTAGGAATGGAAACTCTGGGTTTATAGCCTTAGGCTGTATCTCGACACCGGGCTGTCAGTCTGTGAGATAAATCTTCCTGGGGAACACTTCATGCCTTGAGCCAAGCTGCATCTCACCCATTTCAAATTAACACTTTGAATATTTAATTACCCATCGTGTCTCACCGATAGCAATGCTCCCTTGAGCACCATTATTGAAGGAATACTGGAAAGTTTTCTTCTCAGGAAGTGCTTGTCTGTTAAGGGAAGGCCAAATGAATGTTCTTTATCTCAAATGCACCCTGGAAATAGCCAAAAAAATCAAAACTAAGAGCTTCTCATGTCCATTTAGAGAGACAGCCTGCTCTCAGTGTACACACTGCACTGACTGTGCTTTTCTAATTGGTTTAAGGTAGATTTAATGAGTGGAATCAAAAAAAAATCTAGCTGAAATTAGAGTAAAAAGCACTGAGAAGTCCTTATCTGATGTCTACAAAAATTAGGAAATTGGAAAATCTGATGTGTGAGAGCATGGCTATTGATATTTGCTCTAACTAACTTCTGAATGGCAGAACATGTCTTGGGAAACTTTTATTTTAATCTAGGCCCCCACAGAGCTGGCTTTCCTCTTTTCCCAGAGTGCCAAAGCACATTCTGGTTTAAATCCCTCGATGACACACAGGAAGGTCTGGGCAGGCACAGGAAGGAGGAAACAGCTTCTTTAGGATCCTTCCCCACACAACAACTCCCCTTTGTCTTTTTCCTTCTGTGTGATGTTCCTTTCAAAAAGTCAAGGCTGAGCTGAACCCCTCTGCCTGCCTTTTCTCCCCCCTGTTCCTATCTTGGATCTCCAGTTCCAATTTTCACAGCTGGAATTTAAAGTCACTCCGTGTTTCTCTCTCACTCAGGTTTTAAATTGAATTTACTCAGATAAATATGACTGTGAGTGTTACAGGGAAGTGGGGCTTGGGCTGTGACACTGCTGGTGGAAATTCCTGGTTTGTGTAGTGAAGGCCATGAGTGGACAAAAAAAAAAGGAGAAATGAGATCAATTTAACCTCTCAGCTATAGATTATTATGTTAGAGGATTTTTATGGAACGGTGCCTCACGGGAAAAAAGGAACAGCTAATTTTGAGTAATTGCCTTTCAGTACACAATTTCACTTTAATTATTGAGTTTTTGGAGGCAGGGTCTAGGGGAGGAGACCAATTAGGAACACAGAAAGAGCACAGAAACTGTAAGTAGAAAAATACAGGTTCATTCACTGTTGTAATTTGGAGAAGACATTTTTCTAACCAGCCCCAAAAGAGCCCCCCAACTGTTATCAGTAAATTTTTAAGTAAAATTAAAACCTTTATGGTAGAATTAAAGCAGGGAGGCAATGGGAAGCTGCCTGTTTGAGAATGAGAGGGAGAGCAAAGGTGATCTGTTCAGACTCAGCAGAGTGACAGCCCCAAATTAAACTAATGACTCGAGTTAAGCACTGCTGAGGAGAAATGGGGCAAAGTTAACCATGGGAAGGACCATCAGGTGGGCTTCTTGCAGCTACCACTGAAAAAAGAGCCTCAGCACTTACTGGGTTTTAATTCCCTCCAGGAGCAATTAGATATTCTGCACTGAGCACTGAGTACATCAGTAGTAATTAAGGTGAGATAAAATATTTAAGTGGGAACAGAGTGGGTTTGTTGTTTTTTTATTCCTGAGCAGTAGTACCAGATGTCTGTGAGGAGCTCAAAGTGACACCAAGAGCTGCACAGGAGACACAGCAAATGTGAACATTCCTGTTTGCCTCCCTGGGGGTGAGCTGGTCCATGGATCCATTGTAGAAGTGGTCCAGGCATCCCAGGATGAGCTCAGGAAATGTTTGTTCCCCACAGGCCAATCCCCCAGATTTTCTTGAAAGGGAGCTCTGCTGCAAGTGAGGAACAGTTCATTGGGTGCTTTGCTTTCATGTGTTACCTTCAGTGGCCAAGGAAGGGTGCATCACTCTTCATTTTGTGCTTTTTTCATAAATAAACACCCATTTCTGCTGGCAAGGGAAAGCTGGTTTTATTGGCTCCCCTCTACTGACAGCCTCTGTGGTAGCACATATATTACCAGAGCCATCTAAAATAGCTGTTCATTTGTTTTCTCTTCCTGCCTCATTCCCATTTCATGCTTGTTCCATACTCTGGAAGGTCTGGCTGCTTTTCCTGGTGTGAGGGCTGTGATTCCATCTCTGCAGTGCTCAGACTTGGAAGATTCCTCTGGAGTTTGTGCTCAGTGCAAGGGCAGGGCTGGCAGCTGTTATTGCAGGAGTCCAGCATCAGAGCACTCCTTCTGCCCCAAACTTCTGGGCTCCAACATCTGGAATGTTCCCCAAACTTCTGGGCTCCAACATCTGGAATGTTCCCCAGAGCCACTGAGGTGTCACAGTCTGGATTAGTGAATGTTCCTTAATTAAGTGTTCATGCACAGATGTGTGAATTCTATCTGTGTGCAGGGTCTCTGTCCTGTTCCATCTCATAGTTCTGCTGCAAATATGGGTTTGGGAAGGGAAATTGGTCTGTGCACCCAAATCCCAGCCTGGTTTGCTCCTGTAGGAACAGGGTAAAAAGCTGGCCTGTCATTTCTTCAAAGTGCAGCTAACAAGTGAGCTGTAAGTTCCCACATGAAGCTGCTTTGAGAATGAGAAGTTCCTTTAACACAACAATCTATTCTGAGGGTGGAAAATAAATGTACCTGTAATGAAAAGGGATTTGTCCCATGAGAATCAGTAAAGAAAATCTGTAAACACTCCGAGAATAGAGAGATTTGATAGACGAGAAAAATGTCTTTTACTAACCAATAGAATAATTAACAAGAAAGCCATTAACCAATTAAAAGCTGCCCTGGAGGTTTGTAAAAAAGATAAAAGACAGCATGGGGCCTTCTGAACTTTGCTGGTGTCACTCTGTGTGTCCTGACTGTCCCCACATGCTCCTGTGCTGCAGTTTGCATCCTCCTCTGGTGACCTGCAGCAGCATTTTTGGGAGCTCTGTGAAAATCCAGTGATGGGAGACACCCAAATGAAAAGCAGAGTTTGTAGGAGGATGTGCATGGCTGAGGATCCCTCAGGGATCTCTCTGGCTGTCCAGGAGTGCAGCTCTCCTGATGGAAATGAGCTCAATGAGGGTTGGGTCAGGCTGAGGGGATTCAGCAGCTCCTTCCTTCCTCCCCCAGGGCAGTGTCTGGGGGAGCAGCACCCCATAATTAAAGTGTTCCACAGTCCTTTGATGGTGCTGAAGGTCTCTGCCTCCCTGTGGAGCCCTCATTACCATTAATGAGGTTTTAGGGCTGCACATCCAAAGCAGGCCAGTGGCAGCAATGCTGATTTTACACTGCACAAGTGAATATTTGCATCTTAGGGGGTGCCTGGGGGCTCCTGGAGAGCTGCTGGGCTCAATGGGGTTTGGATCTTGAAGGGTTTTCTGAGGAGCCTTCTTATTCTGTCATCTGCTTTTGTTTGATTTGGGAACTGCCAGGGGAAAAAAAAAATATTTATTTAACTACTTTATAAACATGTAGTTAAATAAATAAAATGTAGTGAAAGTCTCTTAAAGACAAGTTGGGAAATTACTCCTCACTTGTGCCATTTGTTGGATTAAGTATTAGTTTCAATCACTTTTCTCCTTTTTGAAAAATGATCTCAAGGAAGCAGAACATAAGGTCTCCCTCATTTTGGTCACTCAGAGGCTGAACTGGAGTCTCCAGATGTGAAAATTTACACCCTCCAGAGATTTCCAGCACACTGCTCCAGAACACAGTCAGGTATGCCATGAAAACAACATCAACCTAAAGGGAAAAACACTTTATCCAGCATGTCTCCAGATTAAAAAAAAAATAAAAAAAAAAAAATGCAAGCTTAAAAAATGACAAAAAGTCAGGGTGAAATGGGAAAGAAATCAGAAACAGAGTGTGGGAAAGGACACTTTCGTTTACTGAGTGGTTCTTTTTTTTTTTTTCTTGTAGACTTGCAGCATCTTGGAGCTGCAGAGCTGTTAAATGTTAGATAATCAAACCATTAGTAGTTAGCACAGAATTTCCTGACCCCTCTCAGGCGGTTTTCAGCTGTTCAGACCTCACTTTGCATTTTTCAGTCTGGCAGCTTAGAGCCATTAAACTCTGGAGTCAGCAGAACTATCTGGAATTACCTCTGTTACAATTTGAGGAAAATGAAATTATCTTTCAGATGTAAACAGTTTCTAATTAAACTCTGAAGCTGTTTATGTTTCCAAACCAGTCTGAGCTGAGCTCGGCACAAAGACAGACTTCTTTGTTGTCTTTTCCTTTTTTTTAATAAAGTTGATGTACTGATGTAATAAATTACTTGTGACAGAGCTGGGTCTGTTGTGCCAGCAGTGCAACTGCTTTTTTTTTTAAAAAAAAAAAAACAAAACCAAAAAAACCTTAAGCAACATATCCCTCTGCCCCAGTAATTCAGCACATTGCATTCTGGTCCTTCCTTTAGTAGGAAACAGCCACGAGATTACAGAATAGATTTATGTCAGTCTTTCCCTTCACTCCAAGTAGCCCCACATCTGCACTGCATTTGGCCTTCTCTCTCTTCTTTTTTTTT
>VWYP01004440.1:29679-51016 GCA_013400435.1 Pycnonotus jocosus
GTGTCGAAGAATTAGTAGCGTTGGTTGAAATCCATTTGATTTTTTTCCCCAGTCCTTTGCAGGAGTGGGTCATGTTAACAATTAGCACACAGAACTGTGGGGGCAAAAAAAAGAGAGAGAAAAAAGATAATTGCTTTTTATTTAGTTTAATCTTGCCCATTTCAGTAGATGTGCTGCTAGGAGGGAGAATATTTGGCTTTGCTGGTGTGTTCTCAAGGAGAACTCGCCCAGATTGACAGCCTGACTTTGCTGTAAGTGAAGCTGACAAGGAGAGAGGTGACTTCTCAAATGAAAACACATTTTACTCCTGGTGGGATTATTTATAGCAGATACTTAAGGACAAGCAGGGGTTTCTGCCATGAGATGTATCCACTTTTCCTGGCCTGGATGCTGGGATGAGAGAGCTCAGCTGCCTTTTGTCTTGTTGCTGTAATATCCATAGGAAATATAGCTCTGAGAGGGACATTTTTCTCCTGCAGTGCTGCTGTTGCCATGACCCATGAGAACAAATCACATGAGGACATTTTCCTTTATCTTGGCTTTCTGTTTCATCAAAAAAAAAAAAAAAAGAAAGAAAGAAGAAAGAAAGAAAAAAGAAAGAAAAAAGGAAAGAAAAACAAACCGATTTTCTTTCAACCTGCAGGGATAAATCTGCAGTACACAGAGAATTAAGCACCCAGTGTCCAGTTTTAATTGGTGTTAATTAAACCAGCCAAACTCCTGGCTTAAAAATAGAAACACACTTTAAAGGGCAAATCCTTCAGGTGACGTGAAAGCTGCTTTTTGAACACGTGTTCGTGCCCAGGAGCACCTGAAGGAGTTGATGTGGACTTGCAAGGCTGAATCCCTGTAATTAATGGTGCCCACAGCTGCATTTGCCACAGTTGTCATGGGAATCACAGAGCGCTTTGTGCCTGCCACAGATGTGCAAATCCTTGAAAATTTTAGCAGACAATTCCTTCCTGCAAAGCCCTTCTTGATCTTTGCTAAAATCAAAGCCTGGCACGAGGTGCTGGGCACAATTTACCAGGGGGTTCTGGTGGCAGCAGGGCAGGGAGGCTCCACTTCAGCCTTTACAAATCAATGAGCAGCCCCAGTGATGGATTGAGATAAGAAATCACCTATTTTAGAGCAAAGGCACTGAAAAAGAAGAGGTGAAACAACTTTGGGGTCCTGGAGAGCCTTTCTGTCTGTCTCTTATAGCGTGGAAATTGTGTTCATCTCCACCCCTGGCACTCACCAGGTGAGAAATCGAGAGTTAGGAGGAAAACTCCCATGGACTTCAATAAGGGCAGGACTTCAGCAGGATCCATATGGGGGAATTTTTTTTAGGTTTATTAAAAGCTTTTCATTCCTGTGAGTGAAAGTTTTAATTTGCTCATTAGGAATCCCTAAGTCTTAGATCGTGGCTGGATCCATCCTGTCCTTGTGGCTTGAAATAATGAAATAAATGCAACCTGGCTGCTAATTTTATTTTGCTCCAGCTCTGTGAAAAAAGAAAGGGGAAGGTAGAAAAAAATGATTCCTTGTAATTATATATTTAGGATTTTTTTAAGAACTCCATTTCCACTCATCTGAAGTGGTTTAGGTGATATGGGATAAAGAGCTTTTTTTCTCATAACAAGTGGGAATGCTGAGGAAATTCAGATTTCTGCCACTGTTTTTCCTCACTTATCTTTCCTTTGGATCTTCCCAAAGAAGGAAAAATGGAGCCATGCTGCTTACAGGTCTGATCCTGCTGTCTTGGAGCCCTGATTTATTAAGAGCCCGGGTAGTGCAGCTGTTAAGTGAAATCAATATGAGCCTGTCCCCCAGGGATTTATTATCCCCCCAGGTATTTATTATTCCCAGCTTTTTGCAGGGCTCAGGTTCTTTTTCTCCAGCACTCCCATCTCACCCAGTGGCATCTCCATGCTTCATTCTCAGCTCCTTCCAGTGGAGCAGCTTCTCCACGTGGGCTGATCCTTGGGGTTTGTCTGTGCCAGGAGCTGGACTAGAGGATTCTGTGGGTCCTTTCCAACTCAGGATTTTCTGTGAAATCCCTTCTCCAAGCCTGGGTTTCTCCTGGTTGGCTTTAGCCCTATTTGGGGTCCACTTCCCTTAACTTGGTGCTGTTTGATCTGCTCACCTGATGTCCCTCCTGAGCCTCAGTACCCTCTTTATGACAGGTCTTTCAATCAATCTGATTCCCAAAGTCAGATTTTTTTTTTTCTTAATCCCTCTCTACTCCTGGCCCATTTTAAAAAAATCAATTCCAAGGTTTTTCAAGGGAGAAAATGAGAATGTAATTTCCTGGAACAAAAGCAGATTGTAAAATCACGTAGGGAACTAACCAAAGCACCTTTTCCCTAATCAGAAATCAGCAGGAAGCTGATCTTCCAGCAATGGTTTGGACCATTTGTCTTTATTTGCTCCTCACATGCTGAGGATGTTGTGTTCTGTGTGACAAATTTAAACTCAGGGCACTCTGGTTGTGCTCCTCATCCAGATTTTCCTTCGCTGCCGGGAGCTGCTGGCAGGCACAGGGTGTCTGCATCCCAATTTTCCTTAGCCTGGGACCAGCCCTGACCCGGCCTTTTCATCCCTCCCTCTGCTCTCTCTTGCTTTTGGACTTTTCCTGTAGTCAGCATTGGATTAGCCTCAAATTCTAAGCAGTCGATTGTGAAACCTGAACTCTCAGCAATCCAGCAAATTTTTATTAATGAGGTAGTGGTCTAAAAGGAAACAGAGCAAAAGATGAGCCAGAGGCAAATTCAAACTGATTGTAGCTCCTTTCCTTGGCTGTCTGGTTCCCAACAGGAAGAACAGTTGTCTGAGTTCAATTCCCAGGGAGTTTTGCAATGCAGATAACTCCAGCACAGAGTCAGGATCCTGTCAGGGGTGATAAATTGGTTTAGTATTGCTTCACCCCCAGAACACAAAGGGAAGCCACAACAGGCCTCTGCTCCAAGAAAAAAACCCACTTCTCTGACCATCTATTTGTCAAAGGGAAAGTAACTGCTAATAATGTTTTATTTGGCAGTTTTGTGACTGCCACAACAGTCTATACTGTATAAAGCCATTAAGGGTTGCTCCCTTGCAGAATGGATTTTTGGGAACCGTCCAGGCATTTGTTCTGTCTCTGCTTTCTGCCTTGGAGTCCCACATCCAGCGTTATAAATCTGCCTTTTTCAATATTCCAGGCAGTTAAAATTTCTCCTTCCGTGTAATGGGAGAGGTCAAGGCTCAGCTGGGGCTGTGTCAATCCCATCTGGGCACCTGAAGGGAGATTGCTGGAATCCATTCTGGGAATCTGCACCATCCCCAGGGAAAAATGAAAACAAACCTAAAGGCGTTTGTGTGCAAAGTTTCAACATTTACTTGGAAAGGCTTTCCTTCCAATAAGCCTGGAAATTCCACAAGAAGCCATCCAAGCAGACATCAATTAAATTCACCACCAGTGTGATAGATTAAATAACCCAGTTATTTATTGGAAGAGCGAGAAGCCACCATGCAGTGAATGTGACAGAAGCTGTGGGAGAAATCTGGGCTTGTTTTGAAGTCACTGACCACGAACTCAGAGAGAAGAGCTTTGATGTCATCTCTAACTACATGGCCCAGTTCTGTGCTCTACTTTAGCGATGCTCTGGGGATTAAAACTCTGAAAGAGGAGCAAGGGAGTGAAAAACAGGCTAGAAAAATAAGTGTGGGTTGTCAGACATCCTCTGCCTTTTGAAGCAAACTTCCTGTTTAAATGCTTTATCTGTAGATAAAACCACTCCATAATTTTAGCTAAATCCTTCCAAATCACCTGAAAAAGATGTGTCCTATCACCTCTGGGACTGATGTTTTGGGCAAAGCTCTGTCATGTGCTGCTTCCAAGAGCCCAAAGGCTCCTCCAGCTTCTCCCTTCCTCCTCATTTTCCCAATTTGCTGTTTGCAAAAGCTTTAGGTGTGAAACAATCTTTAAACTCCCCCTTTATTGTGCTGGCGGGGTCAAAAACTGCATTTGTGCCTTTCTCCCTCAAAAGCACTTAGAAATGAAGACATTGTCTAAATAATGGATTAAAAAGTCCTCCCCTATTCTGGCACTTGCCTAATTAATAGATTAAAAAGTCCTTCCCCATCATGGCACTTGTCTAATTTTAAACAATTGCTGCTCAAACGTGAGGTGTAGGAAATAACGTGTACTGACAGAACTCGCTACATGAAGGGATCTGTAGTACTTGAACACCTATCTCAATATCAAAGAAAACTGGATTTTTATCTGCTGCTTGACACCTAATTCTGTGAAGTTCTTTATGCTCACTAATTCATTAACATACTTGCTTGTACAGAAGGGCTGGCGTGTCAAAAAGTGTCATCTAATAGCGAATTCACTTTTATTCAGGTAGGCTCATCTCTCTTAGGAGCCCATAAAAAAGTTGTTTTCAAAAGCTGGAGAGCAGCAATAATGTCTAGAAGGTTAAAACCGAGGGGGATGCTTCTGAGGGCAGAAGAATTACGTCAATTAGATCAGGAGTTAGAGGAGGCTGGGAAATTGTCACAGTTCCTTCAAATCAACACCTCCCTGGGCTTAGAAACATTCCTGCTGCTTGAGTTTCTGCCTTCTCCAGGTTTATTCTTGGGTTACTCCCTTTGGTGCTGCCATTTTTTCCATGGAAAATTTAATTACTCCTGTATTAACAAAAGTAACTCTATCCCTACTCTTTAATTTAATCCCCCCCCCCCCNTGCCATTTTTTCCATGGAAAAATTAATTACACCTGTATTAACAAAAGCAATTCTATCCCTATTCTTTAATTTAATCCTTCTCTCATTTTTATGTTCATATGTAAAACTGGGAGATGCAGCAGAAAACTCAGGTAATTCTGTCTCAGACACCTACAGAGTCTGAACAAATCCAGACTCACATCTCCATCCTCCAGTAAAAGGTTCTGCATTGCTCTTCTCCCCTCCAGTTGTGAGCCAAAAATCAGGAATTTTGGAGGTTAAGGAGAGTAAATATTCATATTTTTGAATCTCAAAGGGTCCTTGGGTGGAGGCAGACACAAAGTCACTGTGGTGGTCAGTCAGACAAGGTGTTCTCATGGAAAGTGTTGGAAATTCAGGTGTTGGACCAGGGAAACTTCTGACTCAGCACCTTTTTTGTCTTTGAGCACCTTCATGCTCCTAAAAGCACAGCTGATGCCAGAGCTATTTCCACATATGGCCCCTCAGATTTGGGTTTTCAGGAATTCTGGGCAAAGTTCAGTCCCAGTTTTCTGCACCTTTGGAAATTAGCTAGCCAGCAGTTGTTTCCATAAGCATCCTCCAAAAAAAAAAGAAAAAAAAGAAAAAAAATCAAAATGTCCCTTTTAAAATTAATATAATCTCCAATTATCATATTACCTCAGGGAGGGAGGTCTGGTGGTACTTAACAGAGCTCTTTGGGGCTCTTGTGCATTTTAATTGAGTGAATAATTGTAAAACACTTCAGGGTCTTTTGGTAAAAGGCTCTGTATAAACATTGCCATAATGCTGAATAATCAGGTTGTGATGTGACCTGGAAGAAATGAACCCTATAAATAGATGTGTATATCCACAGAGTGTCTGTGTGTGTGTGTGTAACCAACATTTGGGACAGAACAATGCAGCTCCTTTAGAAAAATCCTGCAGCTCTTGAGTAAGAAATAAAAAAAAAAAAAAAGTGAGATTGGATAGGGATAATCATAATAATGGAAATGTTTTCAAGATATGGTGAGGCTGCAGTTTATCCTCCTGTGCAATGGTTTGAGAAGTCTCAGAATCATTTTGTTATCCCTTCAGTGGTGCTTGTTGGCAAACACAGCCTCAAGCTGTGTCAAGGAAAACAGAGGTTGGATATCAGGAAAAAGTTTTTCATGGAAAGAGTGATAAAATACTGGAATGGGCTGCCCAGGGAGGTGGTGGAGTCACCATCACTGGATGTGTTTAAAAAACGACTGAATGTGGCACTTGGTGAGGTGTTAGAGCATGGGTTGGGTTGGACTCGATGATCTTGAAGGTCTCTTCCAACCTAGAAATTCTGTGATTCTGTGATTCTGTGATTCTGTGAAACAGACAAATCTGTGGTGTTCTGTGGTGGAGGAACTCAGGAGAGGTGGACACGAGGTTCTGAGGTGTAGACAGAGAGGATTTTGGAGGAACCAAAGGAGTTGCCCCTTTCCTGAGGTGGTGCTGCAGTGCAGCTGGAGGGGTTTGGGTCTCCTGCAGCTCAGGGCAGTGCCCCTCCAGGAGTGTTTCAGGTGGAGTTTCAGGCAGTAATGGGAACATCCCAGCAGCTGAGCAGTGGGAGCTGATCTGCTGTGACCTGCTCTGGCTGGCTCCTCTCCTCAGCCTGCCATCTCCTGGGCCAGGGGCTCTGTTCCTGGGCTGCTACTCCCATTCAGCTCCTGAGGAAGAGGAATTCCTCTGAAATAGAGATGATGGAGATGAGCTTTAATATTTCGTGAAAAGAGAAAAAGAAAGGGAAAAGGAAAATGGAAAAGGGAAAAGGGAAGGGAAGGGAAGGAGAAAGGAGAAAGAAAGGAGAAAGGAGAAAGAAAGGAAAAAGGAGAAAGGAAAAAGGAGAAAGGAGAAAGAGAGGAGAAAGGCCTGTGCTGAACAAGGAGGTGCTGGTACAAAGAATCCTCTCCTCCTAAATGGGACTTGACAGAGTGCTGATGCCACTTCACTTAGTTAATGGAAGGAGCCGTCTAATACAGGCTAAATGCAGAGCTGCCTAAAGGAACCTGGCATTTGGAGGGCTGGAGTGCTTGAAAAATAAATGAATGGGACAAGCCCAGGCTCTGTTTCCCAAGGAATCGATTACCAGGGATCCTCTGATGACTGTGAAGGTCTTATTTGCAGGAGCAGGCAAAGCTATTTTTGTTGGAAAGTGGGATATTTGTTGCTGGGGATTAAACACATCTTTTAAGCACCAAGGAGACACCGAGGAATGCTGTGGATTCAGGAGGGGTAGAAAGACTGAAGTGATTTTCCTTGCTGTAAAGGCACTGAGGAGACTGATGGTAGTGCTGGGAACAATTTGAGTTCTGTTGTACCCACAGCCAGAGCAGTTTGACAAAATGATCCATTGTGCATTAAATCTACAGATCCAGACAGTGTAAAAAATGTATGAGACACAGCATTTTAGAATAAGAGTTAGGCTGGACTAAAGTTTCCTTTCTCTTTCCAACTGTAAAAAAAAAAAAAATCTGTAACAGAAAATGTCTTGAGTGAAGATGAATGGGAGTATGAAGATTGCTGATGAATTTTTTACCTCTGGAAGGTTCTCCCATGGCATTTAAGAGCTGGTTTTCCAACAGAATAAGTGGAAAGGAGGAGGCAGGAGGCACAAACATCCCAGTTCAGATATCACTGAAATCTTGGGGACAGGTCAAGGGCTGACTCTGCTGTGGAGACCCCATTGCCTCCTCCCACCCTGAGGCAGCTCCTTCCAGGTGAGATCAGAAGCCTCTTTACAGGGTGCTGGGAGGAAGTTCCCTGCATTTGTTCAGAGGATTAATAATTCCTTTCCCATCATCATTCCTTTGTCATTTTTCACAAGCTCCAGAGCCACTCAAACATTGGTTTCAGAGCCCCTGACATTGGATATCTGTGACTTCCCATCCCATCTGCCAGGGATTTCATTCTTCTGATGAAACAGCTTTAAAATTGCAAAGACAGACAAAATACAGCCTGAAATCACAACAATCAAGTGCTGTGGCTGTTCCATGGAACTTTATTGGTCAAAAAAAGGAAGACTGGTAGTGTACCAGAATTTCACATTAAAGATCAATCAAGTTTCCAATGAAATTGGCACCAATTGATGTGGGATCCTCTCTTGCATGGTGTGGTTACCCTGAAGTTTCTCTGTTTCCACCAGCTGGGTTTATTTCTGGGGTTTTATTGCTTTATTTGTGGATTACTTGGTAAAGAAGAAACATTTCAGGAAATGTCCTCATGTGCCATGTGCTGCACTGATGTCAGCTGAGGAAATCGGCGTCAGGAGCAGGAAAAGCCAGAAGATGAATGGATCTCTGAGTTCAAAATAGGAAACAGCTTGAAGTTCCTTTTCAGGGGGAAGCATAAAGCTCATTCATCAGCAATGCCACAATTTCACCTCTCACAGAGACAGGACTCTGCCCTCCTGCTGATGGACAGACAAACCTCACATGCAATGCAAATGATCCTGGGAACCCAGGGGTGCAAAGGAGCAGCCCTGGAACAGTGGCAGGTTTGACTGGTGAGCTGTTCTCATGAGCTGTGTGTGGCTGAGAGGTGTCACATGGGAATCTGCATGAATTGTGTTCCTGAGTGGATTTCATTCCCTGTCAGGTGTGTGTGTGTGTCTCCTTGTCTCACCTTGGTGGATATCAAAGCAAACCTGTGCCACTGCAGAGCAGAATCCTGCCTGGATGATGCAGCATTCATTTATTCACACTTTGATATGAGGGCTGGGTCTGGTCAAGCCCTCATCAGGATTTATCAGTCAGAGGTATCTGGGTTCCTTTGTTTTTTCCTGCTGTTTGGCAGGATTGTACATCCATCCACTGCTTCACAGGCACGTACACAGAATTTTGTGAGGTTTCTTCCCAGTCACACTGAGGGTAAGACAGAAGTCTGTGGGGTGCCCTGTTAAGAACATCTCCAATTGCCCAATATAAAGTGGTCAGTAGTTTTCCAAGAGCCTTTATTTTCTGTTCCATTACTCTGAGTACCTTCCCTGTCCTCCCTTGGGGCCCAGCTAACAGCCTGGCTCCTGCCTCCTGCTATTCTGAAATTTCTTTATTTATCTTAGACTCTGTCATTTTGCTGAAACATTGATATTTTCCAGCAATCAGCTTATTACATGGAGATGCCTATTAGCTTTCTGAAGTCATATGTCAGTGAAACTCAAAACTGTTTAGTTTAACTTGACAAGCCCTATAGTGATATTGGAAAATTATTTTCTTCTTCAGACTCATGTTTATGTTCTTTTCCAATGAGCTGGCTGTTTTATTGCAAAAGAAACTGTAAAAGAGGTAATTTTAACTAGGCACAAAATATATTCTGTTCTGTAATGTATCCATAACCTTCTAGAAGATCCTAATTAACTTCCTTATGTCAGCATAGGAAGCTCTATTGCATTTGTAGTTGGCGAACATTTCTTTCTTTTTAATAGAAATTTTCCTTTTCTGAGACCTACGGGCATCATCAATCCCCAAACAAGCTTTTCATTTGAGGCTATCAGAAACACCAGGAGATTAATAGAAAGTCTGAAGTTCAGCAGAGCAGGATTTCTTTCTGTTCCCTTGCTTGTCTGCAAAGATAACAATCCTAAGAACACGTGGCTGACACAAAGCACTCAGCGAGTGAAGTGAAATTGCTCCTGAGCTGCTGAAATGTTGAGGTACTGCTGGACCAGGGAGTGACAAAGTCTGAGGGGAGAAGCTGTTTTACAATGTAATTCAATGTGGACAGGAGATATTTGGGCAAATTGTTCCCTGTGAAGGCAGAGAGGCCCTGGCACAGAGAAGCTGTGGATGGAGCAGCCACAGGAAGTGTCCAAGGCCAGGTTGGACAGGGTTTGGAGCACCCTGGGATAGTGGAAGGTGTCCCTGGAGGTGGTGTGGAATGGTCTTTGAGTCCTTTTTCCAACCCATCTCAGCACAGAGCAGTCCCAGCAGCCCTCAGGACACCTCACTTGGTCTCTCATCTATGAGGCAAAGTGCCAACATTCCTCAGCAGGAATGGAATTCAGTCGTGCCCCAGAAAGGCACCAGTTACCTGCTGATATCTGCAGTGCACGGGATGGTTCTGTTCACACTGTCTGGCTGTTCTGCAGGAGGAATGGGAGCTGTTGTGTGCCTGCACTCAGCACTGGGAATTCCAAACAGGAGCATTTTCAGCACAGTGTCCTTACAGTCCTCCTGGTTTAAAATAAGAACTGTCTTTGCTTTAATCATGCAGTTCCCAAGCTCAGCTTTGATGAATTGCAGAAGCAGGCTCTTATCAAGTAACAGTGGGTTTTTTCTTTTATTCTTTTTTTTTTCTTTTCTGCAAAGAGCAGGAAGTTTGCCATTCTGCAGAGCAAGATGAATGAATTTGACATTTGAGGCTGAATTTTCCAAGAAGGATTAGGATCTTTTGCAGTCCTGCAAATGCAGGATACTGCTTGCAAACCCAGCATTTCTTTTAGGCTCACAATCATAATTTGCATTATAACTCCATGTGCAAAAGAGAGAGAAGGAATTTCAAATGTGAACACTTTCAATCCTTAACAGCAGCTACAAACTGAAGTGAAAAAGTGTACATTCCCTTACTCACAGTCAGAAATTATTATTAATCATTATTATTTATTATCATTATTATTATTAATGGTTGGGCTCAATTTCACAGTGAATTGCTGTATCTCAATTCTGTGTGATAAAAACTGAACACAATCTTCTGGCTAAGGCAGAGATGTGCTAAAATATCACCAGTGTGACAGGAGAGAGAGGTTTTCATCTCATATAACAACCTTCCTTTTGTCTCCATGTGTTTTTTTTATCCAGTTATCCATTCCCCATGGTCTTCAGTAGCTGCAGTAGAAAGGACCTGGAAAACAGCCTGGAGAAAGGAGTGGGAATGTGTCTGTTTAACCTCCCTGAAGTCAAGGAGTCCTTTGGTGGCCAGAAGTGTGGGAATGGTTATGTGGAAGATGGAGAGGAGTGTGACTGTGGGGAGCCTGAGGTAAGACACCACCCTGGGAGTTACTGCTCATGTGCTGCCTGCAGGGTTTTGACAGTGGAGGCTTGGTTTGGTGTGTTTGGTGTAGAATGGAGCTCTCCCTTCTCTGCTTCCAGCCCATCTTAAGCCTCAGAAGTGCAGGGAGTCTCAAGTGTGTTCGAGCCGCCGAAGTCCAGGCAGGGCTTGGGTCAAGAATGTGCTCAGTTCATCCTTAGAGAACAAACTCAGGCTTGGACAAATCCACTACACTCCAGCAGTCTGGCCATGACCTCGTGTTCCTGGAAGTTCCTTTCAGCATTAGCTAATCAGCTGAACTCAAAAGAAGTTTGAGAACTTGGCTCGAATTTCTCAAGAAAACTTGCCTCAGTTGAAGGTTTGCTTCTGTCAGTGAGAAGCCACTCATATATTTATATTTATGTCAATATAACCATAGAAACTGTGCAATCAGAGAATGGTTTGTGTTGGAGGGGTCCATAAAGATAATTTCATTATCCCCCTGTCATGGGCAGGGACATCTTCCACTGTCCCAGGCTGCTCCAAGCCCCAATGTCCAACCTGGCCTTGGACATTTCCAGGGATCCAGGGGCAGCCTCAGCTTCTCTGGGCACCCTCAGGGCCTCACTACCCATAGATATAACACTGTATAAATAGAAATATTAATATTAGCCAGGTATTTTTCATTGCTGTTTCACTTTTTAGGTACAAGACCTTTCTCTCCTTCACTGTAGGATTTTTCTTTCCCTCCAGCCAATTACCTCCCAACAGAAACAGCCTTCACTGCCTCCCAAACAGATTGCTGCTGCTTCAAAGATTGTTCCATTTAGTTTATTGAATGTGCCAGAGGACTCCTCAGATCAGCAGGAGATAGGCAAAACCTGGGGGTCAAATAATATCCGAGCTGGCATCCTTATCCCTTTTACATCCCGTCCTCATTGGCTTTATTGAACTTCTCTCTGATTATCTGAATTAAAGGCAGCAGCAGATCAGGGCTTTGTTTCCTGTGATAAATTGGGACCTACAGACAAAAGAGATGGGGGCAGTTAAAGCAGCAAGATACTGCTGCATCCTGCCTGTGGAGTGTATTGGATTTGTCCAAGCCAGGAGGATTTCCTGACAGTTCACTCACTCTTGAGGGTAACAGGGTTGGAGAAGCAGCCTTATCTCCTTGTTTGAAGCCAGTAGAGTGCAAGCAGCTTGCAAATGTCTTTCTAACCCAGTTATCTTTCTTGTTTTCATTTCTGAACGTCAGCGATACCTTTTCAAGTCAAAGCCATTTAACGTCAGCAGGCACTGCCTTGATTCGCCTCTTCTTTCTGTCTTTTTGCCTTTTTAGTCATATTGGAAAAACTGCAGCTTGGGTGCAAGTAAATTTATTTGGGATTTACTGCTCTAATCTGAGGGGTTCCAGAAAACCTGTGTGATTAGTTACCAATTCACTGCCCAGTCATTTACACCAGCTGAGTTCTGTCCATGGTGTTGCAGTATCCCAAAAATGAGTGATGTTAGGAGTAAATTCATCTGGGAGGGTGAGGAGGCCCCTGGATCCCTGGCAGTGTCCAAGGCCAGGTTGGACATTGGGGCTTGGAGCACCCTGGGACAGTGGAAGGTGTTCCTGCCCATGGCAGGGGGTCCAACTGGATGATTTTTGGTCTCTTCAAACCCATTCTGTGACTTTATGATCCTAACAATTTTAGATTCTATGACCAAAAATGCCTGATGTGCTGCAATGCCTGTGGAAGGAAGGTAAATGTAGATTATAGACAGAAAGATAAAAGAGTGAAGAGAAGTAAAAATCCTCGGTCTTCGAGAGATGAAAATGTGTCTTTTACAACCAGCTGCAAGGGGGAACAGGAAAGTACAAACTGCTAACTCAGAAGTCAGACAAATTACTTCCAAATGAAATTAGGAGCGAGTGCCCAAACAGCTGTGACATGCCAGGGACGAGTCAACACGGCTTTTGTGCCAGGAACTCTTGTCTTACAGAATCTTGTCTTACAAAATCTCATCTTACAAATTCATCTCAGCGCTCTGAAGGGCTGAACAAGTGGATGGAAAGGGACAGGGCTGTCACTGCTGCCTGTGAGGAATTCAGAGAGGCTTTGGACCAAACCTTTCACCAAAGGGAGATTGAGCAGCTGTAAAGGAGAGAAAACTGCATGGGCACAAATTGGGTTAAAAGATTAGAAATCCAAGCAGGGGTAAATCCTCCATTTCGTGTGGTGGAAGGAGATCTGCTGTGCTGCATCCATGAGGTGTGTCCTGGGGACTGCACAACTCAGCGTGTCCATAAACAGCCTGGGAAGAGGAATAGTCTTTAATTTGCTGATGGTATTAGTTAGGCTGCTGGAGATGAAAACTGGCTGTGAAGGACTGCAGAGAAACCTTCTGAGGCAGCTGGAACAGGCATTAAGATGAGAAATGGAACCACTGAGGAGTGATGCACATTCCAAAAACACAAAGAAGATGATGGACTCTGAGCTGACTCCGACCATGGAGGAACAAGACTTCATATTGCAATAAATAGTCTCATGAAAATGTCAGCCCCAGTGCTCAGGAGTGGTCTAAAAGGTAAATAGGCTGTTAGAAAGTACTAGGGGAGAAATAGGAAAACAAAACAAAGCACCAGCAGGCCTCCATAAATCTGCTGCGCCTGAAACTGCTTGTGCAGGTTTTCCCTACCCCTCCCTGATCCCAGGGAGGATAAAGCAGAGTGAAAAGAGATGGAGAGAAAAGCAATAAGGTGGTTCAAAGCTTCGAAAGGGCTCTGGCTGGAAAAAAAGAAAATGAAGGGAAGTGCAGGATAAGCTGATAAAATCGTGAGGGGAATGGAAAAGGTGAGCGAGGAGAGATTGTCCCCCATGAGGAATGAGCAGATGAAGTTAGAAAATGGCAGCTTTCAAACAAAGCAGAAGGAGCTGCTCCTCTGACTGTGTTGGTTACCTGTGAGTTCCTTTACTCTGACTCTTACAGGTGCTAAAATTGCCTGTGGAGCCAAGGGACAGGCAGGAAGATGTCAATGTCCTTAAACATCTTCTGCTGGCTGCTCTCAGGGGGACACAAGGACAGAGGAGTTATGGGCTGACCCGGTGGGGTCTGTTTTGTGTTCTTAGAAAAGAGAGGGTGAAAACCAGGTGTCCTGTCCACAGGACAGAGCCTGACATCACAGAGGTGGTGCTGGAATTGTGCTGGGCTTGAGCTGCTCTGGTTCCTCTGAAGAGCCAGGAGAGCCACAGTGAGAAACCCCCTCCCATCATTGCTGTCGTTATCAATAATAACTAATAATAATAATAATAATAACAACAAACTCCAGCACAGCAGTCATTTCAGCTGGCAGCCTCCATCCTCCAAAAGCCTGGTGAGCCTTTCTTGTTTTTTTTTCTTGTTTCTGTTAAAATCATTCCTGACAATTTGATAGCCCAGGCACAAAAACTATTTACCAAGCTCATTCCCTACAATGAAGCAATAAGTGAGATAGCAATTGGAAATTTCAGAGGCTGCTGAAACACCAAGAGCTGTGTCTTTATCCCAGTCTGCCTGAGGAATGCTGAATGCTGCTGTGGGGCCAGAGGATGGGGTATTGCAGCTGTTTCACAAGGACCTTAATGGGGCTGACACTCTGCTCTGCTTATCTCAGATTATTTTGGAGGTGACTTTCTAAAACCTGCAGAGGAATGTTACTCCTGACATGCAGCAGCTGCACAGGAATATTTCCATCACCTGCTGCCTTAATGGGATCAAAAATAGGAGCAGGAAGTTGTTCCTCTGCTTCAGAGCACAGTTGGCTTTGTACATGCAGGAAGATATTACCTATAAAACAGTGAAATGCTGAGAATCCTCCTGGTTTGTGCTGGTGAGTCAGTGCTAGCCCTGCCTTCCAGTTGGGAAGCTTTCAGAGGAGGCTGTGAACATCACTCTAACCCACTCATGCTTCCTGTGTTCCCTGTATTGTTAGTGATCCCTTGCTAAGTCAAACAGACTTAACACAGCTGAAGAGCAATTCTATCTGCTGCTGTTACTGTGAGAGAGATGAGATTCCAGCTCAGCTGGTGTAACTTGCAGCTTGTGGGCATTATCTTGGAAAAACAAATCCGTTCTTTTCTGAGGCTCCTTGCGAGCTCGTTCTACTGACAATAAACTTTGCAGGAGCCCACACATGGCACCATCTAATCCACAAGTGTGAAATTGGGATGGATCAGCGAGTGAGGCTGCAATTCATGCTCATTCCATATCTCAGAGCTCCATTACTGGTGTGCTCTGATAAGGGATTACATGGAATCGTGTCGTCGTCTTCCTCTGCAGCAGCCCCAGCCTCCATGCAGACAGGAGCCTGGCCAGCAGCTATCACAAAATAGAGCTGTAGTTGTGATGCTCAGCCACTGCAGCAGCTCCTGGACCCTCTCTGGAGGCAGTGGAATCATGGCACTGATTCCTGTGGAAATAAAACACCCCAGTGCTGTGTCAGGGTTGGTGTCAGCACGCTTGGGTTGTTTGTGATGTTTGGGATCAGATCCATAGCTGGAGTAAGCCAGCCCTCCTCAGCAGCCTCTCTGATTTTATACACTGACTGGGCTTGTTGAATCTGAGGGCAGACAAGGCAGTTTGGATCAGCTTGTCGAATTTCATGCATAATTCATGAGTTCATGCCCAGCTTTTCTTGGCAGAGCCATAGGCAGCCTCTTGATTTATGGCTCGTTGTGACTGAACGTTGTCTGCACTAAATTTCCCCTCCAAATTCCTGCAGGAATGTACAAACCGGTGCTGCAACGCAACCACCTGTGCCTTGAACCCGGGAGCAGTGTGTGCACATGGGCTCTGCTGCGAGGACTGCCAGGTGAACCACGGGAAATGTCTCTTTTTGGGGTGGGGAGGGCAGAATTCCAAGTTTCTCCCTCCTTCAGTGCAGTGAGCAAGGATGGAGGACAAGTAAATTGGTATTGATCAGCTTTAAGACATTTGCATGTCATGTGAGCAATTAAAAAATTCCCAGAATATAAATTATTGAAGCAGCAGATCAACAGATCTTTTAAATTGTCTCTGTGCTTTTTGTGACCTCTTCAGTTGCTCATGCAGAACTTCTTTTTCATGAACTTCTGTGTGCTTTAAATTTTCTCATTCTTACATGGCAAGCAGTCATTAAATGCTGAACCCTCTCATTTTAGGGAAGGTTCTTAAATCATTGATTCTATCAACAGCATATGTATTTATAATGGCAGATGATCAGCTGTTGTGGTCTCCTAACACTCTATAAAAGCCAGCTTGCCACAGGCATTTACCTGCTGGAATTCTCAGACCCTCCTTTGCCCATGGGCTAATAAAGCATCCAGCAAGTTGCCATCGTGTCTGTGCAACCCACGAGTTTGGAGCAGCAAGGGAGCCCCACAGCCAGGAATTGCTTTTTAGCAAAGTCAATCTTTGTGTCCTTTGCTTTCTACCAAAGGCAATGTGATTAAAATTCAGGGCTGCTCCCAGAGCACACCCAACTTTTGTGGCTACTGTTGAGATGTGAATGTCCAGACTGGCATTCTAGTCTGGGCATCATTTCCAAAAAAAAAATCATTATCCATGGAAATCAGTACAGGACAGAAACAGTTGCATGGACGAGTCTTATAATTAAGTTTGAGGAGACCTCGATGCCCATCACAGTAACATTTCCATGAGAAAATGTAACTCCATAGATTCATTAAGGTTTGAGACTGAACTGATTGAACCTTCCAGCCTGGGAATTGTTGGGCATCTGGATCCACAATCAGGTGGGCTGGTGGCTTCCGGAGCCCTAACCCAGCCCAGTGCTCTGTGACCAGCTGCCCTGGATGGAAAGGTCTCTGATCTGACTCTCCCAGTGCTCCACACCCTCCCTTGCAGAGTTTTTGTGTTCAGACACGATGGAGGAGCCACACTGCAAACATCAGGGCTGGGCTTGCCCCGCACATGTGAGCCGTGTGTGCAGCTCCATGCGCCCCTCCCTGCTGCCAAACCCTCCCAGCGTGGCTCCATCGGTGCCCCCCGAGCTCTGTGATCCCTCCTGCCCTGTGCTCTGCGGTCACCCGGGGCCGGGCTGGAGCAGGGATCTGCTCCTGTGCTTCACGGCTGACCCAGCCCCGGCACGGCCCTTGAAGTTGTGTTTGTTTTGCAGCTGAAAGCGGCGGGGATTTCTTGCCGAGAGTCGAGCAATTCGTGCGACCTGCCCGAGTTCTGCACGGGGGCCAGCCCGCAGTGCCCGGCCAATGTTTACCTGCACGACGGGCACGCCTGCACGGGCAGGGATGGCTACTGCTACAACGGCATCTGCCAGACCCACGAGCAGCAGTGCATCACCCTCTGGGGCCCAGGTGAGAGCCAGCACGGCCACACAGCTCTGACACAGCTTGGGGAATAAAGATCTGAAGCTGTTTGGATAATGAGGGGGTTCATTCCAGCCTCGATTTGCTGCCGTGTTTGTTTCTCGCAGTGGGATGTAACGAGGCTGGTGCTGCAGCACGCTGCCAATGCATAGGTGAACATGGACAAATCGTTTCCTCTCGCCTTTGATATGGCCTGATGTCACCCCACAAAGTGCTGAACGCTGCTGGCAGGTTGAAATCACAGCCCTTCTCAGGCTGCTGTGTGAGCTTCCTCCTGTGCTCTAAAGAGCTCATCTGCAAAGCAGATGTGTCTGCTGCATCCCCAGCCAGGGCTCAGCTTTTGACACTCACATCAGACTCCAGGATCACTGTGTGTATTTTGCTAACTGATGTCACCTGGAAACTGCCTCCTGACAGTGCTTTTAGCAGGGTGTGCAATGAAGCAGAAAGGGATTTTATTCTCCCATGGGAATTTGCTCCCTTTTTGCAGAAATCTGGTAGCATGAATTCTTGAGTTGTTCTCAGCATGTATCCCAGGAAAGCTGTTCACCTTTCTATAAAGTCCTGTGACCCTTCCACTGCAATGCAAGTATTAACTCAGCATTTTGGTGTCAATCCAAATCATATCTCCTTCAGCATCTCTGACCTTCTATCTCAAATTTGAAAATCATTTCTCTCTCCTAAGAAGAAGCATTACTTAAGAGATAGGTGTAATTATTTCTCTTAAACTAACTTTGCCAGCCTCTTTCAATTCAGCATCTCTAATTCTGCTCCAGAACTTCTGTACCAATATAATGATACACAGATGTTTCCCTTGGTCAAAACCCTCCCCAGAACCCTGCTGAAGAATTTATCTGTTTCCTTCCCAGAGAACATGGACTTTTTTGCAATCTCCCTTTAAAAAAGCATTAAAGCATCTCAGGAAGCAGCCCCAGTGGTACAGACAGCAGGTCAGCTTGGCCACGTGGGTACAAGAACACGTTCAGGAGGAGCTCCAGTTCAAAATTAAACCCCTCACGTGGAACAAAGCGTGCCTCTGCTCCACTCCCCCGAATCCCACGCGTGTCGTAGAGCTGATGTGAGCTCATAGAGCCATGGACAATTATAGCCTCCAGTCTTAGTCAGACTGGGACTTCTAATCCCTGCATGCAGAGACATTTTCTCTTGTAGAAAGCAAAAAATCTCCTCCTGAACCAGTTTCCCATGCCGTGGAAAGTTGCTCAGTCAGGCTGTTTGTGGTTTTGGTGGCTGAGAAAAATTCCTCTAAAGGTCAGGGAGCTGAATTGCTGCAGCTCCTTGCCAGGTCTGCTTCCTATCACAGCAATTCCACCAAAGCCTTGGGCTCCCCTCATTCTTTCCATTCTCCTTCATGGGACTGTTCAATTTGGGCACTGCTGTGTGTGGAGGCTCCAGGGTCCAGGCTGTGGGAGTCTTGTTTATGAGAAAGATGTGTTGTTAAGAACAGAGTTCAAACAGACTTGGACTGGAATTCCCTTTGGGTTTGTCTTGGGAAGGCTCAAGGATAAGGATTTTAAATAGGGAGGGTGGGATGTGAGCAAACCTGAAATGAAAGTCTTAATTCTTGCCACGTTTTTTGGAAGGGTAAATTAAAAATAAACACAGAATCCCAGAATGGTTTGGGCTGGAAGGGACATTAGAGATGATCTTGTTCCATCTCCTGCCATCAGCAGGGACACCTTGCACTAGACCAGGTTGCTCCAAGCCCCGTGCAGCTGGCCTTGGACACTTCAAATAACATCTGTATTCTGGATTTAAAGACTAGGGATGTGAATATCCACTGCTCTGTCACACATCTGGCTGTAGAATGAGCTGGCAGATGTGGGGCGGAATATGAAGAGAAGTGGGTGGCTCATGCAGTTAGAAAAATATCATGGTACAGATTAAAAAATTACACATCTTTCCAGCCTTGCTTGCAGCACAAAGAGAGGTTTGACATCCTAAGATGCTGTCTCTGGATTTTGTATCAAAAATATACATTGGAGCCTTTTCCCAGGTTGTTGTGTTTGATTAGAACTGTTTTTAACAACTGCCTGTGTTGGAGGGAAGTAGTTTTGTGATTTAAAAAAAAAAGCAAAACAACATTCTCCCCTCTAAAGAGGAAAACAGACCACAATTCATTTTCATTCTCTCCTAATTTTCTTCTTCCCAGTAGGAGAGATCCATGCAGAACAAAATACAATAACTTTTCCTAAAATAATATTCGGTATATTGAATTCCTTATTACTGTCTTCCCCTGTACATCTTTCTTTATCCATCAGGTTACAGATGTCCAGAAGCTCAATGATAAATGTCAATCTTGATGACTTTAGATCTATTTAAAGGAAAATGATGAACACTGTCAGAGCTTGTTTACATTAGGCTGAGCAGTAGGAACCTGTTTCCAGAAAGGCACTTGCATTTCCTTGGGGTTGTTTTGTTACTCTCAACACAGTGATTCAGATAAAACAGAGGAATTTTATCGTTTTTTGCTCTTTCTTATCTGCATGGAAAGCAGGGTGGGAAGAGGAAGGGAGGAGCTCCTGGGGACAATCTCTGAAAATAGCCATGAATTCCTCTCAGAGCCCAGGCTGATTCCAGTCTGCTCCCAGAAATCCCAGAGTTCTCCATTCTCTCTTTCTCCATAATTCATGTCATTTTTATCCTTGGGGAGCAGGAAGTGCTGGTGACCTTTTTTTGGTCCGTATTCAAAAATATCAAATTGCACTGATTTGACCTATTGACAGCAGTGAGTGACTGAAAAATGCATCAATAGTGATGCTTTGTGTGGTGTCTGTGACTCCACTGGCATTTTCCAGGAGAAACAGATACACAGACAGAGCTGCTTAAGACAGAGAAATCATTGATTACCAAGGAACAGAAGATTCCCAGCTTGAAACTCATGGCTTTTTCTCCATTGACAAGAAAAGGATTCTTTAGGGAAGTTTGTCAGTTTGTTTTCCTGTGTTTCCCCAAGTGGGGAAAAAAGGCAATGATTTTGGGGAGCCAATGGCAGGCATTGATTTAGTAATTAGAACACATTTAAATGTGTTGCATGGACGTGGCCATTTGTTTAGGCAGGAACATTCTTAATTTAGATGTCAATATTTGCCAATGCATGAGAACTTTGCAGGTTTTGCCAGTTAGAACCCTACAGACACCAAACAAATGGGCTGCCCACCTCACATATCTGACCAGACCATTGCTAACTTGCCTTTCAAAAAATGCTCATTTTCTAAGCACTGCAATTTGCTGAATTCAGTGAAATCAAACTATTTTGATCATCACAGACTTATGGATCATCACAGACTTTTTCTTCTGGAGAAGGGAAAGCTATTAAATTGTATTCTCAGAGGTGGTGACATCATCCTCCTAAAATGCAAAAAAATGCTCAGCCCCATCTTGCTGTCACCCAGACAGAACAAGGATCACCA
Source organism: Pycnonotus jocosus (assembly GCA_013400435.1). Classification (NCBI taxonomy): domain Eukaryota; kingdom Metazoa; phylum Chordata; class Aves; order Passeriformes; family Pycnonotidae; genus Pycnonotus; species Pycnonotus jocosus. The sequence continues at coordinate 50,143 of VWYP01004440.1, forward strand.
GGATGGGGGGAAAGAGGCCAAGGGCAGCTTGTGGAGCTTTTGCTTTGCTGCAAAAAACAAATTTAATGAGCTGAAACCCAGATCACACGACAGAGAACTGTGAGTTTCTGCTTGTATTTATTTGCACAGTTGTTCGTGGTGCTGGCTGGCACAGCCTGAGCCACAGAGCTGCAGCCTCTTACTCAGAGGTTGCTTTTTCCCCTCTCCCCACCCACAGACAGCTGGGAACTGAACTGAGATATTTTCCTCTTCAGCCTGACAGAGGATGTTTCTCATGCTCATGGAATCAGCACCATGGTCAGAAATTTCCCTGATTCCTTTTTAGAGGCCGTGTTGGTGTTTTCCTCTGGCAGCAGGTCTGAAATGACACAGCATTTCTGTGCCCTGCAAATCCTCTTTTTTGAAATTATTTCTTTTTTTTTTTTTTTTTTGCAACTGCATAGGGAAAGAAGTGGGCTCATCAATATAGACATTTGGAGAAAAAAAAACCCCAACAATCTCCAGGCTGCCAGCTGCAGTGGTGAGCTTTGACCTTCTGCAGCTTCCAAGGGCTGATTTAATCCCTTGAATGAGGCTTGGCGTGGAAAGGCTGACAGGACCTTAATTACAGGGTCATGATACTATAATTACCAAGAGCAAAGTGAAATAAACTCTGCTCATCCAGCTCAAACCACTTAATAACCACCAGAAATCCTTCACAAATCATTTTGCCTCTGCCTGCAGAGGTAGAAAATAGAGGAAGACAGGACTTTCTGCTTCAGTTTATGTGGTGCAGTCGTGATAAATGGGTTTCCTCCAGAAACACAACATTACAATTCTCTTCCTTGAGCGTCCTCTGAAAACCTCCTTTTAACTTGGTAGCTCCATCTGCTCA
>VWYP01004440.1:51034-65999 GCA_013400435.1 Pycnonotus jocosus
CTTAAACTCTCTCAGTGTTCAGTGAGTGCATTCTCTTTTAAAAACCATTTTCAGAATGTTACATCCCTTGCAGCCAGAGCACAGGACATGAGCATTCATTTGGCTTTTGGCAGCTTTGGGAGGGGGCAGCACTGAGGGCACAGCGTGTCTGGGCTCTGCCTGCTGCTGCCACATCTCCAAGGGAGCATCCAGCCACTGCCATTGCACCCATGGCATCAGTTGAGCTGGGCCTGAGGCTCCTGGCCAAAAACAGCACCCAGAGCAGTTGCATATGGCCAGCACAAGTTGGTCCTTGCACTTGTGCGAGAAAAAGCAGGTTTAGGAAAAGCAGTTTTGGAAAAAGCAGTTTTAGAAGCAGCAGCTTTCCTTGGCCTCTTGCTGCCAGAATGTTTCTTCCCTCCCCAGCCCTTCCCAAGCTGCTATAGAATATGCACATGCTAATGTTTGTCTCCAGCTGAACACTGAGTGTGCCCACCCTGGAAAGATGAGGAGGGGTCCACGTGCTGAAAATGGAAATTTAACTTTTGATTTTTCTGCACAGCGCCTTGTCTGGATGCTTTTGTTGCTTTCCTTTTTTTTGATTAATGCTTGAACTTTAATGAAAAAGAATTGAAAGAATCCTGTGTGAGCCCCTTTTAATAGTTGCAGATTTGAAAAAATATTCTGAACTCAGCAAGCTTGATCGTAATCTTCCAAAGAATTTCAAGCTCTTGTCCTTCTCTCCAGGGAACCAACAGCTCATATTCTGCTCCTCCTGTGCCTTTCTTTATGAATTTTTCCAGTTTCAGCATGTAAAAATGTTAGAAGGAAAAGAGAATGCCATCTTAAGCCTCTCCAAGTTTTAATATTTTGTCCTTAATAGCATTAGATTGCTGTTCAGCAGTATATAGTATTAGTCAAGCTTCTGACTATGAAATGCAGATAATTAATTGAAGTTTTAATCTCTGAGTTTTTAGTGGAAAAGATCCACACTGGCTAGAAGTTTTACAATTATATTTGTATTTCCTTCTCCAGGAATCTGACCCTCCTTTTTTTTTTTTTTTTTTTTTTTTCCCCAAAAAACTGCTTTGTATTTNTTTAGAAAATAAAAAGAACATTTTTCTCTTTGAAGGCTTTCAAATGAAATCTTCAGGCTGGCTTAAATAAATGCTATGTTTTACCCACAGTTAGAGGCATACACACTTGGAAGTGGCTCAAAACATTTGACAAAATGTAGCATTAGTTGAAATATTCTGTCTCTGGTAAAGATCAGGAGCACTGTAGAAATGGGATATTCTCAGCCTTTGGGCTATCACATCACTTGCTGCCAAGTTCTCTTTGCTTTAGTTTGGCTGATCTGTCAGAAGCACAGAAATGCAGTTAGCAGGTCTCTGATCAGTTTGAGCCAGAGTTTCTTCTCAGCTCCTTTTCTGCTCAAAGCCACTCTCCCTGCTGGAGCAGTTGAAACGTTGGTGGTGACTTGATGGTGCTGTTAATTATTTCCATGGAAAGAAAACACGGAGTGGTAAAGAGCCCTAACAAAGGGCCTCTTAATCTTGCAAGAAGCAGCAATTATTGGCTGGAAATGAAAGCCACACTTCACTGTAGAACAAAGGGATTAAATTCCAATACACAGACTAATGAATTGTTGCAGCAGTCAAACCAGGGGAGCAGATCCTTCACCTCTTCAGCATTCCAGATGAGTGGATGCATCTTCTCCTGGAAGATATCCTATAATTGGTTATAATCTGCAGGGAAATGAGCAGGAGATTGTGTGTATGAAACATTAGAAGAGATGTTCTCATAGTACCCTTGAACTTCTGAAGTGCAGAGATGAATAATCGGCCTGCACAAGCTTTTCCAGCCCTGCTCCCACCAGGGAAGTTCCTTTGCCATTAGGAAATGTCTCTATCAGAAAGGACCACAGTAGATAAGAACCAGATGCTGCCTGAACTCCCAAATTCCCACTTCTACCACCATGGCAGAAATGCCCCTTCTTTCATGACAATCTTTCCTCTCAGGGAAGAGCTGGAACAGAGACTGGACAGAGCTAGAGAATAAAGCAGATATTTATTAAAAGGCCTTTAAGGATACACCTTGGGCAGGACAAGAGCCTGGCCACGGCTGCACCCAAGGTGGACCCAAAATGGTCACGAAATGGACAAATGGTCACGAGGTCTCACATTTTTATAAGTTTTGGTCCATTTGCATATTGGGGTTTAATTGTCCATTTCCAGCTCCAGGTTATGAAGTCCCTTATCCTTCTTGCTATCCTTCTTGTTCCTCCCTTCAGCCACCCTTGGTTGTGCTGTTGGGCTGAAAATTGTCCTTGGTGTGCAGCAGGAAAAGGATTTGTTTTGTGTCCGTGCTGTGTGCAGAGCTGAGTGACCCTGACTGTGAGCTCAGAGCTGCACCCCTGGGCAGCACAGAATCTGAAATACAGGAAAGATAAAAGTTAAGGCATCATCAGGAGTGGATGTCCTGAGGGTTAAGGTGGGATGGGTTCCTTTCCTCTCCCCAGTACTTCAGCATGGGTTAATAGCAGCACATTTCCCTTTGCCATGTCAGGTCCTCATATCTTTACACCCAGTTCACAGTTGGTTTTTTTCTTTTCTCTTGTTCTCCCTTGCAGTCAAACAGGCCTTTCTTGAAAAGAATTCTCTTTGAGGTCTCACCAGGACATGGACTCCTGCAAAAGAAAGGAGTCCACTTTCCAGCTGGCCTTTGTCTGGTATTTGCCAGCAGTTTTTGTGTCCTACGAGGATTGGCAGGAGGGCTATCACCTCGGGAAATCCTGGAAGAGAAGGAGTTCTGCATTGTCTGTTGCTCAGGGCTGCCAAGAGAGACAAACAACACTGGCAATCCCCCCCATCCAAACTCTTGCATTAGCATGCGGATCCAGCACCGCTGCTTTGCTGGGCCTCATCAGCATTCAGCTCACATCCCCCCTTTCCCCTAAAGCACCGGCAGAGCTCAAAGGAAATTATTAAAAACACCTTGTATGAGATGAAAGTTCTGATTAGGTTTTGTTTCAGGTGCGAAACCCGCTCCTGGGATCTGCTTTGAGAGAGTCAATTCTGCCGGAGATCCTTACGGCAACTGTGGGAAGGACTCCAAGAGCTCCTTTGCCAAATGTGAACCCAGGTAGGGGCTGCTCCCCCTGCAAACACAGCAGCAGGGGCTGGGAGAGGGCTTGGAACACTGGAAACGCTTCACCTAATCTCTGCTTGTGTTTATTCCCCCCCCAGGGATGCCAAGTGTGGGAAAATCCAGTGTCAAGGAGGAGCGAACCGGCCCGTGATAGGAACCAACGCTGTTTCCATAGAAACCAACATCCCGCTGCAGGAAGGGGGCAAGATCCTGTGCCGGGGCACCCACGTGTATCTGGGGGATGACATGCCCGACCCTGGCCTTGTGCTGGCAGGAACCAAGTGTGAGGATGGAAAAGTAAGATTCTGGAATATTCCCAGGCCAGGGGAATGTCATTCACTCATATTGTCATTCTGCCGAGTGTTTTCTACTTCTTTTTCTTTGGGTTTTTTTCCCCCCCACAAAATAATTGCTTCTCATGCTCAGACTGAGATGAATTTTAGTCCCTCCTGGCCACTGTTCTGGATTATTGATTTTCAGATGCAAATCTGAGCAACCTGATCTGGTGGAAGGTGTCCCTGGCCGTGGCAGGGGCTTGGAAATAGATGGGCTTTCAAGTTCCTTCCAACCCAAACCATCCTGGGATTCTGTGCAATGCAAGTTGCTCAAGTTTCTGGCTGATTTTTTGAAAACAGTCCCAAGTGTCTGCCCATGGAGGCTTGAGGTTTTCTGCAAAAGAAGTACAACAAAATGCATTACAGGCTTATTAATGAATTCCTGAGTTCAATGTGTTCCCTTTCCCAGCATCTCTGGCATTGCAAAATTGTCATTAATTTCACTTTTGGTTTCCAAATGTATTTTATCTTCTGATTATGGCTCCCCACTTCTTTTTTTTTCACTCAGGAAAACCTATCCCTGTATGCATTCTTAGAAAACTATAAACCCATTGATGCTCAGCCACCAAAACTGATTTTTGCAGTTGTGTTTCTCAAACGTTGTGAATTATCCACTGTGAACCCAGCCCAGATTTCACATGGCTGCCTCATTCTAAGTTTTTCTTTTGTGAGGAAGGCAACTGAGAAAGACGGGAGGCAGCCATGAGTTTCCAGGGGGAGGAGGAATGGAAAGCACTCCAAGAGCTGTTGAAATGAAGGAGGTTTCCATACCCTCAGTGGATTGCTTTCAAAAAGGAGGAAAAACAAGTGCTTTGATAATTTGTGGTAAATTCTAGTAAGCCTCTGAATTTCTGAATGCCTTTGAATTACGTTGGATTATCTCCCTGTGCTGGGAACAGGTTTGAAATCCATCCCCAGTGAAACCACAGCTCTGCTACAGGAAAACAAACCCTTACAACATTGCTAAGTCAATCTGTTATAAAAAGTCTTTTCAACAGCAACTCAGAGCTGAGAAAGCACCCCATTATGTTTTACTAATGAGTATTTAATCTTTCTAATCTATCTAATCATACACATCCACACTATAGAATACACAGGCTAATACTTCTGAAATTGTATGTTTTACTTTGAGGACATTAGTGCATTTGTATTATGGATTAAGAATATGAATTTAAATATTCTTGGGTTTTCTCAACTGGAGATGCACAATTTGAAACGCAGCCATTTTAATGTGATCAGAATTCTGGGAGCTGCTGCACTGAGAATATTTGAATTGTGAACAGTGCTGTAATCAGACCATATTCTCTCCATGCCTGCATGTTGATGCCAATTCACTCTAATTTCCTTTCCATTTTTCCTTCTCCCCGGGGGATAAGTGCCCTGATTAAGCATCCCTGTCGCCTCCTTCAACACTATTCCCAGCTTAATGCTAATTATTGTGACTGACTTTTAGTACTACTGAACTGCACTGCAGTTAAACATGAGCAAAAAATGTGCAGTGTGGGGCTTTTTGACCTTTTTTGTTGTCAACATAGCAGAGGAACAGTTATTCCAGGCCTAATTTCTTCTTTTTTTTGGTTTGGAGTAGGGTAACTTCTCATTACTGACGTGCTCATCAGTTGTGTGGTTGTTTGATGTTATTATTACTCAGCACTAATCTTGCTTAACCTCAATTTTCAGTTCTATTGGCTGAGTAAAGTTTATCTGCAATGACTGGAAAACAAACCAAAAAAAATTTGAAATTTATTCCTGTGCATATGCTATTTGTTTACTTCCATTTCCTGCAAATATTAAATGTTAAATAGGCTTGGTTTATATTTGACACACAAAAAAAAAAAAGTTTAACTTGGAAAAACTTAGAAAGATCTTGATTTTTCTGGAAAACAATGATGAGCCCATAAAAATCAATGACTTCACTTAAGTATTCACCTACCCTGGGTCCAGATTCTGTACTGGAATGAAATGTTGATATAAACAAAACTGATAATTTACCCCATGAGGATCTAAAGCTCTCCTTGAGGAACCATCTGCTGCTGTGAAGAGACAAAGGCAGACAGAGCAGGAATCCTGCTCAGTCCACTCTTAGTCCTGAAAAAAAAAATGCAAATTACTGATTTTTAAATTGGCTTTAAAACCTCCNCCCTGGGTCCAGGTTCTGTACTGGAATGAAAAATATTTCACTGTTGATACAAACAAAACTGATAATTTACCCCATGAGGATCTAAAGCTCTCCTTGAGGAACCATCTGCTGCTGTGAAGAGACAAAGGCAGACAGAGCAGGAATCCTGCTCAGTCCACTCTTAGTCCTGAAAAAAAAATGCAAATTACTGATTTTTAAATTGGCTTTAAAACCTCCCAAACCCCAGGGTCTCCCCACTTTTCCCACTTGAGTGGAACTGTGAGGGTTTGCTTGCACAGACATCAGCACTGTGAACTGTGTGTGACACCAGGGCTGCCCAGGAGAGCAGAATTCAACTTGCTCAGATTGGGATTTCAAAGACTTTAAAAGAACTGAAGAAAAGAAGAAGAGGACACCCAATGCTGATGTCCTTTGTGTCCATATAATTATATTTATTTGTGTGTTGGGAAATATTTAACTGCTGAAAGAAGGGATAAGATGCCCTGGGAGCCCCACCAGCATAATGCTGTTAAAACTTTTTTTTAATTTTTCAGATTTGCCTGAACCGCAGGTGCCAGAACACCAGTGTTTTTGGAGTCCATAAATGTGCCACCAAGTGCCATGGACGTGGGGTGAGCATCCTAGGAAAACTTTCTGTTACAATCACTCCAGAACCACTGGAGAAGAAATCACTTTCTGTAAAGGCTTTGAGATCTATAATTGCCTGCAATGGATCAGTCAGAGTCACTGCAATACATTTTTATTACATATTTCCATTTTCACCGTCCCTCATGTGAGATTGTTTTTATTCGACAAAGAAGTGTTTATCAGGCAGTAATTATCTTGTTCTTAATTGACAGCCTGTGATACAAAGGAATCTTGTAATCCTCAAAGCAATTTGAAAGTCTAACCCTCCATCATGAAGAATTCCCATTAAAAATCAAAAGTGTAGTTTCTCCATAGACACAAAGAAGTGAATTTTTTTTGAATTGAGCATTGGAAGCATTTGGATTGAGAGGCAGATGAAACAGCATTTCCAAAAATAAAGGAAAACCATATTGATGAGTTTTGTGGCATGAAAGTGGCACAGAATGAAAACTCTGATGATATCATTTAATAATATCACTGGTTTGAAACCCAGTTGATACTATGATAATGTTAATTATGTCAAGCTTTGCCTTATTAACCTTGATGTGCTGATGAGCTCTTTGTTTCTCTGAAAAGCTGTGGCAGCCACATTGGAAGAGCCATAGAAATTCACTGTCCTCTCTGAGGAAGGATTTTAATTTGCTTTAACTTATTTTATCACTCTGAATTTGCAAAACTGAGCAGTGTTGATGGTGCTGCCTCTTATCATTGAGCTGGAATGAGCAGAGGCTTGGACTGGCATTTTTTATGTCTGTACAAACAAGAACCTCTGGTGACTCCTCAGTGGCATCACTGACCTCGTGGAATTGTAAATGGGAATTCCTGCAGGGCTTCAGTTTAAAAAATAATGCTTGACAAAGTATATTTTTAATTATCTTGCTGTCTTTGAAAAGTTTGTTTTTTGGGTTTTTTTTTTTAATTTTACATGACCACAGCCAGTCTGAGCTCTCTGAATATTTTAGTGCTCTGCAGACAGGCAGCATAGTGTTTCTGAAAGCCTGCCAAGCTGACCTGGCCAGAATATTGCATTTTCAGAATAACCCAAACCCCTGTGAACTGATTTGTGTCTTGCTGAAAGCTCATTTATTAATCTGTGCTGTGGGTTCTCTGTGGTGGTGGCAGATCAGTGATGGTTGGGGTTAGCACAGAATTGAGGACATTACAGACAGCAAGCCCTAAGCCCAAAATCTGTATTTACAATTTGATTTTGGTGCCTAGAGAGGCCACCTGCAACAGGGACTGGACAGTGTTGAAGGAATAAAGTTAAATTTATTAATAATATATTTATTAAAAGGCCCTTAAAGTATACACCTTGGGTGGTACAAGAGCCTGGTCATGGCTCCACCCACGATGGACACCTGGTCACGATTTTTCACACTTTTATAACTTTCAGTCCATTTACAGGTTTGGATTAATTGTCAAATTACAGCTTCAGGTTATGAAGCCCCATCCTCCCAGTTTGCTCTCCTCAATTCGGTGTTGTTTGCACTTTTTGGGCCTGAAGCTGCAAGAGTGACCTTGGTCCTGGGGCTGGAAAAGGATTGGTTTGTCTGACTGAACTTTGAGGAGAACTTGCTCACACTTTGTATGAAGTTCAGCATTATATACCACTGCAGTACAGAATCTGGAAAATATAAAAGCTGAAACTTAAGGCATCAATTTGAGCACCTAAATGTGACTTCAGATCCTGGGNGGGGAGGCTCAGGGTGGACAGCAGCAGGAATTTCTTCATGGAGAAGTTTTTCCAGGCCTGGCACAGCTGCCCAGGGCAGTGGTAGAGTCCCCATACCTGCAGGGATTTAAAATCCATATGGGTGTGGTGGCACCTGGGGACACGGGTGGCCTTGTCAGTTCTGGGGAATGGTTGAAGATCTTGGAGAGCTTTTCCACCCTGAACAATTCCGTGACTCTGTGCCTTCTGTGGATTCAGCATGGAGCTTTAAGTTCTGTATTCACTGCTTGTGGAGCAGCAAAAGGAAATAAAGGAGCGTTTGGGCTGTGGGACCTCCTGAGGGAAAAGCTCTGGGTCTCCTGGCTCTTCCCCCGTGTGCAGTGGGATCAGGCTGTGTTAGGGATGATCTGTGTTACTGATGAGCTGTGTTAGTGATGAGCTGTGTTAGGGATGAGCTCCAGCCCTTGGGAGGTCTCTGATCCCACAGAGGGCACTGGGCAGATCAGGCCTCGCACGCTGTTCCCTCACTCAGATTAAAACCACCACAGCACGGAGCACTACAGACAGTGCAGGTGTGATATCAAAGCTCCCCGAGGGTTTCCTCAGCCCTGATCCCAGTTTCACAGGTTCCTCCAGCAACTGGTTCACCTTAGAGCCGTAGAAAAATCCAAACTGGGCCCAGTGCAAGCCCTTGATAGAGAGGAGAGCTCAGGGGCTGACAAAGCTCTATAACTCCTGTGCAGGCAGCAGGAGCAGAAGTTACCAGGCAGATAATGCTGCTGCTGGAAGCAAAGAGAGAACAAGACTTAAGAGGTGTCTGATTATCCTCATATTATTGATGTTGTCAGCTGGGGCAACTCCAACGATTGCCTGCCAAAGAAATAATGGTTTTTAGGATCCCTTTTACTCCGTGCCGAGTTGCTCTTTGCCACCTCGGTGTGCAACAGGCAGCTATCAGCACATCTCCTTTCTTCTCTAAGTTTTATTCCTCTCTGATGTGTCACTGTCTGATTAGAAGCCCTTATCAGCCAGGGCTGCTCTTGGATGTTTTTTTTATGTTAAGCCATTTGTCTTGTTGTTTTGCAGGTCTGCAACAACAAAAAGAACTGTCACTGTGAGGCTGACTGGGCCCCCCCGTTCTGTGACAAGCCAGGCTTTGGTGGCAGCGTGGACAGTGGGCCCATCAGACAGGCAGGTCAGTGGCAATTCAGGCTCCACCTGTTTGGGTTTTTTTTCGGGATTAAGTGTGGAAATTGCTCAACCTCAGAAAGAATTATTTCTACACATTGATAATTTTACAGGATTTGATTATTCCATGCCCGTTTTCCCCCAGAGTTTTGGGACATTTAGTGACCTCAAAGAGATGCTTTTGGTTTGTGTCTGAGGACATGACAGGACAAGCAGTCTCCTCACAAGTACATGTATAAACTAAATCTGGATGGGAAATAATGTCTGTTTTCATATGAACAATGCTACTCTAAACCAAAGTGGTTTCTCTTCCCTGCATGCTGGATGCTGCAGTGAGTGGCAAAACTGAAATTATGGCATCATGGTCATTTCCATGACAAAGCTTCCCATCATGATCTCACTACTGAAAGATCTTTGTTTTTTGAAGGTAGCAAAGAAACCCTGGTCAGGCACTGAGCAGGCCCTTGGAAGATGTTAATAACTCCATTTGGTTTTTTTGCAGACAATAAGAGTTTGACCATAGGAGTCCTGATCACCATCCTGTGCCTTATCTTTGCTGGATCAATCATGTACCTCAAAAGAAAGACTTTCATGAGGTGGTTGTTTACAAGCAAGAAGACAACAATAGAGAAATTAAGGTATGCCCATTTTCCCTAATTATATTCCAATAGATATTAAGGGAAGGAAGCAGTAAACACAGCAATTCTCATCACTGTGAATGAGTTAGAAAGAGGCAGCCTTGACAAAAAATATTCACCATTAACAGCAATGTTTTCCCTGGGTTGGTTTAATTTCATTGATAGGCATTAAATAATGCAGGTATTGCTTTGAATATATCCCTCTTTTCTTTTGGGATGAAAAATTAAGCAGCGATGGAAGTATTGCCTTTATTTTCATTTGCCTGAAACAGTTTCATTACACTGCATGGCCTTTTATCTAAACTCAGCTGAGTGAGCTGAAACTTTCTTGTTTGAGGTCATTACTGTTTAAATGTTAGATTCATTAGAATAGTCTCCTGGGTGTTACAAAGCTGCATTTCCACAGATTGCAGAAGCTAATTTAACAGACTACTGGTTTCTAAAAAATCAATATTTATTTTTATTCTTGCAGGAGTGCTAGACAATTTTTACTTTCCTTGTTTACTATAACCAGGCAGAAAGCCCCTGCAAAATCCCGTATTGAAAGAAGGCTCCTGTTTAAGAAAATGTTCCAAAGCAGAACGTTGTGTTCAACAATTAAATGTTTGTCTTGCAGGTCTGTGAGTCCAGCAAGACCTTCCAGTTCATCTGAGCCAAACCATGTTCATACCACATCTGTTAGTAAAAACCTCATCATGAAGCCACAAAATACAACCATACAAAAAGTGAGTCCCTAAATATTTTTTTGGAAAAAGTGGGGAAAACCAAAAAAAGGTCTCATGTATTTTGGATCTCATTTAAGTGATTTATTATAATACAATGATTACTTGAACTTAATATTTTGTAGGACTAACATTAAGTAAAATGGGAGAGGATGTAAGCTTCAAAATACTTTTCTGGCTTCCACTTTGAAAACAGATGGAGATGCCCAGTGCAGAAAAGAAATAGTTTTGTCTCTAGGAGAGAAAAGCAAGGGATTAACACGGATTTTAAAGCAGCCAGGTTGGATGGGGCTTGGAGCTCCCTGGTGGGAGGTGTCTCTGCTCATGGCAGGGGCTTGGAACATTCTGGTCCTTAAGATCCCTTCAACCAAACCCTCCTGTGATTCTGTGCCAGCTGCTGAAATCCATAACTTTGGTTGGATGTTTTTTCCAGAGGGATGGCCCAAGGCGGCCGCTGCCGTACCAGATCATCGACATCAGCAACCCTGTGAAGACACAGCAGGTGCCACCACTGAAAACACCCCAGAGAGTCCTGCCACCCCTTCCCCAGCTGCCAGGCCACCAAGCTGGGCCTGAGAGACCCCTGCCAGCTAATCCTTCACTGAGGCTCTCCCAGGTAATCACTGATTCTCTTCTATTTAGTATTTACTTTGGGAGTGTCTGGAGAAATGAAGCGTTTTCTCATCTTTCCTGCTGCCCCTTTCCCACAGTATTTCCTTTATACTTTGTGTGAGTTTAGAACTGTGCTGTAGAAAAATGGCTTTGTGGCAAGTAGGGCTGTGATCCTAAAATTTAGGGTCCTGACCTCTGCCTTCACCACTAAAAAGACAACAGAACAAACACAGGCTCATCTCATATTTTTGGGGGTTTTTATTTTTGAATGAGATGCATCTCAGGGTGATAGACAGGGTAGATGAAGTTGTCTGTGCAGCTGTCTGTATTCAGCAGTGCCTTTTCTTGTCACTGGCTGCTCCCTTTTGGTGGCACTTGTGGAGTGACTGTTTCTGAGCACTCAGGCATGCAGCTATTCCTGTTGTTCTACTTGTGGTACAAGGTTAAAATGAAGGGGTTGTTGTTAACACCAGGCTCTCACCTGCAGGAGCCCTGAGAGCTGCTCTGAGCCCCTTTCCTGGTGATGGACAGGAGACAGCTCTGAGACAGTGCTGGACTGCAGGGCTTTGAAAAGGGATTGGAAAAATGTCAGAAACAAACAGGGATGAGAGAGGCTGCCCAGAGAAGTTGTCAGGGTGCCCGGAGAAGCTGTGGCTGCCCCTGGATCCCTGCAAGTGCCCAAGGCCAGGTTGGACAAGGCTTGGAGCACTCTGGGATAGTGGAAGGCGTTTCTGTCCAGTGTGGCAGCAAATAAAATGGATCCAGATTTAATTTTTTCCAATTCTGAACATTGTATCACTCAGGTTAGACCAACTTTTACAAGTGCAGCCAGGGTTTTATTTGCTTTTTCATCTTCCATTTTCCATCTTGCCAGTCATTTTCTTTTCCAGGGGAGTAAAAAAACCGCTGATTCTTTCTAAAATAAATTTTGTAGGGAATCGGAAGCAGTATTGATTCCTGTTGCTTGTCTTTAGCTCCAGTGGTTTCATTGTTCATGTTCTTGTATTCTCTGACATTCTGCACAATTCACAGTGGTCAAAGGGAAGATTTTAAGTGCAAGTGCTTTTCAGTTTCTTAAGCAGAATATGGATGGAGAAAAGGCTTTCCAAGGAAAAGGAAAGTGACCATTTCTGATTCTGATGCTGCATCTGCACTGCCCCAGCCTCACTGCACAGCACAGCAGCCCAGTGCTCCCCTAAAACTCATGTTCCTAAATCCTTGTGCTCCAAATCCCACCCAAAGTGCCAGGTGGAATACCAGACCTGCAGTGCCATCATTAGCGAAGACTGACAGGTCTAAAACTGCCAAAAAGCTTTTCAGCTTGGCAGCTCAAATTAATTGTGACAGTTCCTTCATCAAGCAAAATATCATCATTTTCAGTCCCTGCACGGAACACAAGCAGGACAAACAGGGGATCAGCTCAAGGCAACCTAAAGAATGAGCAAGAATGGATTCTTTCAAAATTTCATAACCTCAATTTTGTCAGAAACAGCTACATTTTACATCAGAGTGACACAAAAATCCCACTGTGTGGGGAGAAAATCTTTCATCCTTAATTTTTTTCCCTCAAAGCTTGGAAGTAGTAAATTAGCTTAAGAATAGTTGGAGGTAATAAATATAGATATTACTTCATGTGTTGCTTCAGCTCTCTCTTGGAAGCACTTCCAGAAGGTCAGCAAGAGGAAGGACTTTAAAAATCATTGCTACATTCAGGATGTCACCCAGATGCTCAGTGCTGCAGGGTGGTGCTGGAAATCATATAAAATTTCCTTTCTGTTGTAAGTAAAATAGTTAAAAAACAAAGACAACACAAAATAAACCCAACCAATCAACCAAACAGAAAATCTTCAGCGAATTAGCTCTTGCCAAGTTTAATATTTAATTATCTTTTGACTGAAAAACAGCTTTTTCTTCTTTCAGATGCTCTTGCAAGGCAAACAGTCTTGATTTATGGGCCAGATTTGCAGTCAGTATAAATCAGCAGAGCCTCATGTGAATCAAGAGGACAGTGCAGGTTTATCCTAACCGTGGGTTCAGTCCATGGATTTGATCTCTTCCCCTTGATTTTGTTGCTTTTAACATTCAGTTGCTGCCTCTGACACTCTCATCCTCTTATTACTAAAATATATCTCATATTTTCCAGCTTATCCTAATGCCAGGAAATAGAACTTTGTGGTTTTACTTTGTCCTCAGTAAAACTGAGCTCCTGATGGCATCTCCTTTCTATCAAGTGCTGCTCCATTTTGCTTCATCTCACCCATCATTTATTCTCCATCCCCATTTTTATCAGAATTCCCTCCCTTTTTAATTTTTTTTCTTTAATTTACCCTTTCCTCCCAGCTTGCCACATTACACTCTGTCAGAACACTTGGCTGCTTCCTCCTTAAGGATCTTTTAACTTGAGGACATTTTGAGTCATTTATTCATTCATTTTGAGTGGGAAATGAATGAATAAATAAATCAGGCATTGGGCCTGTGTGCCCATCAATACTAGTAACTTGTTTTGCAGAGAATTAAACAGGGGGTGGGCATTATCTGCAACTTTAAAATGTAGTTTGTGGCAAATTTGAACTTATTATATATGAGATTTACTTAAGCTCCTGTATTTTCTTCCTTATCAAAATGCCTTGGATAATCAATCTGCATTTCCTTCTTGAAAGAGCAAATATTTGCCATGGCAAGTGAAAAAAAACAAAGGGATGCTTAAAACAAATACTGAGAAGTTGGACTTTATTCAGGAGCAATTCATGCTCTGTTTGCTTGTTTGGATCACATCTTTCAAGGGATCTTTAATCAGATTATCCTTGTAAGCTCTTCTTGTTTCCTTTAGCTTTACTAATGATACTTAAGGCAAACTAAGACTAAGGAATAAAACTCCTTGGGAAAAGCTATGCAGCTCCAGTAGTAGAGAGATCTGAAGTGAGCTTGAGGGTAAACTGGAGAGTTTTTGTGTGCCCTGAGCACCACATGATGTGTCCCAGCTCTCCATAATGAGGAGCACAAACAGCCAAGTTTCCCTGTTTGCAGGGACCACCCTGAGGAGCCACTGGCCCAGCCTGACAGCAGATGAGTTCTGTTCTTTATTAATGGAGCTTTTAATTCCACACAATGAAAGCACAACAGCAGCTCTGGGGGAAGAAAAAAAAAATATTCCACAGATGCTCCCAATCCAAACCAGACTGGGGCAGTTTGGTTTTGCAGGCATCTGAATTTCCATCTTAAAGCAATGTCGAGCATTCCCACCTTTCTATAGAACTGCTCCTAAAAAGTTATGTGTGAAATCTTTGCTGTTTTTATTTACCACCAATGAAGCATTGAGTCCAGCAGAGATGCACCCTGCTCTTCTAAAGAATCAAAAGATGTAAAATCACAAAAATACAGCAGTATTTTAGTATTAAATATAGTATCAAATCTTTAGTTTAAAATATAAGTGCCGGCTTATTAAAATTTGTTTACTCATTTAAACTTATATAGTCATAATGGAGTAAAAATCTTCAGTTTAGGTTTAGATGGGTGTTAGGAGCAGATGATGAGGGTGTGGTGAGGTCTCAGTTTTGCCCAGGGTTGTGGCTGCTCCATCCCTGGTAGTGCCCAAGGCCAGCTTGGAGCACCCTGGACCATGGAGGGTGTCCCTGCCTGTTATAAATGAATCAGAATCAAAGTTAATATTAAGCTATTTATTTCACAATCCCAAAAACAATTTTAAAGTAGCCACAGTAAAGGAAAACAACTTCAATCGAGTTGGGTGGAAGGCGGAGGAACAACAACAAAGGTGCAGTCCCACAGCCTCCACACTACTGTGGTTGAGGCTGGGGTTTTTATGGAGTTTTTCTGCCCAGAGGCCAAGTCCATTGTGAGTCCATGTCCAAGATACATGTGCATGTACTTTTTCTTTAGCTGAT
>VWYP01004440.1:66343-81715 GCA_013400435.1 Pycnonotus jocosus
TTCCCCGCAGGAGCCCCGTGTGCAGGGTTTGCTGAGCACTCTGAGCGCTGACAGGAGCTGCTGTTCCCCGCAGGAGCCCCGTGTGCAGGGTTTGCTGAGCGCTGACAGGAGCTGCTGTTCCCCGCAGGAGCCCCCCAAGCCCAGCCCTCCTCGGAAGCCGCTCCCGGCCGATCCCCTGGGCCGAGCGCGCCCCGGCCCCGCCGTGCCCGGACAGCCCAGGGCTCTGCCCCACCTCACCCCTGCCAGGTCAGTCCTCATCCTGGTGCCGTGGGAATTTAGCTTTTTGTGGTTTTTATCTATCTGTAACCCTGCAGTTCTTTGGTGTGTGACTCTGAACTCCACAGAGTGGGAGCTGCTGCTTCCCCATTTGGGGCAGACAGTTCCTCTCCAGGCCTGGCAATCAAGGTCACCTCACTGTCCCACACCCCAAGAAATACAAACAAAACTGAGTTGGGGGAGCAAACTTGAGGTAAATGACTTCATTACCTGAAGCTGTAATTGGAATTTTAACCCCCAATCTGCAAATAGACCAAACTTTCTAAGTGTGAGAACCCGTGACCTGTCATCCATTTTGGGTGCAGGCCCTGAGGGGCTTCATCTGCCCTAAATGTACCCGGAGGCCCTTCAATAAATACACCAGCTTTATATTCCCCTAATTTTATCTGGCCTCTGTTTTTAGGTAGTCCCAATCCTAACACCTGGATTTTAGCACTTCAGCAGCAGCATGGCAAAAATGGCTCAAGGAACTGCTGCAACAACCATTTCCAACATAATTTCCATCTCTAATTTTGCTTCTCACGCTGCTTCTCACTGGGAGTGCACCAGCACGGTTGCTGTGACTCCCACAGAGTGTGAGGATTTATAATGAATTTATACTGAAGGTTTGACTGCAAACACCTGGCTGCATATTTACAGAAACTAACCAATAAATAATAAATTTCCTCCTCGAAACCCACCATCTGAGTTAGGCAAAGAATGCTGTTAAAATCGGCCACCAAAAAAAAGGGATTTCCTGATCACCCATTTCCCAAGGGAACATCAATTTACATCATCTGAAAATAATATCCAAAAGATTCAAAAAGCAGAGAAATTGTACACTTCAAAAATATAAAGTATGTTTGGAAAAAATAATCAGGAAATGGGGTAACTACACCCAATGTTAGTGGGTTTTGTGTATTCCTGTGAATAAAGTGAGCTCCAAGGAAGATAAAAGTTGTGTTCTAAGCTACAAGAATTCTACCAGTAAAGCACTTAAGTGCTCAGAAACATTTAAAATAGAATCAATATGGTCTCCTAATGTCTGAGCAAAAAGACTGCCAGAAGAAACTTTGATTAAACCCCTGGCTGTCCATTCTAGTCAGATATTCCAAAAGCAACAACATTTCCAGCTGGCTCCTACAACTTTTGGAGACCACCTGGAATTCTGCGACATTATTGACATTTTTGGTCAGGTACAAAACTGATGAGCGCCCATGGAAATGGAGAGATTGAGTAACAATTTGCTATTTTCTTTCTTTCCCACAGACCTGCTCCCAAACATCCACCACAGGTATCCAGGTCCAGCAACAGGACAGATGTGAAATGAGCAGAAAACCTGACACCTTTATTTTAAAAAGTGAAGACAGAAGTTTGCACTATCTTTCAGCTCCAGCTGGAGTTCATTTCTATGACAATACTTAGAATTTTTAATGTTTAAAACAGCATTATTTTTTAAGAATTCTGAGCTACTGCCTTTGGTGCTGTGCTGTGCTATGGTGCTCTGTATACTTGCTCAGGTACTTGTAAATTATTAATTTATGTTGAATATTTATTACAGTGCAGTGCACTGTAGTAGATATTTTTACCATAGCTGAGTTTTCCTTAAAAGGAAACCTTTTTTTTTTTTTTTTTTTTTTTGTGTAATATTTCACTGAACTTGAATAATTCTGCTCTGTTGGTCCTATGTAGGTTTCTTAGTTTTGATCTATTCTTCAAGGGGTGCTGATACAGATCAATGAGATGTGTAAACAACTCCATCTCAGTGGTTCCTAACCAGCTTCTGAATAAATATGGCAGGGTAAAAAGACAAAATCTCTCCTGGAGCTGGGTGAAATGCCCGATATCTGCACACAAGGTGGAACCTGCATTTAACCAAAGGCTCTCTCTGTGTTTGCAGCTGTACTGTAACCTCAGTTTTCACGTTACTGTTTGAGATCTTGCAGAAATCTCTCTGCTGGAGGAGGATGCATCCACCTGGAAGAAGTCCTCTCCCTGAAGAAGTACTGTATATCACAAAACTGTGTTGTTTTTAACCTCATTTCCCTCAAACACAGCCTGGTTAGTACAGATTAATGCAGATATCAGGCCTCCCTGTGCCATCTCCTCTTTGATGCTTTGGTAATTAAATTCAACATCTCATTGTTGTCCTGATTAGGCTGGCAGTGCATTACACCCAGGGCTGGGGGGAAGCCAAGAATTACAAAGAATTACATTTTAAGAATCAACTTTTATATTATTTCCTTTTGCCTCACCGCTCTGCTTATCACCTCTATTTTGCATATTTACTACTGTTTTGTATTTAACTTCTACAACCTTGCTCCTGGTTCCTTAATTCCCAAATCAAAATGTGTATTTTAATACATAGACTTGGATTATCCAAAAAAAAAAAAAAGAACTTCATCTCTGCTCTGTGATTACACCTGATCTCTTCTGTGCCTTCTCAGTAGCACTGCTGAACACAGTCTCACCTGCAAAAACAACAATTTCCAAATATCACTTGAAGCAGAGGGAGAAGGGGCTTATCACCTTTAATTAGGATGGTTTCCTCATTGCTTGTGGTTTTTATTTCCTTAAGGAAAAATAAAAGCATCGATAGAAACTTGCATCTGGCTTCGGGTGGTTTAATTGTGTTTCATTTCCCAGTTATTCCCCCTCATAGCAACACAACCTTCGTGTTTATTGATAAACCAAAATCAACCCCAGCTTAGGTTGGTGCTGAACAGCAGAGGAAAAGCTGCACAAATGCATTTCAATTCTTCAAGCACCTCCAGCAGCAGCAGCAGGGTTTGATATATGGGGAATCACAACACAAGAATGTAAACATCCCAGCCTCAGCAATGCTGAGGGAACCAAAATGATGCTTTTTCATGTCCTTTACATATTTCTGTATTTAAACACTGTTTTTTTTTTTTGTATCTACACTAGGGGGTACCTCCATGTGAAGCAGCCACAAGATCTCAGTTTGCTTGTTTGAGTGCTCCCATTTTAGCAGAACTCTTCTGCAAACTGCTGAAAACCATAAGGTGAAAGACTGTGAGTAGTGAAAGGTGCCATGAAATGACTAAAAAGTGTCTGGCATCAGCATCAGGGGTTCTGAATTTCACAGGAGCAGCTTAGGCAAGACTTTGTACCTGTATAAACTTAAACATGACCAACCTAGGCAGGCTTAAAACTATAGAAAATAGAAATATCCATACAGGGCACCCAGCTGTGTCCCTGTCACTCCAAGCAGCCACCTCACGTGCCAAATTTCTTAATTATTCCCACTAAAACAAGCACAGGTGGCCAGTGATGTGGAATTTAGCCCTACAATTAAGAAGAACATATTATTTACCAGATTTGCCATCGAAGACATGGCTAAACTTGGAGATTTCTGGATGTCTGGGGGGAAAAAAAAAATCCCAATTCTCTGTCTGAAACAAAGGTAACAAAACCCCAAGATCCTGTAAAAATTAATATCATTGTTTGACACAAAAAAAAAAGTTCTTACTGAATAGTACAGGCTGATTTTTTTCATAGCAAAACGTGGGTGCAGTGTAGGTAAGAGCCATAAAATGTGGAATCCTTCCAGTCAGCAATTTGCAAAACTCATATTTATATTTTTATATATTTACATTATCAGATGCAAAATTCTCAACACGTGACAACAAGAGATGACACCAAATGATCCAACAGATCCTTCTTTTGTTTGGGGGAATTTTATCAGCATTAGCTGGTTTGAGGTGTTTTCACACCCAATTAGTGCCTTCATGATTAGAAATGCAGGTGGCATGGACAAATTCCACCGGGGGAAGCAGGTGAGTGGTTTTACATCTGTAAGGGCAGTGTAAGGAAAGAAATTCCTGTGGGGTACAGCAGGCTGGGAAATCCAAGGTGTGCTCCTTGCACAAGCACAAGTCCTGTCACAATAAATTCAATTCTGTCATAATAAATTCAGTCCTGTCATAATAAATTCCTCCACCTCCCTGCTCAGCAATCTTTGACTTCTAAATCACCTTTAATAATTAAGGTTACACCAGCCTTTAAATCCTCAGTATTTTATGGTTCTCAATTTATCTTCGTGGGAGAGATTTTTTTTTTTTTGTGCTGATTCTTCCTTTCTGTCTTCTCCCACACCCATTTTCCAGCCTCCCACCTCTGGAATGCTGGAACAGCCAGGCATTTTCCAGAGGGAAGGCAGGAACAGATTGTGCTCTCCCTAAAGCCTTTATGCTAATCAATAGAACAGAAAGTACAAAACACCAAAGAAAATGAATAAATAGGCAGTAAACAAAGGGAAAATTGCATATTTACGATCTTTCTCCCCATCAAGTCCCGTGGGATTGGTATTCCTAGATTGTTTGTAAAAGCTAGCAATTATCAGGGTAGCAAGATTTATCTTCTTTTAATTTCATGGAATATTTTAAAAGCCTTTTCAAAAGCTCAGAGAAGAAAGAGATACAGAGCTTCTCCCTTTGTTTCAATTCTGGTTTCTTCTGATCATTTGAGTATGCAATATTCTCTTTTATTAACTTCCAATCAAATAACAGCAGTTTCCAATTTAACTATAAATTACCATGTGACAGTAAACAAATTCATTCTTTATCTCCCTCTGCAAAACATCATTTTCTAAACTCAGGGAGGCTGGAACTCGTTCTGCACAGAGACCATCCTTCCACAGGATGAGACCACACAGAAATGTGCCCCATGAATTACAGGCAGCTGCCCTTTCCACACAGCACTTACCAGAGAAATTAAAAACCTAGAGCAGATTGAACATTCAGAACTCCTGGAGTTCAGTTCATTTAGAAATTTAATATCCAACATCGTCATCAAGATATTTTCCCATGACCCTTTTATTTTTTAAGCAGTGTGCAATACTATGTGTGCCTGTAGAGGTGAGCAGTATATTTTTTTGCTTTACTTCATGTCTTAATTCTTAGATATTTAAATTTATTGCTTTTAGTGTGCTTAGGAACAATTGGGGAAGGGTCTGGATCACCTGGAAGGGCTGAGGGAGCTGAGAAAGGGGCTCAGCCTGGAGAAAGGAGGCTCAGGGGGGACCTTGTGGCTCCGCACAAGTCCCTGACAGGAGGGGGACAAGGAACAAGGGCCAGGATGAGAGGAAATGAGCTCAGGCTGCAGCAGAGGATGTTAAGATTGGATATTGGGGAAAAAAATACTCCCTTAAAGAAGGAACGCAAGAGAGAAGAGCATCTTTCTGCCTCTGTGTTTGCACTGCTCCAAGAACCTGCAGCAAAAATTCAAAGTTCTGTCCAACAGATTGACTTTTGCTTGTGCCATATATTCGATTATGCTGGATTTGCAGGAAAGGACTGAATTTTTTTCTTTTTTTTTTTTTTTTTTTTTTTGTAAGCAACTTGAATTTTGCATTTCTCAGCGCTTTACTTTGGAATCTTGATGTTACTTGAGATAAAGACTTTCAAAACTACTTTTTAAACCCCCAGACCATCACTTTCGGGAATAGATCTGAAAACACCTCAGATCATTTATATCTTTATCATGCATAATTTACTTTTATTTAGCAAATATACCAGATTATTTAACCCTAAAACTCTAAATTACTACTTAATTCCGAAACCCAAAAGGTAAAATACATCAATATATATTTTTTTTTTACAAAGATCTCTTAATTTAGCCTTATTTTTCTGTAAGAAATTTAGATGCCTTAACAATCTGAACATATTTTTCACTTCTAGAGCTGAAGGTAAATTTGTTGCACAAACAGCTCGTGATTTGAAGTAAAGAAGCATCTCCTTGGAAAATTTAAAGATGAGTATTAACAAGGTTGGGTAAGAAATGCTAATTTTTTGTTTACTAAAGGGACAGTCATGAAAGCAAAAGAGGTCTTGAAGAAGAAAAGGAAGCAGTAGAGAAGAAAATTTTAAAAAATCCGGCATTTAATTTCCAGCAGCTTTGTAATATCCTCAGGGGAATGTCAGGAAACATTTTAGTTTATTTGAATTTCTTGCTTTACATCTAACTCTGCATGCAGGAGGGTTCTGTGAGGATTCAGTGTCTGTAAATCCCATGGATGCACTTAAATACAGGAGGAGATGCTGGAGAGGAGGCTGAGCTCCAGAATTTAGAGTGCCAAGGACCCAGAAATCTGAATAATAAAGGTGAAACTGGCAAGTTACAGCATTTTGGGGCCAAATATTCATCTTTTCACTTTCTTGATAGGAAAAATCAAAGTTATCTGAGGCATCATCTCCAAACTGGGAAACAGCAGCTTTCCTCTTAGTTTTTCCTTCCTGACTTCTAGCAAATTGACCAAGCTCCAAACAAGCAAAAATCATAACAAATGCAGAAGGAAATACAATTAAAGAATAAACTCAGAGGCAGAAAACCTCTCTATAGAGACAATTTGTATCTACCTGTGAAACCTTCTAGTCTTTTGTAATACTGGAAGGTCAAGTGGAAAGAATACCCCTTTCCACAAGGAAAAATAAAACCTGAACCAGCAAATCTCCCACTGGCTGTTGCAGCTCTGCAGGTCTGGGTTCCTCCCCCTGCAGGCCCAGGAGCAGAGAGTGGAAAAATCACCCTAAATCCTGTTTGAAAGGTGGAATCTCCACCCTACACCCATCTAATCCGGGTGCTGCTGCCTGGAATTCAACTATCAAGTCAGGTTTTAACAAAACATCAAGAACCAAAATGCTTTAATGCCCCTGCTGCTCCTTCCAGCCCACACAGGGATGCAAAGCAGAGGCTTTACACTGGTACAGAACCCAGTAATTTGATTTTTAGCACCAAGTAAAGCAGGAGGTAAAGCCCAGTAACTTGGAAACTGCAACAGGTCGATGGTTTGGGAGACTTTTCAGGCAGTCTGCACGAGATCTACATATTTATATTAAAATACAGGTCAAGGACGGCTGAGAAAATTAATTAAACTGCTTGTTTATCAGGAGCACAACTTTGAAGTGCATTAGGAATGTATGAAAGATGTATTCATTCAATGAATGCATTCAGTTTGTAGTATTTTTTTTCTTCCTAAAAATGTGGTTACTTGAGGTCTCAAGGGTCACTTGAGGTCATTTGAGGCCAGCGCTCCTTTGCCCAAAAGATTCAGGAATTAACATGAGGATAGAAATGACCCTGCTCACTTTTAGGACAATGCTGCCTTCTCTGCAGAGATGAAATATTTCCATTTCAGCTCCATCAGCCCCCAGGCAATAGCAGGACCTTGTCTTCCACCTGCAGCCCTGAAAATTTGTGTGACTTCCCAGATCTCTGCCTTCCCAGGAAGCACCTGGTGAGCTCAGGTAACCATATCCAGGTGACTCACCCTGCACATGAGACTGAAAATGGAATAAAGGTCTTTAAAACACCTCTCAGTTTCCCCCTTTCTGGGTCAGAAAAAGGAATAATCCAACAGAGAGGAGGCACAAGCTCCCTGCTCTGCAGAACAGCCCTCCTGGGGAAGGCTTTTCCTCACACCCAGCCAGAACCCTCTCCTGCTGGAGTTTGTGTCTGCTGTCAACCTGTCAGGGAACTTCCAGCATCTGCAGGACCAGACAGAGTCAAGTTTAAAGCTTTACCAAGTGTGTGTTTTGCATTCTCGTCCTTCCTCCCTTTTTGATTGAACCCTGTGCCTCAGATGCACACCAGTGGTTCCTGGCTGATCCTCTTCCTCATTTAGTGTAAAATCCCTCTGGTTCTCCAAACCTCAACCAGAAATGGGAAATAAAAAGGCAAGGATTTGGCAATTAATAAATAAAACAGAATAAAAATACTGAGAAAGGACCCTGTGATATTTTAGCCCTGCACTTAAAGAAGTAGCTCATCAGGATAATTCTTTTACTTTTTTTCCTTAAATGATTAAAAGCTCAGTTCACTGGGCTGATTTTCAGCTGACACCCTCTGTCAGTGTGATTCTCCTGCCCCTCAGGGTGCTACCACAGCATCTGTCATGTCAGATTGCATTTTTCATATTTTATACATAATTTTATATTTTTATATCTATATCTATCTATATATCACATAATCCCGGAACAGTTTGGGTTTGAAGGGACATTAAAGCTCATCCACTTCCAACCCTCATGGCCTGGGACACTTTCCACCAGTATCTTAAAATTTATGAATGCAGGACTTGAAAACCCTTCCAGATTATCAAGTCCTGCCTCCTGCTGTTGCAACCAACCATATTATTTTATGTTTTTCAAAAATGTGGCACGGAAGGTCCTCAATGTAATGAGAATTTTGCCTCTGCTGGCTGGATAGCTGCTCCAAAAATCTCCCTGTGCTGTGTAAAAATAGGTACAAAACCTGTTTATGCTGAGGCAATTCTCTTTTATTGGTTCTTTGCATTACAGTCAGACCCAGATCTGAGAGGTGATTGATTAATTATCTGTATTTATCTCTCAGAGGTTACAAGTCACAAAACTGTAGGAGTGCCTCAATTAATGAGTCTTCAATGCAATGCTTGGCCAAATAACATTCAATCACATCAAAACCGAGCTCCAGCTATGTTTGTTTTTTCACTTCTAAATGAGAAATCATTTATATTTATCACAGTGCTTTTCCAAATACTGGGAGGTATTTGATCCCACCAGCAGGCAGAGCAACCCCCATGGAAATGTGTCAGTGGCACTCTGGTTAAATTCACATTAAAACCTTGCTGCCTTGGAAATAGCAAATTATAATGTCATTCAAAACACAACATTTTACTGCCTTACCCAGTCACTGAGATAATCATTCAATACCACTTCAATACATTTACTAAATGTGTAAAAGTAAAAATGTAAATGAAGCAAATTCAGGTTTCAAACCCTGGCTCCTTGGTTGCAAATATCTGCTTTGACAGAGATGAGAGCACAACACAAAACTTGGCTTTTTTCAAGCAAAGACAGACAATCCTAACACCCACTTCTTCAAGAAATGCCGAAGAAATCTCACAAATTCTGAAACAATGCAGGCATAAAATGTTCACCAGTGACTCCATCAGCTCTTGGGATACATTCAGTTGTCCCAGAATGATGGGCAGATCATGAAAGCAAGCAGGACAATTCACCAGATTTCCAGGCAGGACAGCAGAGCTGCCTGTGGTGCTCCAAAATGCCCAATAAAACCAGCCCTGGTTACCAAAATGCTGGGAAAATCAGCAGAAGGTATTTGATAAAAACAATGTGGATGCTCCAACTACTGAAATGCTGTGGCTGTCGCAGCAAACGGGACAAAATTCCAATATTGGAACTGGAATTTTGATTCCAAGCTGCAGCCAGGAGAAATAACCTCTGAGGATGACCAGAGTCCGAGAAAGAAAAAGCCAAAGAGAGTTAAGGAAAGTCTTCAGAGGGAATTGAGGTGCTCAGCAGGGATTGCTGGAGACCAACAAGGATTCCCTGCAGCTCCCTCCGTGCTGAGCTCGGTGGTTGCCGGGGCTCGGGGGGGTCAGACAATGCAGCAATCAGCACACCGGGATTTTTAGGGATTTCCAGCTCCGGGATGGAGCAGCTGCTGAATCCCTAAAGAAGATTTTGTGTTGAGGTGCTGTGATTCCTGAGCTGCCCTGGCTGAGCCCCTTGAACGCCCAGGATGGAGGTTCAAGAAATTAAAGACATAATTACCCACTAGAGAACCCGGAGAGTGAAGGGACGATATTTGGATTGTCTGCAGAAAATTCCTTCAATTCTGTGAAGGAGAAGCAGTGCCTGATGCAGATTGATTTAATTCAGAGCTGCTCTTCCCTCAGCATTCTGCTTTTATCCAGAGCTGCTGCACACTGAACTCACTCGCCAGAGCCACTCGACTGCAACCCCTTTAATCCTTCAGGAAAAAGGACTTAAAACCTGACCTCCAACAAACAGAGGCTGGCATTTGAGTGCAGTTTGGGTTTTCAGTGAAAATGGTACAATTCCACCCCCAGCTCCAAGGGGAGATCATCAGTAGGACGCAGAGCAGAGTGTACAGTGAAATCTTTGCTTTTGAATACAGAGAAATGGGGTTTTCTTCACAAAACCCACATGAAGGGGAGAGGTCTGACACGGGGGAAGTTCCTGCTGATTGCCTGGCACTGAAGGGAAAGTCTGAAAAAGCTGAGCTAGGGACAGACAGGTTTAAATAAAGATAATAATTCCCTTTGATTTCTTTCTTTGCAAATCTAGGAACACATGCATGGATTAACGAAGGGAAAAAATATCATTGGTTAGAACCCTACAGATCTGCAGAAGGACACAAAGAACACCCAAAGCAGAAATCTCCTCTCTTTAGAGGAGTTTTTATACCTTTCTATATCATACACAAAATAAATTCCCTGTATACCTGAGAATGTCCTTTCCACTCCCTTTATTCTCCCCCTTTTGGCTCGCTATGGATGCCTGCAGAGTGAGTTTTATCTAAAATTTGCAAACACAACAGCTAAGGCTGATATAAAAGAAGATACACTGATAATTGAATTTTGGGAGCACAATAGCATCTCACTGATGGTATTTTAACGTCCTAATAGCAATTATAATGGAAATGAAATTTACAGAACATCGTGTAACACCATTATTAAAACATTTAAACAACATAATAAAGCTATTTAGCACTTCTAAATCCGTTCTTCCAGACCAGAACATTTTCTTACCCTCCTTGAATTCTTTTTAAAAAATGCCTCTGCATTGTAACAGCCAATGGAATTGCTCTCCATTGATTGCTTCTCCTATGGAAAGCAAAGCATAAAGCATCTTTTTTCCAAAAAGAGTCTTTTTTCCCAAAAAAATAGTTGGAACATTCATTTGAGTTACATAGCATTAAGCCACTGCTGTAGAAGATTAATTTTCATGATTAATAATACAAGTCTTTGATATTTAGTTTTGCTTTGTTGCTTCAACAACAGAACCCCAAATCTCTGCTGACTCATGTGAGAGATTATTCAAAGTTTTGTAAGATCTGATATCATTGTTAGGATCAAATATTTCAGATATGGCTTTCTTCAGAGACATGGAAACAGCTGCAGAGCCTGTCTTAAAAATACCTTTTAAAAGGAATAGAACGGGATCAAATTAAGTGTTTGTATCCTTTGAGTTGTCAATAAATTTTAACTTCTTCTTACTAAAAAAAACCCCAGAGCTGTTGTTTAGATTTTACATTTTGTAAATGTAAAATCTATGAAAATTTTTTTGTAAAAAAAATTCTACAAAAATCTAAAAAAAAAATAACAAAAAATCTAAATTTGTATTTCAATTTTACACTTTTATGGTTCTGTTTATCAGCCAGATCAAGGAAATATTAACATCAACCCAAGGGAAATATTTTTCAAGGAAAGACCCACAGCACTGCAATAATCCCAGGCTGATGGGACACAGCCACACCACGGATGGAGAGGGGAAACCAGGACAAGGCTCAGAGAAACAAACTGCAGAACCAAAATAAGAAGAACAAACCTGGAGGCAAGGGCAAAACAAAAGCTGAGAACAGAACAACTGAGCACAGCTGCTGCAAAAATTACTTGCAAGGAGGATGAAAAGAAAAGGGGATACAGGAGGGAACAGGACTGGAGAGAAAAGGAAGGGAAGGAGAATAAATCACAGCAACTTTTGTCAAGTTGAAGGTTTGTGTTTCACTCCTGTATTTCCCTGGAAAAGTTTAAACTCCATTGCAAATGGAGTCAGGAAGAGGGAGTAGGGCAAAATCCCAATCCCAAAGTGGAGCTGGAAATGGAACAGAGAGGTTGTGGAAAATAAATAGAAATAATGAAGAGTTCTGGAGGAGAGGAAGGACAGAGAGCATGGAGAGACCCTTCCCCCAGGTGCACAGTGGAAGGACAGCTGGAGACCACCCTGGGTGGTGGGAAACTCTGACTTGATGGAAGAAAAACCATTTATTTTACCATGAAGGGAAAAAAGCTGGAACACAGAGAAGCTTCAAAACAAGAGCTGGAGCTGGATCCAAGCTGAGCCAAGGCCAGACCCAGTGACCTCTGAGGGTCCCTCCCAGCCCACAACAATGGATCTGTGGTTCTACCCCAGAACCCTCTGGCAGAGCAGAGAAATCTCCAGAGTTTGAGATAATTTCTAACAAGAAATGATTCTTTCATCCAGAGGGATTAAATTTGTTTTCCCCTCAGTTTCACACAGGAGATGTGACCTTTCCCAGGAAATGTGATTATTAGATGAAAACAATGGAGCTGGGAGAGGGAAGGTCACATCTTTATCTCCTGAAATAAATTCTCCATGCACAATCTGAGCTGCTCAGTCACAAACGTGCAGGCAGCTCTACTGCAGGGTGCTGCCACCTTTATTTTCAGCATTGAAGGCAGTGAATAAATGATGAGTCCATTGGTGGAGACATTCACCAATTAACCAGCAGCAGCTGTTTGTCTCCTTTTCTTAGGGTACAATTGATTAAAATTGCATGCTCCATTGGAACAGAATTCTCTTGTACTTCACCAAAGGGGGAGAGCAAACTTCTCTTCTGATTTATAGAACGTTTTTCCTGCTGAATACAAATTAGGAACCTATTCTGCTCTGTTCTTTATAATGTGCAGGCATGATTTGAAAAACCAGAGGTAAAATATTTGGAGTGTTAATCAGACATGAACTGTAACAAAGCCCAGTTGGGGCAAGAAGTTATTTCAGGTTTAAACCATCCTTCTTTTCCTACTTATTCCATGTGTGGATTTCCCCAGACCCACACACCACACCTGTGGGATATATGGATAGATGAGAGATATATGAGAGATCTACAGCCAAACTGTTAAAGGCATTTTTGGTTTGTGCTGGTGGGAGATAGAAAAGCTGAAATGCAGTTAAAAAGTGTCCAAAGAGGGGGCAAAACCTGGTGCTGACACCTGAGCCTGTGATGTAAAGCCAAGGCAGAGACTGAGGGCTGCAATAATGGAACCCAGCAGACACGAGGTGAACCTTTGGGACATTCTGAACATTTGAGTGATCCATCTTTGCAATATTTCACCTTCCTCCCATTGCAGTGGGTTCTCCACTGCTGTTCCACTTCAGCCACCAGCAGGATTTTGGGAAGAAAATCCCATTTCAGCTTATGGCAGTGATGAGATGCTGCCTGGGATGCTCTGAGCAACGTGTCCAATACTTCTCAACTAAAAAAACAATCATTTTAACCAAGCTCTGATTACTTGGGAAGCTGAAGGTTTGTAACTAATGCATGAAGAAATAAATCTCGGCTTTGCAAGCTCTGCTTCAAAACAAATGAATTTATTTAAGCTTTCTTTGTAGCATCTGAGTCTCAAATATTCCATATAACACTATCAGTTTAAAGCATCTGTGCAAACAGATATTCACATTTTAGGAGAATAAAATCTCCTTCACTGTGAAGAAAAAATTCTTCACTGTGGGAGAAAACCTGCAATTCCAGCTTGGAGATTAAATTTAAAAAGGCTCCTGGTAAAAAACTAATTCTTGGAGTCATTGCAGGTGTTACCTAAAAATAGGCAAAATTCCAGAAAAACTTGAGAATGAGTTTGTTGTTTTCATGCAGATGTTATTCAAGCCTAAAAATGTCTTTTCTGGGGAAAAAAAAATAAAAAAAGGCATTTATAATTTCCATTGTTAATGATATTCATATTCTTCTGGTTGCTGAACATCCCCCATTGCCAGAAGTTCCTCTGGGTGCTAAACTCTCCCAATAATTGATCTCATCCCAATGAGCACCTGCAGCACCCATTTTTCCCAAATTCCAAATGTATTCAAGGCAAAATATTCACTGACCCATGACCCAGACACCTGAAAAGAAATGCAAATATTGTGTCATTAAAAAATTCTGACAACGTGCATGTCCAGACTTCCACTGACAGAAACCTGGGATCACAACCATGTTCCTCCTCAGTCCAGAAGGCCTCAGATAAAAAATAAAAATAAAAATCCACAGATGCTTCTCCACCTACTTACCTGGGACAACCAGCAGTTGGCTGAGGGAAAAAAAAAAGGTTTAAAAAATCATTAAAAAAAAAAAAAGGAAATCAAACATTTTATTCATTGTTTTTTTAGAATTATGTCGGGGAGCACTCTAGAGAATTTCATAACTATCATTTAATCCACAGAATAACTTTAGTCCATATTAGCTAACCTGAGTATTAAAGTAAACTTGTATTGTTTCCCTCATGCCTGCGCAGAAAACAAATTCCTTAAGCTTTTTTTAAAAATTATTATTAATTTAAACCTATATAAGGAGTCCTTGAATTAGTAATTTCACTATAATTTAAAATCTGAGCTATTTTCTGGTAGAGAACACAGAGATAACTGGACCATAACTGATGACCTTTAATCCATGTCTGTAGGACACTCTTGCCTCACAACCTGTAGCACATCCCTGAAAATGAAATTTAAATTGTTCCTTCAAATATCCCAGAGATTTCAGAGATGTCCCCCCCCAATATTTCCCAAATATTTGTTTTATCCCTCAAAAGAAAATCTCCTCAGGTTCTGCAGGGCTGCTCCATCTCTCAAATCCAGGCACCAAAATATTCCAGCCTCCATTGGAACTCCAGGATTGTTTTTGGTGGAATAAATGGAGAGCAGAATGCAAATGCCAATTACAGCAGAGTTTTTCCAGCTTTACCCACGTCCCCAGCCAGAGAGATTTCCAATTGGCCCACACAGGAAAAATCTAATTTGTAACATCTTTAATTGGGGCTGGTTCTCCGAGGAAAAATGGCATTTAGAGCCAAAAAAAAAAAAAAAAAAAAAAGCCATTTTCCACAATAAATACCTCATCTGCACCTGTCTGAATATTAGACACCTTTGAAAAACCAACATGCTTTTATTTACACATCATTACAAATTGGAGGAGTAAAATACTCCAGCAGAAACGAGCAGGTTTTATCTCAAAGGGAATATTAATGAAATATTTCAGTGATTCTGGAGTCCAGCATCGTATATACCTGCTATTAAAAAAAAAACCTCACGGAAAAGCGTTGCATTTATTCGAATTTATTGTAACATTTTGCTGCTTTGGAACGCTGGGTATTATCAAAGGGGCGTTTAGGGAATAGAAAGAGGAGGATAAATCCTCAGGAATGCTGGCACTAATGCAGTCTGATCCTGCCACCTAGTGACAAACTTCCCTTGAAAATCACCACATTTCCCCAGAAAATGCTTCTTTTTTTTTTTTCTTTTTTTTTTTTTTTTTTTTTTTTTACGGAAAACAAACAAAATC